>OX638371.1:11399326-11999326 GCA_951812925.1 Calliopum simillimum | reverse complement strand
GTACAACACTATTTTAATTAAATTCAGTTGCTTATAGGTTTTGTACTAAAAGCAAGAATTTTAAGTCAACAATAAAAAAATATTTTCATTCACTCAAAGGTTACGCTTGACACAATTGCAGAGGAACCGCTTACACTCTGTTCACTTATGCGACCGTTAACACTCAAACTTCTAGAGGAGCATTTTGCAACAGATTTTCTTGGTGATAGTGACTATTTGACTGAAGTTAATCGTCAGTTACATCAAGAGCTGATAAACAGGTTAGTTTATATGCAGTTTCTTAATGAATAAAATATGTATTTTTTTTTCTTTTTTTTATAAGCATATTAAAAAATAAGTTTCTTAATGAAGCAACCTTTTTTGATGCACGTTTTCGTCGTGATTTTCTTGATGCCAATCATATTAAAACTATAAAAGATGCTATTTGTGTGCGTTTTAAGCCAATGTTAGAACGAGCTAAACATGGTGATATTTCAAGGAAAATTAAAGTAGAACATGATACAGATCATCGGAGGAACACTGATAATAGCAGCAGTAGTAGTAGTCAAAGGAAATCAAGTAAGTGAACAAAAAAATGCGCATAAATTCCAGCTTTCTTGCGTTCGTTAGGAATTAATTATTTTATTAGATACAGGTTTTCTACTCCAAGTTAAATCTTTTCCACATCATATTGATCTATTTTGGCTCTCGGAAATAACGCCATATTTTTTTTTTTTGGAAATAAGTACGATATAGTACTTTTTAAAATCTGTTGGTCTTCAGCTTACGTTTCTTCTTTAGTCTTTGTATAGTAGATTTCGAGGTGCCTGCAATTACAGCAATATCTCGCATTGAAGTCTCGGAATTCTGCTCAAAGAGTTCCTTCACTTTTTTGACCAAATGTGCGTCTAAGCTAGATTTTCTATTTGAGATAATTTTTCGTACGATAAGTAGACCCTTTCTATGATTCAAAATAACCCTTTGGACAGTGCTTTTCGATGCACCTGTTTTTTGAGCTATAACTAAAAATGTTATATCCATTTTTTTCAAGAAAGTGAACAAAATCAGTTTTCGAACTTTTTATTGATTGCTGACATCTTTTGTTTAAAACGCTATCACCAAGTGTTATATATTTTTTTAATCGTGATGTTATATAAAAAAAAAACTAGCACCCATATTTCTAAAGAAACAAAAGTATAACATTTTTCTGGACTAGTCCTTATTACCAAAAAAATCTCGATAAAAACGAAAATGGACGGTGATTCTAAAGGCTTTTGCGATAATTTCCCCATTGATCAGAAAATCCGATCAGGTCCCTCTTCGAGAAAACATTTTTTCTAGTTGCGTCATTTTCTTTCTATAAAATAGTAATTTTCAATGTGTTTTGCAATTCTAAACTCTAATCCGGCCTCAGAATTGCTCTATCGTGTATAGTTTTTGAGATATTCTTACCTACAAAGCAAAAAAAAAAAAACATTTTTTCCATTTTTGAAGGTAAATAACTAGATAAAGTACTTAAAATTTTAAATCTTTTGCTTTAAAACATAATTTTATATCTTCATTTTTCTAGGAAATATCGTAGACCGAAATACTAAAAAATTGTGTTTTTTGCATTTTTCTTTCTTTTTAAGCTAGAACATCTCCGAGAAGAAAAAAGATATCAACATAATTTAAATTATGGCCCCTATTGCGAATAGAAACGAAATTTCGTCCTGACTTGCATATTTTATGACCAGTTATTTAGTTCAACACTTTTTGTAGGTAGCAGTTGTTTTGCTAATTTCGTCCTGCTCACAAATATTCACATTTATATTCTACATTTTACAAAATTCGCTAAAGTAAATTTTAACCGAAAAAATTGCTCCAAAATAATGATCCGGAACTGTCCAAGTGTATAATCTATCTTTTATCATCATTTTGGAACACTTCACATTTAATACCAACTCAATTTGCAAAATCTTTTTTACAAAACACACCGACGAAATTGCTACTGGAGCAGTTTGGTATTCTGACAGTCAAAATAGAAACTTAAAACGAAACTCATATCTTTGGTTTCTAATGGCAATGCGAATTTTATGATAGAATCCAATTTAGAAAGGAAATTTCGATTCTATTAGCAATAGGGGCCTATGTTTTGAATACAAAAATTAGAACTTTTAAGTACTTTATCGCATTTTACGGGTAATCGATTTGTTATTTACATATTGATATATGTAGCTTCAAAACGGGTTGGAATTCTTTTGATCAATTTCAAAATCTAGAAAGCAAAATCTTGAAAAAAAAAAATCTTGAAAAACAAAATCTTGAAAAATCAAAATCTTCAAAATCAAAATCTTAAAAAAACAAAATCCGGAATGTCAAACATTTAGGAAAAAACATTTTTTTAAAGAATTTTCAAAACACCTACGCATGTGTTCTTTAATTCCACAAAAATCGATGCTGCGGGTTGGCCGTGGGGGCGTTATTTTTTTTTAATTTAAATACTGGGCACTGCCCACTTACAAACATAATTTCATAAAAATCGATGCAGTGGTTTAGCCGTGAGAGCGTTTTTTTGCATTTGGGGGCGTGGCACCTCCCACTTTATAAAGAAATAAAATCCTATGCACTGCACTTTCTCACAACCTTTACAACAAAAAAAAAAAAAGAAATCAATCGAATATGATAAGATTTAGGCATAGAAACAGTCATTTCAGATTAATATAATTTAAAAATACTGTGCTGTTCCTACTTCGTTTGACACCAACGGCAACAATTATTTGCGCTGTTGTCATTTGTATTTGAACGTTCCAATTAAAACTTTTAATTTATTTAAATTTTTAAGATCTTTCAATATGATTTTTTCCAAGATTTTTTTTTCTAGATTATTTTTTTCAAGTTTTTTCTTCGAGATTTTATTTTGAAGATTTTTTTGAAGATTAATTTTTTTCAAGACTTTGGGTAGTTCAAGATTTTGAAATTCGGGAAAACGCATTGATCCCTTTCAAAAAATGACAAAAATCGTTTCTTTGGCTTTTTAGGTATGAATATCTCAAAAAACCATACGCGGTAGAACTATACTGATGACAGATTCGCATTCAGCATAGAAAAGCACTTCGAAATGACTAATTTTATATTTGTTTGTTGTATTTTAAAAAAATTTGTTGTATTTTAAAAAATTACTTTTTTATATAGAGAAAATGCCGGGCGTTAGGAAATAACGCTCAAGGAAATAACGCCCAAAAAAAAAAAACGAAATAACGCCCAAAAATAAAATGACGTCATAACGCCCAAAATAAAAAACGAAGTAACGCCCAAAAAATATGAAATAACGCCCAAAAACAAAAACGAAATAACGCCCAAATTATTTTCATATAAATTTGGGCGATAATCATTTTGGAAATAGCGCCCAAAAATTTGGGCTTTATTTCGTTTTTTTGGGCGTTATTTCGTTTTATTTTTAAAAAATGAAATAACGCCCAAAAACGAAAAACGAAATAACGCCCAAATTATTTTCATACACATACATTTTGGGCGTTATTTCCAAAATGATTATCGCCCAAATTTATATCAAAATAATTTGGGCGTTATTTCGTTTTTGATTTTGGGCGTTATTTCATATTTTTTGGGCGTTATTTCATTTTTTATTTTGGGCGTTATTACGTCATTTTATTTTTTGGGCGTTATTTCGTATTTTTCGGGCGTTATTTCGTTTTAAAAAAAAAAGGAAATAACGCCCAAAAAAAACCAAATAAAGCCCAAATTTTTCCAAAATGATTATCGCCCAAATTTATATGAAAATAATTTGGGCGTTATTTCGTTTTTTTTTTTTTTGGGCGTTATTTCCTTGAGCGTTATTTCCTAACGCCAAAATGCCGCAACTAGAAAAGGGGTTTTCTCGAAGTGGGGATCTGATAAGATTTTCTGATCAATAGGATAATGATCACAAAAGCCTCCAGAATCAGTTTCTGTAGGGAATGTTTTTGTAATAAAATAATCCTGTCAAAATCAAGGGTGTCAGCGTTTTCAAATCACTGAGCCAAGCGCAGTCAGCGAAAAATTTTCGCTTTTACAACAACTTCAAATTCCTCGAACTACAACAATCACAAAACCTATTTTTTGTTGTTTTGGTGGCTCGTTTGCAACAACAACAAATTTCAAAAATTTTTAAATTACTGTGAACTATGTACAACACACACGAAAAATGTTCGTTGTTTTTTTTTTTTATGCGAAACAACAAAAACAATTTTTCATAAATATTTTAATTCCGCGAATTTTGATGAGCTCAAAAAAAAAAACAACAAACATTTTTCGTGTGTGTTGTAGTTCTCAGAAATTTAAAAAATTATTGAAATATCCTTGTTTTTGTAGGCGAGCCAAAATTGGCTCACTTTTGTTCTACGCTGACACCCTTGGTCAAAATAACGAACATTTTTTTTTACAAAATTCTGGGCTTATGTCCATTTTGTTTTGGAAATAAAACAAAAAATTAACCAGAAAATAATAAGAAATAAAGCCAGAAATTTTTTTTGGAAATAAATTAGCTAGGAAATAAATTTTTGATTTTATTTCCAAAACAAAATGGATTCAAACTCCAAAAAAGTTCTGGCTTTATTTCCTATGGAATTTTTCCATATACATTTTCTGGTTAATTTTTGCCTTTATTTTCAAAAATTTATGCCGCAAAATTTCTGGCTTTATTTTCAAATCAAACTGAACTTTTCCCAAATCAAAATAAACTTTTCCAATCAAATCAACCTTTTTCCAAATCACATTTCCCTCCACATTTTGGAAGGACACAACATTCATCCATGTGACAAGTTGCATAACGATAGCTGCTTTAAGTACAGAGATATATCATTTTTAATGTATTTTTTTCAAAGTTTAATTTGATTTGGAAAAAAGGTTTAATTTGATTTGGAAAAGCGATATTTTGATTTCGCAAAAGTTTAATTTGATTTGCGCTAAGCTAATTGCGTTTTTGTTTGGTAAACATTATTTTCTATCTACTTTTTCACTATTTTAAGGTTTAAAATCATTTTTCAAACGCAATGCCGAATCAACTCAAAAAACAACAACTGCTACGCAAAAATTTAGCATAGACTATGAAGTCAACAAGTATAACTGTGAGCCAACATTGGATTTGGAACAGTGCCCTATCAATTGGTGGCATGAAAATAGTTTCAATTACAAGCAATTGAAGCAAATTGCTGATTTTTATATGAATGTACCTTGCTGCGTTAATCGCTTGTTCCGAAATGGTTTCAATGAACGCAATGAATTGCAAAATAAACGTTCAATGCTGCGTAATCAGTATGCGCAACAAATTTGGTATTTACATTACAATGAAAAGTTTTATGATAAGATACGACAAACAAGATGAACAAAATAATGATGTCTGGACTATTTTTGTAAGTGAAGAAATAAAGTTAAGAGAATATACATAGTATATTAAATTGTATTTTACGTTAGGTTTTTATTTTGTTTTTTGTTAAAAATAAGAAAATACAAATACGAACATATACATAATATTATGTATGTATGTAGTTAATAAATCGGTTTGTTTGTTTGTTTTTCATAATTGTTGTATAATATAGCAACAATTTGCAAACAGATGCGATATTTCATTTTTATTTTCTCTTATGAATTTTTATTTTTACGTTTATTATTCTTTTTCAGTATGCAAACTAATATTTTAATAAATGTAGAGTACTAAGTTCTATTTTATAAATGGTAAACCATATTATATATACTATATATTTTTTTTTCTTTTCTAATAAATTAAGAATACTATCATAATAAATGTATGTATATATTTCTTTAATATTATATATATATACTTGTTCTATAACAAAAACGCATATGACATATGTTGTGTTTTATTTCATTTTCTTATTTTTTTGACTTGAATTTTCAACATTGAATTTTACTTAAATATCATCATAACTTTGCTACATACACATACAACGACTTTTTCATATGTTTATGTTAGAGAATAGTAAATGTAAGTATGTATATTGTATATATATTTTAAATTTTAGGGTTTTCAAGAAACTGTTCAACTGTTTTGCTTAAATTTAATTATTGCTTATGGTAAGAAACAATTAACTTAAAAGACCACCCGCCCGTCATGTTAAAAAAATTCAATTTTGGAAACCAGAGTATAAATGGCAATGCCTAATTTTGTGTGAAAATTGGTGTAAGGCTTTCGTAAAGCGAAAATGAATTATATCCCATACTATTACAAGGCACATAAAGGAAAACAAAAATAATTTACATCTATCAGTTCCAAGTAGCGTCGTCGGCTTAAGTAACGACTTAATAGAAGTTTGGAAAATTTGTTTTTATTTCCTCTGCTCTGCTTCATAATAGCATATTTAGAAGATTTTAATTATTGGTCACTCAAAACAAAAAAGCGACACCAATTTTAGGCATACCCCTTTAAAATTTATATGCTACTAGCAAACATGCCTAGCAGCAATTTTAAATTACATTTTTTTATTATTTTTTTTTTTTAATAACAAACAACAACAGTCAATAAATATCAATACAATTACGAATTTTCTTTTACCTTTTTTGTTTTTTTAAAATAACTACTTTAAATGCTTAAAAGTCATAAATTATGCGCATAAATATGCCGCTTGTTAAACATGCAACATATTGTATATCGAGAGCTTATATATATTCCAAATTAGTTATCTGCAAAAACACATTTTTTAAATAAAGGAACAGTTTACAAAATAGATAAAAAAAAAGTTTATTTTTCGTAAATAATTATAAAAATAAAAATTTTGTTTTTTTCAAACATAAATATTTGAAACTATTTTTGCATTCTTAAAAAAAATATATATATTTTTGCAGTTAGTGGTTAACAAATAAATATAAGCCCTTGATATAATAATTTAAAAAAAAAAAACAAATAAAATATATATACAGTTGATTAATTTCTTTTCCAACCCATGCTTCCTTTTTCTAGCATATTTTTAACTGATCTAAACTGTTGAAATCTTTTTTTTTTGTTTCGCATCATAATTCGCATGTATTACAATTAAATTTGTTGTATAATTTATTCTTTAAATATAAAATCGTTCTATTAAATTTTGCATTATGGTATTGTTAATGGTAATTGTAAAATTTTGAATAATTTTACTTATTCATTTTGCATTAATATTCAGAGCTCTTAAATGCATACATTACTTGTTGTTCCTCTATTGTTATTAATAGTATTATTATTCTGTGTATTCTTCTTATTCTTGTTGTGTATTTACGTGTGTATAGCTTCAACATAATTCGCTGGATATAGACCGACACGACCGTTCATGCGGCCTTTGCACCAACCTTGTTCGTCTTCATCTTCCAGTTTTTCAAAGACATCACCTACAAATTTTAAAAATGAAATCGCAATGTTAATCGTTGTAAACTGTAATTTTTAGTTTGCGGTACCCTTAATTTTTAATACCTTAGGGTATTAGCAACAAAATTCAACAATAAAATCGAAAATAGGTGCCCAATAGGTCGAAAAACGATATTTTTGTAAAAAAGCACAACAGACCAAAACAAAAATAGTATTTTTCGATGCTTGATCTGAATCCAGTCTCGAACTTGCTTTATCACGTATAGTTTTTAGATATTCTAACCTAAAAGTTCGAAAACACGATTCTTGAGGTTATATGGAGAACGCACGAAATTGTTTTACTTTTTTCTACTAAATGCATCGCTTACCACTATTCTTGGTCTTCAAAATAAGCTATGAGTGATGATTCATTTAGTAGAAAAGAGCAAAACAGTTTCGTGCGTTCTCCATATAACCTCAAAAATCGTGTTTTTTTGTTCTTTAACGTTAGAATATCTCAAAGACTATACGTGATAGAGTAATTTTGCAACCGGATTCGGATTCAGCATTGCCAAAAATATTTTTTTTTTTTTACAAAAATATCTTTTTCGACCTTTTTTTGAGAGCAGGGCACATATTTTCGATTTTAAAAATTGTTGAATTTTGTTGCTCAGACCCAAGGAATAAACTGACTTAAAAGGCCCAAAATAACTCCCAAAAAATATGTAATAATGCCCAAAAACAAAAACGAAATAGCGCCCAAATTATTTTCATATAAATTTGGGCGATCTTTCGTTTAAAATAAATAAACAAAATAACGCCCAAAAACAAAAAATTAATTTTGGGCGTTATTTCCGAAATGATTATCGCCCAAATTTTTATGAAAGTAATTTGAGCGTTATTTCGTTTTTATTTTGGGCGTTATTGAGTTATTTTATTTTTTAAGAAAATATATAGAATGCCTCTTAGATTGCAGTCTTATTAATTACAAATTTACACTTGCTCCTAGAGTAATATGGTTGTCTCTTTTTAACTAATTTTAATTAGGCACATTAAAATATAGAAAATGATTTGACATAAGCTGCATCTCACAATCGCAACTTGGCAGCACTATTGAAAAAGGAACTAAAAATAAATTCGCTTGGCAATGTCAAATAAAATTTCCGTTTCGCGACAAGAAACGAAATCAAAATTCGTTTCGATACGCACTAGGGACCTTAGTTTATATTATTAAAAATTTGCAGTTTTTCATTGATTTTTTCAAGCAAAACACCAACCCAAGTTTTTTTGGGTACTGGGATGCCGAATCTGATCCATTTTTTAGCAAGGCGCCATCAGGTGGCAGTTTTAGGGACTAAATTGTAAGTTTGGAGATTTATTTGGCTGACTGCTCTCGTGTTTTTTTTAAATAAATAATTTAAGTGGATGAAAAGTTGGCACGACTGCTTTTATAGCAGCTAATGTTAAAAAAACAAACAGAATATAAACATCTTAATTTCGTTAAAACTAATGAAAATAAAGTAAAATTACAAAATTGGTGATGGTCTATGAGTTATCAAAATATTCGTGTCATATGAAAGCTATTTTAGTAAACCATAAAATTGTCATACAAAAGCTTTTAATTTGTCACACATTGTTTATACACGCTTTAAATTCCCTATTCAAAAGTTAGTGATCAAATTTTTCGAATACACGTCAAAATACTCCCTCCAAAAATTTGGTCGATAACCTTTTTTTTTTCAGTGAATTTTGTCCTTACAGACAGAAATTTTTCTTTGCGATTGCAAACTAAGATAATGAATTCTCGAGAATATTGGGGTTTATCGTAAATAAATATTTCCCGGGGAATGTTTCACAGGCTGCATTGGAGAATGCACGGCAGTATGAAGAAACCAATAATTTACGATAAGGCCCACTAAATTAATGACAAGGAACGTAATATCAGAGGTCGTTCACTAGATCCAAAGTTTTCGTTATATCGAAAGATTGTACATAAACAAACATTAAGAAACTGAAAATTGTTCCATTTCTTCAGGCAGTTTTTTTCTATGAATTAGATAGGCTTGTGATCTTATTTGGGGTCGGCAAATTTAACACGTATTCAGATTTAGTTGAATTTAGTAAGCTTACCTTGTTTAAATGTTAATTCATCACTTTCGGCGCCTTCATAATCGTATAGAGCTTTTACTGGTACACCAGGTTCGCCATTATCCACTAGAACATTATCAGCCTCATCCCATTCTTCCTCTTCCTCGAATGGATTGGGATCTGACTTACCATTACCATTCCTATAAATAAAAAAAGGATATATTATTTAAAAAGTGTTAGGTATCAATTGAAATATATAGCTTTCATATAAATTACAATTTAAGCAAGCATGTTGTACAACTTGACAATTTTTGAATTTTACACTTGATCAATTTTTAAATAATTTTTTTTTAGTTACGATGGTGTTACTATAAATAAATGCTACATTAAAATTATCTGCCCAACTTACGTTACGCTCGAATTACGATTTGAAACTGCACCCGCAACTGTTTTACCCCCTGTCGGTGAGGATGATGATGTCTCTTGACTGCTACCCGCTGATGGTGTTGTAGCTGCTGTTGATTTTCCACTTGATTTGTTCGATGCATTTGTCGTTGTTTTCTTTAAACTATTTGTGGAGTGTTGATATTCCTGCAATAAATCAAAATAAGTAATATGTGGTGCAAATGTGCATCAAACGAATTTTCAATTCTGCAATAGATATATTGCCGTGTATATAGAATCGTTATAAATGAACTTTTTAGGTCTTTTTGATTTTGAAAAGTTATGCAAACAAAATAAACTAACATGCATGAAGCATGAATATCAAATAAGTCTTACATGCAAATCTTCAGCCACTGGGCGTTGATTAATAAGCGTAATTGGTGCTGCAGGAAGCGCTTCTTTTGATTTATTACCCTTGGCAATATCGCGAAATTCTTCGGTATATTCCTAATGTTAGCAAATTAATTAAATATATATTTTCTCAATTTATTTTTCAAAAACCACTTACTACAAAAGATGGCCAATTCATAGCCATATTAACGCCATGATTATTTGACCACCATTTTAAATCCTTTTGTTGATCTGCATTATTGATTGTATGATAAAATTCTTCATAGATTTGTGGTAGACTTAAAATTGAAAAAATTTTATGTTATTAATTTTATTTGGACCAATTTATTGTTGTTTCCACTACATACCTTTTCACCTTAGTTAGATCCAAGCACGAGTGTATATTGAACAGAACTTCTTTGAAGAAATTAAGACGTGTTTTCTCCATAACTTGGCACTTTTCGAATACAGATGTCATATCTTCAATATATACCGAATTATATTTGGTAATTTCAGCGATGGCCTGTTCATATTTTTCGCGACATTTCTGTACATGATCCTTGGTTTTTTGCACACGATCGTGCATTTTTTTCACCTAAAAAAGAAGCAAAATATTTATATAATTTATTTTATTTAGAACAAGGCTTTATAATTGTATTATAATATAATAAATTTTTTCAAAATAATCAATATTTATTTAGATGAGTAATGCTCTATTTAGTAGGGCACTTGAGGAGTCGTCGAACAAAAGGTAACATTTCTAATTGTTGTCTTTTTGCTTTTTTTTTGAAGAATCGTATATAAATCTATGAACTACACACTTCAGTTAAATTTGGCGGTTCAAAGAATAACAATTCCCACGAAAAACCGATTTTATCGTCGGTTTTCGAACAAATTGTAACATTTCCACTCTATTCAAAATTTTTTTGTAGTTCTAACGCAAAATTGCATTTACCTATGTAATACTAATCACTAATCATAGTCGTCGTCAAACATTGTCAGTTACTTAAATTGCTCTCAAAAGGTAACATTTAGATTTAATGATTATCAAAAAAGTAACATTTCCTGGCAAAAGGTAACATTTCCAATATTTAAAAAATTAAATTTTTGGCTTTATTTTAAAAATTAGTGCCAGAAAGTTTTTGGCTTTATTTCCAAAAAATTTTTTGGCTTTATTAACTTTTGGAAATAAAGCCATCATTTTAGGGAAAGTCGCCAGAAAAGTTTTTGGCTTTATTCCCAAATAGAAATAACGCCAGAATTTTTCCAAAATTGGCGTATACGGCAAAACAATACTCAACTGACGATGTGGCTATTCAAACGGGTTTTCAATTCATAACGATATGTTATGGTTCCATTTTTATTAATTTTCAAAAAATAATCTTCGGGCAATACATATGTTGCTGTTCAAAGGGTAAACGTTTCAAATGATGAGTTTTTATCTTTTAATTAAAAAATATATGCACATTCGTTAGCAAACATCTGTTTGTCATAAAATATAAGAAATTTCTTGAGTTATCATTTTTAAAAAGAAAAAAAAAAAGAAGAAAAACCAAATACCTCGCGATAATTAAAATGCAAAGTACAAATTGATAGTTACGTATTGGTATTAGATTTTCTTTTAACTAAAGTAGGTTTTATCTTTTATTAGCCATGTTCATGACGCGAGTAAATTAAAAATATAGCAACAATGACTTCATTTTTTGTTTCTATTCTCTATAGTTTTTATCAGACGACGAGCTGGCGGCTTTAAATTGCTTATCTGCTATACCACCATAAACAAAATATCCACTGTTGCTATCTTCAAAGTTTACTTGTTACCTCTTCTTACTCTGCCTACACTTTTACTACATGATTTACTTATCTCAATTGTACTGCTTTTAATTCATTTTTAATTTATTTAATAATTGCAAAATGTAATTTGTAATTTTGCTCACCTGATCCGGTGATAATGAACTATCAGCGGTGGCATTTCTTTCCTGATTTGTTGCGCTCTTTTCAGTCTTACATGCCGCATGATAATCTGCCTTAGCTTTCTCAACTTTGGCTAACAATTTGGCCCATGGTTTTTGTGCCTTTTTAAAAAGATCTTCCATATCTTTACGCTCTTTAATTTGCATTAGCGTATGATGATAATTTTCCTTTTGCCAGCCTTTTATTTGTAAGCTTACTTCGTTGCATAGATTCTCTTTAATTTTCATATGCACATCGCATAAGCGTTCCGATTCGGTGAGTACACCCTTCCAAGCTGCCTCAGTGGTGCCATATTCTGGACCTAAGAGAGCAGATCAACAAAAGCAGATGTAATAATGTGTAAATAGTATGTGGTGTAAAAAAAATGCAACAAATGAAAACAAAATACAGATAAATATAAGTGGGGGAAGGGGAGTGAAGAAGAATGAAATAAAATATGTAGATACCTAACAAAACATTGTTTTTCACAGTTAAATAATTAGAAACAACTGTGTGTCGTCGCACTTTTTTCTTTTCATCGCATTTTCTGTTTTGAGTAAGCAAGCAATCAATTTAAGCCCTAACTCAATAGTAGCAAAAATAGCGACGAGACGCTGTCGTTTGCTTTTTATCTTTATAAAAATTGATTTTTAAAGCCTTTCAAGTAGTTGGTTAAAGTGGAAGACGCTAAACGATGATGCAAATTCACAAAATGCTCAATATGACTTCATTTATTTAATAATTCAATGGAAGCACGATGCGGCAATGTTATGCTGTTGTTGCTATTTGTTTAGGTGTTGTTTTGCATGCTGATTACGACGAATGCTATGGTATACAAGTACAATTTGACTTGAGGTAAAAATAGCGCTAAATGATCAGTATTTATGCGAATACATATATTTTAAATGCACATTGAGTATGTAATTGAAATAGGATTAAACTTTGTAACTATTTTTAGCAAATGATTTTTTTTTATTGCCAAATATTTTAAAGATTTGTGAATTTGTTATTGCTCAAACTCAAACAAACAAGAACGTGCATTCAGTTTAATACTTAGTTAGTCTAGTTTAATATTTTCTACGTATTCAAGCCATATCTTCAGTCTTGTGTGCGACCAAGCTTTACCATACAAACAGTTTGCACAAGCCAAATCTCTGGAAATTCGACAAAACACAGGTTGCACTTTTTGGTTTGTGTATTAAGTATTATCTGCGGAAGCTGGTTGCTGGAAGTAAGTATTCAGTAAAACGTAAGCGTAGAGATGACCCTTAAGTAATTAAGCAAACGGTAAGTAACCAGTAATCAAATAATACAAAATGTGGGATGAACTCCCCCGTTTTCGAGAGAAAAACATCTGAATCTACATACAAATTTTTTGGAAATAAAGCTAAAAATTAATAGCCTTATCATGTATGACGAACGAATAAAGTGACTGATTTTCACTCATTAATATCAACTTATTAAAACTTTTTATTAAGAAATTACTATAACCTAAGCGTTCATTTTAGTTCAAAGAATAAAGTTTGTAAGCATAAACTTCAAATCATCTTTTAACTTGGAGGATATAAGCTGTTGAAAATCAGTAAAACGATTCGTTCGTCATACATGATAGGGCTATAAATAGGAAATAATGTCAGAATTTTGGAAATAGTGTCGTAGGAGATAACGATCGAAAAATTTTTGAAAATGAAGCCAAAAAATCTTGATACAAAATTCTGGCCTCATTTACATTTTGTTTTGGGATAAAACCAAAACTTTAGCTGTTTTTTTTTTCAAAAATTATGGATTTATTTCCAGAAGTTATGTGGGTTACAAAAAGGAAAAAACGCGATAGGAAACTAGGCCATAAAATTTTTTGGAAATAAAGAAAAACATTTTTGGAAATAACGCCAGAATTTTATTTTCAAAAAATGTTTAGGCGTTGTTCTTAAGGCATTGTTTCCAAAGTTCTAGTGTTATGACCTAATTAATTTTTGGCTTTATTTCCAAAGATTTTTTGGCTTTATTTTCTATTAGTCCGGGAGCCGGCAATACTAAAAGTGCCGTCATCGCGGATTCTGAAATTTTTAATGCAAAATGGTAGTTTACACTAAGACGAATAAGAAAAGCTTGGTCAGCATCGTTGTAACCTGGCAGAAATATTTTTAAATGGTTTTTGAATTATTAAATTTTCAGATTGTTTTGCCGTCATCGCGGATTTTGATCAATCTTAATATTAATCGATGGTAAATTTCATAACCATTTAGAAAAAATCCGGCCGGCCAATTTTTTTTTGCCGAAAATGACCGGCAGACCTATTTTAATGGTGGATACAATTTCTCTGTTATCACGGAAATTTGTTTTTTTTTTTAACTTACGTGTTTTAATGTCAAACTTAAAAATATCTTGGTATGCGAGCTTAGAAACTGCCGGAAGTACCCACTGTCGCACCATTAAAATAGGTCTGCCGGTCATTTTCGGCAAAAAAAAATTTGGTCGGCCGGATTTTTTCTGAATGGTTATGAAATTTACCATCGATTAATATTAAGATTGATTAAAATCCGCGATGACGGCAAAACATTTCGAAAATTTAATAATTCAAAAATCATTTAAAAATATTTCTGCCAGGATACAGCCTTGCTGACCAAGCTTTTCTTATTCGTCTTAGTGTAAACTACCATTTTGCATTAAAAATTTCAGAATCCGCGATGACGGCACTTTTAGTATTGCCGGCTCCTCGCCTATATGTAATCAGCATAATTTTTTTAAATAAAGCCATAATTTTTGGAAAAAAAAGCCAGTTTAGTACGGTGCTTTTTTTTGCATTTTTTCCAAAAAGTTGTCTGGCGGTATTTCCTATGGTGTAATTTTCGGGAGCCCTTTCTTTATCCGCTCAAACTTCTCCTCACAGAATCAAAAACACCCACTTAGCTGGTAGTTTATACTAGAGGCCTGCACAAGAACTCTTGGAATATACACTGAACTGAAATTTGATCCAAAAAATTCAAGATTCAAATCTTCACTGTATGTACACTGATTTAATTTTGAAGCCTTTTATCAGTGTCAACAAAACCTTATTGTAACAAAAACTTCAGTGTTGTGTATTTTATACAAACCAATACTTCAGGTCAGTGCAAAAAGTGCGAGTAGAAAAAAAGGACAGAGAAATTCATGTTATGGTAACACTTGCTATGTAGTTGCAACGCATTGGTAACCCAGGATTGTAGTAGCTTTTAGATATTTTTGTGAGAGAGAATTAACAAAAAAGAGGCACATGAAGAGACCGAAAAAAATACAACTTTTATCACTAAAGTAGCATTTGGAAGTATACAGTAAATGCACTGAACTGATCTGTAGCAAATCAAACAAGACAGGTCTGTGCAGTATTTGTGTTTTCTTCTTTCATTTCCAAGTACTATCAAGATATTTGCACGTGACACTAAACTGAAGTATTTGATAAATAAATAGCGGATCCAAGACATAACGTCTCTTGAAACGGAATGTCTTAAAACTTCAACAAGACGTCTTGTGCAGACCCCTAGTTTCTACCCAGGATTTTCAAGTACTGTCAAGATGTTTACACGTGACACTAAAGTGAAGTATTTGATAAATTAAAAGCGGTTCCAAGGCATAACATATCTTGAAGCGAAATGCCTTAAAACTCCAACAAGACATCTTGTGCAGACGCCCAATTTTTACTCAAGATTTTGATGGCTGCTTAGAAAATTGAGACTGCCCTACAACTAAACCAACACAAAAACTCACGTATGACAATCTAATCTAAGATAAGCAGAGAAGCACCATAAAAACATCATGTTTTTAAGGAATGTTCGGCTGGGTTGAAGAATTTTTGTTGTATGCTGCCAAATATCGTGAAATTGATTTGTTTTGGTTACTTTGAATGGGAACTTTTTTAAATATTTGAAAAATGATTATCAAAAAATACCTCTATTCAATAATGTAAAGACTTTCACAGCAAGTTAAAGTTATAACTTAATTAAAAAATTCTTCATGGTTAATTTAAGCAATTGCCATTGAACCGTAAAATATGCGTGAATATTAAATTAACTTCCATTCAAGTCTATTTATCAAATAAAAGTCATATTGTCAAAAATATTGAAATATAGTAATGATTAAATAAACGTTTCAATCAATTACATATAAAAAATGTAATTTAATTAAGTTTACTTATATTAAATATTTTTTTATTTTTTCAGCAGCTGATTTTGCATATTTTCCGGTTAAAAAAAAGTTTTAAGTATTTCAAAGGTAGGCACGATATTTTTATATAATGAAAATACCTTAACACATATGTACATATATTTCAGTTTCTTTATTTGCGAAGCTTCTAATATATCTACCTTCACAAACTTAATAAAAACTAATAGGTTTAAGCAAATTATTTCTCGACATTCTTTATATCAGTAAAGTATGCTTTGCTTATCTTAAAAGCTTTGTCCGATAAAAAAGTATATAAGACAGCTCATTGAAGAGACAAGAATACAATTTTGCTTTATTTAAAAGTAATTTTTTTATACATACATATGTATAGATGTAATTTTTAATAAGTTTTTGGAAAGCAAACAATTGTTTTGGGTGGATAGCAAAATAAAAGCTGCTTGCGCTACTTTTATTTTGTACTTTTTTTTTTGAAAACGCCGCGCGCTTTTAATGTACAACTTCAATGATTTTCACTTTTTGCTGAAATGCGAATACTACAAATTCTCAACTCAAAGCGTGTCCCACAAAATATGCACAAAAGTAAAAAAAATAAAGCTACCTATAAAATAAATAAAACAACAAAACAAGTTAAATGAAAAAAGAAAAAAAAAATTGTGTAAATAACATATAGAGTTAAGCACCTTATAGGTCAACTACTTTGTAGATTGGCAGATGAGGTGTTGTTGGACAACCCAAAAAAGAAAGAGAATACACAAACAACAACAACTACAACTATAAGACACACCCCAGCTTATGCTGACACAAAAAACAATAGAAGCTAATAGGGGCTTGCATACCGAATACAATAATAAACTAAACAACTAAATGAAGTAAAAGTTTTAATTTCAACACATTTGTATGTAGGGATGGTCTAATGAGATTCATTTCATTGCATTGCATACTTTTTGGCGGTTAATCCGTAACAACATACATACGATACATACCTTTTTCAATCAATTCACCCCATTTTTTTGACCAAGTGCGTAGACTTTTTGCATAACCTTTTTCGATATCAGCACGTTCCTGTATTAATTGCTGCAAATCATTGCAGAGTCTGTGAAATAATTGCAATTTTAAAATATTCTATATAAATATTAGGAGTGTGAAATCAGTTGTTTACTTATAGCCATCTTCAATGCGTTTGGTAGTACGTTTATAGTTGCCAGGTTCCCAAAACGAATCACTCCCTGCCTGCAGTAGTTGGTCATCGCTGTGATGCGACATGGCCTAAGAAAATAAAAAGTAAAAAATTAATAAATAAATGAATCAAAGTATCTACATAAATGTAAAACTTGTTCGATTTTGTGTAATAAATATGGTGTTGACACGCTTCATAGAATGTTGTAGTTTATTACATGTTATCTTTTGCTCAATAAGGGTTGTGTTTTATGTTTAGCATTAATACTTTAGTCAGTAAAAATTAGCGCTTTTCTGTTGTATGAATATATAGACTCTTATAAGGGGCTGTCCATAAACCTCGTGACGCTCTGAGGAGAGAACGGAGTTTGGAAAAGCGTCACGCTTTGTCTATTTTTTTTTGTGTTTTTTAGCGACACGAGGTTTATTGTTCGTAAGCAAAATATATCATGGAGAAACGAAATGAAAAGTTATCTAACATGAGTAGTCCCAAAACCTAGTAACCTATCGAGCCACAGTACTTTTAATTTTTATACCCTACACCCGGGGTATATTCACTTTGTCTTTCCGTTTGTAACGCAGAGAAGGAGGCGTGGCAGGTATGGATAAGTATATATATTCTTGATCAGTGTCACCTCCTGAGTCGATATAGCCATGTCCGTCTGTGTGGCAGGCTGGGTGGCTGGCTGGGTGTGCTTGGAAATACACTTTTTGGGAAAAATGACCAACATAATTCAATGAAATTTAGTATTCTGACTCCATCGTAAAAGTTAGCTTGGGGGATTAAAAATGAACAAAATCGGTCAGCGGACACGCCTACCGGCCATACAAAAAATATATTCAAAATGCAGTAATAAGCATTACTTGCAATAACAGAAGCAAATACACATAAATACTAAGGATAGTAAGTGCAAGCTCTGAGCAAAAACTAGGCGAATTCGGACTAGAGGGCGTGGCACCTCCCATACAAACAAAAGTTTCAAAATGCTATACTGAAAGTGTTTTTTGAGATTACCCAACCAGATTGCACTCAAATACTCAAATCAGTAAATGCAAGGCGACATTGGACAAGTGGGCGTGGTGCCTCCCATATAAGTAAAATTTTCAAAATGTTATGCTGAAGGCGTTTTTTGAGACAACCCAACCAAATTGCGCTTAAATACTCAAATCAAAAAATGCAAGCTCTGAGAAAAAACCAAGCGAACTCGGACAAGAGGGCGTGGCACCTCCCGTATAAGCAAAAGTTTAAAAATTCTATATTGAAAGATTCTTTTAAAAAAACCTAACCGAATTTCACTCAAACGCTCAAAACAGTAAATGCAATCTCTACGCAACATCTAGGTAAGCTCGGAGACGAGGGCGTGGCACTTCCGATGTAAGAAATTTGTTCTTACTCTCCTAGGAGTTACGGAAAAATAGGACAATTTATTTTAATAAGAATATTGCTTAGTACGTAGGTTGCCTTTTATATTTCGGGATTGGGCAACACTAATGTCAATAGCTAAAATCTGGCAACACCATAATAAAGTTAGACATTTTTTAGCATAAACGTACTCAGAACGTTTACAGTGAGTTAAGAAAATCAATTTTTCCATTGAAAATTTAAGCAATTGATAAATTATGGGGTTTCCAACGAGAACAAACCTTTTTTACGGCCAGGTGTTCATGAAATATTGAATGTATGCGTATTTATCAACTAAGTGTTTAATAATATAGTTGAAATGCAGTGCAGGGTATTGGAAATAACGCCCAAAATTTTGGGCTTTGTTGTTTCTTTTTTGGCGTTATTTCCTTTCTTTTTAAAAAGCGAAATAACGCCCAAAAAATAAAAGGACGTAATAACGCCCAAAATAAATGATTATCGCCCAAATTTATATGTAAATAATTTGGGCGTTATTTCGTTTTTGTTTTTGGGCGTTATTTCATATTTTTTGGACGTTATTTTGTTTTTTATTTTGGGCGTTATTACGTCATTTTATTTTTTGGGCGTTATTTCGTTTTTTTTGGGTAATATTTCCTAACGCCTAGGGTATTTAGTGTTTGGCCAGGCCAAAGATACCACCCTTACGAGTTTTTTTTGACAAAAAGTGTTCGTAAAAAAAATTCACAAGGAAAGTTTTTTTCAAAAAAAAAAAAAAACAATTGCGAAATTAATGGTGAGATAATCATCTATCTTTTAAGGTACCGCTTTTTACAAAATCTAATTCACAAAAATAGTGCCAAGGGTAGGAATCTCCTGAAATTTGTAAAAATCGCTTTTTTTTTGTTCAAAAACGCACTAAGCGCAAGAATGATATATGAACAAATTTATATGCATTCAATCAAATAAAGTAAGATGAAATCAACTCAAAACGAAAATGTGCGGTGCCACGCCCCAAAAACAACATTCGTCATGTCTCTGAAACTATTAGACGCAGATAGATAAGATATGGTATGTTTGTAATAGCCACAGAGGGAAATAACATCCACTGGAAATATAAAAAACATCATATCTCCGATACTATTTGAGTCATATGGACGAGATTCGGTATATATACAAAGCGATTTGAGACAAATAGCAGAGTTGCTTGAATAAACTTGATAGTAATAGAACGAATGGCAAGTAATAAGGATATTTTCCCACTTTTCAGCAATTGTTATTTAACTCAACGCCCTTTATGCAGGAGAAGAGTGCCACCAGCGGGCATCCGGTTGTTCTGGCAAATGTTAAGCGCGTGTTATGACAGCACGAAGTTTTTGTGCATTTACCGGAGCAAAGAGAAGCATTTGCTTTATGCTGAGAAGAAAATAATTTTAGAATAAGAGAAAGTCAACACCAAAAGTTTTTTTCAATCATTTTTCAAGCGCGATAAATAGAGGTGAATATTTATGAAGTAAATTTATTATATTTTGTGATTCAAAACCGAATGCAACCAAAATGTGCACACAACACAATGTGCTTATTGCTTTTCAAAGTGGCTGTCAAAGTCGAGTGTGGGCCCCGAATTGGTTCGGGTGTGGGCACCAGTCTTTTTTATTTAAAGCGTGTGTTTTACTGAAATATCGTCGTGGATGCTAACATTACTAATTTAAATGGTGTTCTTATGCTTTTTTAGTGGAATGAAAAGAACAAATAGGCCCTTTAAAGATGTCGCAGAAAAAAAGTTATTCTCATTCAGGCGGCATACCACTTTGCAAAAAATCTCGGTATGAAGTTTCCAGATAAGTGGACCGAGGAGCAGATTGCGGGCATGGATTGGTACAAAAAATGCATGCTTGGCAAAAGAGCAATGCCAACAAGGACGTCACCTAGCCGGTTTAGTCTGCAAAACGATTGAAGACGTAAGGCAGAATTTGTGTGAGTCAATGTTTCCAAAATAATTTAATTTTGCTTTCTTCTCAATTTGATTGCGTTTTACTTCATATTTACCCATTTTTAGCCCATTTTCTAATGGTGCCCACAACCGGATCAAAAATTTTTTTTTGTCAATAATGATCATTTCCCTTTTTTTACATAATTTTTCAAATGACGAAATCAATTTACTTTCTTCACCAGTAGTCAGCTGCATATATGCATTTGGTCAAAAGATATGAGTCGAAAACACTATTCCCTTATATATACCGCATATGGCTATACCATATGGCTCAAATAGTTTCGGAGATATGATTTTTATATTTGTGGGGCGTGCCACAGCCAACTTTTCCAGTGGATGTAATTTCTCTCTGTGCTTATTTCTTGTCAGTGCTTATACTTTTGGATCTTTAGAAAACCATTTTTGGATCAGATAAATTCAGAAAGTGTAACACCAAATTGTGCTAACCTTACAGAAAATTTATTTGTGTGCTGAAAACAAGTTTCCAGGGAAAACTTTCACATATCAAGTGGAAGAAGATTTCCTTACATATCGACAAACCGAAAAAAATTATTTTTTGGAGAAATTAAGATTTTAAATCCAAAACTTCAGATTTAAAAATTTTACATGTATGCCAGTAACATTGCCATTGGAAAATCTAAATATACCCTTTTTTCAGAAAAAAAAGACAAAAAAATATGACACCATTATTTTTCGAATCCATTCCTAATTTATACCCTATTATAAAATCTTTATCCGGATCTTCGAATGACTATGGGCTTTATTATGAATAAAAATTCTCCAGAATTTTTTCTCACTCTCCAGCATGTCATCGAAAAAAAAAAAATTTTGTGGATGGGGAAAATTCTGGAAAGAAGGTTTTGAAATTAATTTGGAGGAAATATTTTGACATCTGTTGTAAAAATTTACCCTCCAAATTTTTAAAAAGGGAATTTGAAGCGCGAAAAAATAACTATGACATATCAAAAACTTTAGTGTAACAATAGTTATAGCTTATTAAAAACCCTTTAATATGACACCAATATTTCTGAAATCCATTCAAGGGTTTCCAACTTATAGTGGGTTTTTCCGATTTTTCAGATATTTCGATGGTTATATTCTCGAAATTAGATCCGGGCGACACATTTTCAGGCCTGTTCCGCGTGGTTTCAATTACTTTTCATTTCGGAAGCTTTTTGATGAAAACGGTGAGTCACCTGATAAAAAGTATTAGTATCTCTTGGTTACCGGACATAATCCCAACGGACATAATCCCCATTTCGTAAATGGGGATTATGTCCGAAAATTTTTCGGTCATAATCCCCATTTTGGCCATGGGGGTTATGTCCGCAAATTTTTCGGACATAATCCCAATGGGGGTTATGTCCGAAAAATTTAATTAAGATTGAACAAAATTTTTGCAATAATCCATTTAAAAAATTTATATAGTGTTGGATGTTATAGACTGATCCGCGGCCGAAGGCCGCCGCGAAGCCGGTGTTGGATTTTTGGGAGTTTTAAATCCTGAGCTGCGGCCGCAGGCCGCCCACTTACCCCTACCCTTATGTAAAATTACTGTGGAATTTTTGGGAGTTGTAAATCCAGAGCTGCTTCTGTGGTCAATAACAAAATATCGTTATGGGGACTATGTCCGTTTTTTCCTGGGGATTATGTCCGAAATACTTGCGGACATAATCCCCATTGAAAAAATGGGGATTATGTCCGAATGACTTGCGGACATAATCCCCATATCGTGAATGGGGATTATGTCCGTGGGGATTATGTCACGGCACCGTATCTCTTTTGTGGAGAATTACAGGTTCTACAAATAATATTGACTTGTATTTAGGAAAAAGTAACCATTTAGGAAATATTCGATAAAATCGAATTTTTCGACTTTTTGCGGTTTTTTAAGAAAATTTCCTAAACGGTTACTTTTTCGTTAATGCAAATCAAAAAATATTTGTAGTCCCTGTGATTCTCTAATAAAGTGATGTTTGATTACATATTCTAATTTAAGTAGAATTAAAAGCTTTATATAACAAACTGAACTCGCTCAAGATTTGTGTTGTAGACAATGCTACGCAAACTCAGCTAGAGGCACCTAGCACTTCAAGACTAACAGAAAACAAGTCACTTTTTTATAAATTAACGTTACTCCGTCAGCTTCTCAAACAGTGTTAAGGTTTGGAGATTTATTTGGCTGTACTCGTAGACCAACAACAATTTTGTAATTTTACTTTGTTTTAATTGTTTTAAATTAAATTTATACGTTTATTTTTTGTTAATTTGTTTTTTTAGCCCTTGTCAGAATCCAATGGATAATACCAGGGCTGCAAAGTAATTATTTAGCAAAATTTGGAAGAAAAAGTGACCTTGCTGGAAGAGGATTTTCCATGCTGGAAATATTTACGATTGCAAATGCTTTCATTCGAGAACAGAATATATTCTCGAGAGGGAATTTCTCGGTAAATTCACGATAATGCACTATGTTTCCAATACTAGATCCGAGCGCCAATTTTTCATAAGAAATTTTTTCTTAGAATTCAAAGCTTAATAAATCAGGCTAGGCTCGGATAAACAAAAATAAAACAAAATTTTAAGATACCTCGCTTCGCTTTCGAGACATTAAGACTTAAAGAATACGATAATATTGAAGGAATTATTAGAAGTTAGGTTTGACGGTGTTTTCACATAAAACGGTCCAAAATAAGATCAATAAATTTTTGGATATCCCGCTTCGTTTTGAAGATATCGGGACTTTAGGGGGCATATCCAGTTGTATATATTTTTTACAGGGTAAAATTTTTTTTTTTTTGTGATGTTGGTGGTGGTATTTTTGTTTTAAAATTTCTTTAGTATTCTCGTTTTCTTTAATCTTTGATATATATCTACAAAACAAAGCAAGATATCCCAAAAAAAGTTGTTTCCCTAAGTTAAGATGGTGAATAATTACCCACTGCTCTTTGAGTTAAACAAATATCAAGCGTGGCATCACGGAAACTAGATTTTCGTGTTAGAAAATAGCTTTGGGAGTTTCCGGTTCACCTTAAATTCTTGCAGCAAAAGTTTAAATATTTTTTCCCAATAGTTACACGGGTATAGGGAAACACAACTGACGACACTACTTTTTTTAGATCTTACTCGTTGTTTACACTGAAATCTAACACTTTTGTTCAATTAATTAAAATGGAAATCATGACGAGCGAACAATTCAAGTCCATAATCCGGTGCTGTTGCTTACTGTTTAGACTAAAGGTGACGACGAATTCTCTACGCGATTGATTCTAGTAAGATTTTAGTGCTTTAGCGTAGGGGGTGCTTCGATGCAGTGCGGCGCGCGGGTTCTCGCATTTTTGTAGATTTTATGTGTTTGTTGTTTTTGCTTTTTAGTTTACACTTTGGGCTAAAAATAGGCAAGACAGGTATTAACCGTTTTTCGTTTTTTTATCATAATCGTTGACATTGCTGCGTTGTTGTTGTTGTTGATTACTTGCTGCTGCTTCTTCTCTCCACCACTCTATTGTTTTTTTTTATATTTCTTCTTTAGTTGCTTACATAAGTTCCAAAGAATCTTTTAAAAAACGCGCTTAATTGTGCCAATAAAAAAAATCTAATTTGACAATAAAAAATTCACCTATGAAATATTTTTCTGATAAAAAAATTTTTTTTTTTCGTCTGCTTTAAATTATTGTAGCCAGTTTTGTTGCTGGTATTTGGTTGGTGTTCCGTATGTGCACTTGAACGCCAAGTTGTTTTACTTATCAATTAATAACTTTTTTTCTAAGGTAACACAAATTGTGGAATATGTACAATAAAATAAAAAAATTCACGTTTAGTTATAAAGCGTAATCTGGTAGTGAAAATAATTCTTACTTTTGCGCTTCGCAAATGAAATCGTATAGAAGAATAATAAAAACTAAAAAACAAGATACGCTAGTGCCACACCAAAATACAAAAATACAGGGCTAAAAAGAGCACGATAGCTTAGAGATGGTAAATTGACTGATTTAACTTTATCGATTACACTGAAGTCGATGTTACACATGCGTTCAAATCACCACCTCAATAGTAGAACTCAGTGTGAAGAATTGTTTACAGTTGACGCACTATGGTTTTTTTTTTTTTTTTGACACAAAAGTTTACACAAAAATAATTCACTACAAGAACACATTTTCTTTGAAAAAATTAAACGCGAAATTAAAGGTTATATATTTCCAGCATCCGATCCACAAAATAGGGACACGGGTCGAAATCTCTTGAATTTTGAAAAAATCGATTTTTCTGTTTCAAAATGTTAGTCGCATTAAACGCAGGAGTGATATATGAATAAATTTATATGCGTTCAATCAAATCAAGTAAGATGAAATCAACTCAAAGTGAAAATGGGCGGTCCCACGCCCCAAAAATAAATTCGTCATATCTCTGAAACTATTGGACGCAGATAGATAAGATACTGTATGTTTGTAACAGGCACAGAGAGAAATAATATCCACTGAAAAAGTGGGCGGTGTCACGCTCTACAAATATAAAACTTATCATATCTCCGAAACTATTTGAGCCATAGGCATGAGTTTCGGTATATATATAAAGGGTAACTTTTGCTGCAAAAAAAGGGGCGGTATCACACCCAACAATGAACATATCCTTTTTAATTGCCACTCTGTTCTATGGGGAACAAGTTCATTCATGTAGCTCTGCCTGTGGGCGTGGCACTACATATTTTTTCAGCAGATGTTATTTGCCTTGACTTTTATATATAAACCGAATTTCATCCAAATGGGTCAAATAGTTTCGGAGATATGTTTTATATTTTTGGGGCGTGGCACCGCCCACTTTTCTAGTGGATGTTATTTTTCTATGTGCCTATTACAAATATACCGAATCTTATCTATCTGCGTCTAACAGTTTCGAAGATATGACAAATTTTTTTTGGGGCGTGGCGCCGCCTAATATTTCACTTTGAGTTGATTTCATCTTACTTGATTTGATTGAATGCATATAAATTTATTCATATATCACCCCTGCGTTTAATGCGACAAACATTTTTAAACAGAAAAATCGATGTTTTCGAAATTCAAGAGAATTCGACCCGTGTCATTATTTTGTGGATCAGATGCTGTAAAAAGTGGGCATCTCTTCAGATAGGTGAATTTATAACCTTTAATTTCGCGTTTGATATTTTTTAAAGAAAATGTGTCCTTGTAGTGAATTATTTTTGTGAACACTTTTTTGCAAAAAAAAAAAAAAAAAAAAAACCATAGTGCGAGGTCCAATAACAGGAATGCTACGTAGTACGAATGCTCAATAATATGATTGCAATGTTTCTTACACATGTGGTTCTATAATACGAACAGTGGTAAATTTTACGGTTCGATAATACGAATGAGATTTTTTTTCTTAGTAGGCTTTGCTTTTTTGATAATCATTAAATGATGTTCTAATGATAATGTTGCGTTAGAAGTTTTTGAGAATTTTTAGAACGTTTTGAAAGGTTTTTTTTCTTTATTTTTTGGACTTCGAAATATTGTTGAAAAATTATAAAATGTTTCAAAAATCTGATAAAAATTTGACATAAGCTCTGAATTTTTGAAAAAGCAGTCCTTCTCAAAAATTTACAAAAATTGCCAATTTCGCGACCCTGTATTTTATCAAGAAATACTTACCAGGGCAAAAACCTCCCGCATATATAATGCTAGGTAGTACAACTTTGCCAAATTTGAGCTAAGTCGGCAACATTAAACTTTTTCAACTGTACACTTAGAGTGTTTTACTTTAAATATCGTCGGTTAAGAGGTAAAACTCATAAGCACCGCTGGCAGAAAGGTTCGTTACATGTTATTTTTAAATAATTTGGGGCCTTCAAGAGTATATTTTGAATTTAAATAGTTCTTTATTTAAAACGTATGTTTCAATTATGGAACAAATTTCAATAGGATTCCCAACTGTCTTGATCTTGCTCGTTGATTGACGGACATAGGCTTTATTACCCAACAAGCAATACTCCTTGGTGGGTTGGTAGAGAGCTTTTGGTTTCAATTGCCTGGAATAGCCTCTATTATTGATATTTCAGCTAAACTTTACATTAGACTGGACTTAGTTTCGGAGATATAGCCATCGGAAGATCGGGATATTGGTCTTCTGAAAACCGGTATAGGTTCTGAACGTCTTGATGGATTTCAATAATTTTGGTGTCATATGAAAGGTATTTAAACCGACTACAGAATCGGTGTACAAAAACAAAAATTTGAAATTTTCGTAGTTTAAGAAGCAGCATTTGTTATCACTGTAATTCAACCATGGTGGGGTGTATTAACATGGTGTGGCTGAATAACCCTGGTTGCAGCGATAACAAATGCTGCTTTTTCTTATAATTTTTAAACTACGAAAATGTCAAAATTTGATTCTAGTCTTTTGACAGGTAGCAAGGCAAGATGCAGGGTTCCATTTTTTTATTTTGACAACTTGCCATAACCAGACAACTTGCCATAACCATTATTAGGTCCGTTCGTTCAAAAAAAACTTTATGAATATTTGTAAATATTTATAAAGTTTTACCACAAAAAGCGTTCGTTGAAACAAAAACTTGATATTTGCGTCACAAAAAATGAGAGTAAAAAACAGCTGATCATTTCCCCTCCAAATAAAAATTTAAATTTTTACCCAGAAAATTTTTTTCTGGGCAAAACTTGAAGAGTGTCAAATAAAAATTATTTGTCAGAAGTTGTTTACATTTTGAAAAAAAAAATATAATTTGAAAAATAAATTAAAAGAAAAACGTATTTCTGTGCTTTGTGCTAACAAAAAAAAAAAGTTTGATGAAGTTAAGGAAGGATGTTGGTGATTTTTTCAGCACGTTTTAATACACCAAAATAGGTAATTAAATGTGCACTAACAGGTGTTCTGACTTTTTTATTTATTTTCTTGGCAGTCTTAAATTTTTTCCCATTTTTGCTTTCGTTGATTTTTTGTGGTGTTTTCAGCTACTCAGAGATATTTCTGTCCTTAGTCTCAAAAAATTTGTAATATGACAGACTTCAAGTTTTACCACAAATTTTCAACGAACGGACCTATTATTTAAGACTACAACAGACAAGTAAATTCAGAGTGCCTTTAATTTAGAGTTCGGTTTTAACTAAGGTGTTATCTTTCATGATTTTATAGTAAATATTTAGATTTCCAGATTTTTGCAATATTGCCATTTTTTTCTACTTACTATGAAAGAAAAACAAAACTAATAAAGATAAAAACGAATTTAATGCAATCGCATCATAAGGAACACAAATAATTCTGTACGTCAATGTTTACATTCATGTTGACTGCTCACGATAGTGTAACAACGACATTCGCACAATTTATCGATATTTTATCTGTAAAATGGAGAAGAGCTCACAAATAGCAGCTGAGAAAGATGAACCAAAGAAAGATGTGGCAAGATAAGAGAAAATGACGAAATTTACGAATTATCGTTTTTTGCCGAGTTTCGTTCGTTTTTTTCCGAACGAAACTCGGCAAAAAACGAAGGCAAAAAGAACAACTCACATATCCCAGCGAGAAAATTTATCATCAAAAAAAGAACAACTCACATATGCCAGCGAGAAAATCGATTATTGGTGACTAAATCCTCAGATAACCTTGTGAGAAAATTGGTCATTCGTCAAATAAGGCTATAATTAGTTAGAGTTCATGGAAAATATTTTTTTGCAATTCAATAGCTTTTAAAACTATTAATTCGTTATCAAGTTAAATTTTTTAAGGCGTTGGCAAAAGCTTTTTTTAAGTATGCGAAATTGTTAGAAAAATTAAAATTTTTTTATACATAATTCTAAACGAATATTTTCCAATACCTTTTTTTACTGTAAGGTCAGTAGCTGTTATTAATATTGAAACAAGAGGATTTTGTGAACTATTTTTTGATTTAAGAAATTCAGCTCTTTCCATAGAAAAAGTAACTTATTTCGAAGAAGTGCTTTTGTCAAACTATTTATTAACCTGTATCTTATCTTGACTTAAGGTCCAAAAATAAATGGCAAAAAGTAATACAATTTTTAAAATTTTTTATTTCCTTTATTTTATTGAGTTATTGTATAAAAATTGTTCTACATATAAATAAAGAATTAAAGATTTTGAAAAAAATTTTTTTTTTAATTTTTATTATAAAGTCCATTTTATAGAGGGCGCCAAAGTTTTCTTCTTAAAAATTTTATCGTCCCATGGCGTAGAGATGTTCTTGAAAACGGCTTGTCTAATAAAAAAAATACAAATGGGATCTTAAAAAAGAAGGTCAATGACACCGTAATCCACCAGAATATTATAAAAAATCGATAAAAAAAAAAAATTGTGGCAATATGAAAAAAAAATTTTTTTTTTGATGTTTTTTTTCGACTTTATTATCAAATTACAATTTTTTTTTTAATAATTTTTTTAATTTTCTGGTGGATTACGATGTGGGATACATAAACAAATCTACATGCAAAAAATTAGAACAGTCGGACTTATAGTTTCGGAGAATAAGTCTACGCCGACTTGAAAAATGTAGTTTCGAGAAAAACGCGAAAAACTATTTTTTTTTATTTATTTTTTATATAATAGTCAAAAATGTGCGCGCGCAAAGAGAGCTGTAACTTTGTCATTTTTTCAAATATCTTTAAAAAATTTTAGGAGGTTATTCTTGAATGTATAAGGAATCAAAATCTGTAAAAAAAAAAAAATCGATTTTTTGAAAAATTATTTTTGGACTAGTACCTTAAGATGTTTTGTGAAGAAAAAACCATTTTCTTATGTCGATTTAAGTTGTTTTGTTAAAAGCATTTATAAAAGTTTTTTGTTGTTGCAAATGCTTGAATTTCTTAGCCTATTTGAAATAAGATGTTTTGTCAAATGCAATTCGAAATAAAACATCAATATAGGTTGACTTTCGATTCGATTGACAATTACACCAAAATGATTAAAATCCTGGAAAAGTGTCTTATATCGAGTTAGATTCATTACAATTTAAGAAATAAAATCAGGTTGCATCCTGTTTTCGAACTATTCTTACCAACACAAAAACGCAAAAAAGCAGACTTTTTACTTGTCATCGGAAAAAATATTTTTTTAGTTAGAGTTTTTTATCTTAGCAATATTTATAAAATTATATTTGCAATATAAATTAGAATTACTCGATAAAAAAGAGAAGAACCCTAGCAACGCAGCGCGAAGTAAATTAACTGATTAAAATAAACATCATTAAAATAATATTATTAAAATTAAAATAAATAAGGTTGCCAGACTTATGAATAGTCTAAAATGTAAATTTTTCAAAAGATCTTTATTTGAAATCTTTCGCATTATGTCGAATATAAAGAAAAAAAAAATCGCATTCGTATTATTATTAAACGAATCGACTGTAATTTTTTTTTTCTGAAAAAGGGCAAATAAAGATTTTTTGAAAAATTTACATTTTAGACTATTCGTTAGTCTGGCAACCTTATTTATTTTAATTTTAATAATATGATTTTACGAATAAAATAACGTTTGATTTTTAATTATAATTGCCTTTTATAGGCAATTTACTCTGTTCGCTGGAAAATAATTAAGCAGGCAGAAAAAGTTTTTCGAAACAAAATTAAACAGTTAAAGGGTTAAAGAATATTATAATATTTTCTGTGATTCTAATACAAAAAAAAAAGCATAAGAAAGTAATAAGCAATGACCATATTTCCTGCAGGAAATATGAAGTTCTTTTTTGACAGAAAGTATATAGAAATTAGTATATAACAGATTTAGAAGTTTTGATTTGACGTTTTAAGCGCAGCAGAGAAGAGAAGCAGCAAACGAGTCTTGTTTTTACAGAGTTTTTAGCTGGCAATTTTATTTAACAATTTGCTTAAGTAAATTCGAACAGTTTTCCGATGTTTCTAATCAAATTGGCATATTTATCAGTAGCATTTATAAATTTTGCATCATCTACTTGAAATTTTAATTAAATTGAATGTCGTTTTAGGTGGTTTTTGGTTGCTGTCAAAAGTTTTTCCATGTCCGCTTTAACTTTTTCGTAGTTGTCAAATGAAATCGAACGGTACCACAAAATGGTTTGTGGTTGAGCGGCCAAGCGGCCATATTTAACTGACGAACATAATCGCCAGTGTATCCCACTTTATGGAAGTTGTAGAGTTTTTAGATCGGGCGATAGTACTATGTATTTTGTAGGTACGCCCAACAATTTAGTCTGTGTGTGAACCAGCTCTAATGTTACGTTTCCACCGAAAATTTAGTTATGATGAAATTCTGCGAAAGAGATTTATGTTTGACAGTAAATGTTATAAGCGGGAAATAGAAAGTTGTTTCCATATTTTTCCTTATATTTATCATCGATTTGCTTTGCTTTTAATGACATTTAAAGCCGATTCTCAAAGTTAAGGGGTGCCACTTGATCGAAAACAGCTCTGCTCTGATTTTCACGCAGATTTAAAATAAATCTTGTCAGAAAAGACTTTGTATGGTTAATCACGGGATTTAAGCCGTGATATATTTGGAGCTAGTTCTCGAATCAGCTATTAATCACCTGATTAGTTTCCGATGGAAACGTGATAAAATATTGCTCAGAGTTCTTGCAAAAATATAGTATAGTGCTCTGTTTCCATATTTTTCCTTATATTTATCATCGATTTGCTTTGCTTTTAATGACATTTAAAGCCGATTCTCAAAGTTAAGGGGTGCCACTTGATCGAAAACAGCCCTGCTCTGATTTTCACGCAGATTTAAAATAAATCTTGTCAGAAAAGACTTTGTATGGTTAATCACGGGATTTAAGCCGTGATATATTTGGAGCTAGTTCTCGAATCAGCTATTAATCACCTGATTAGTTTCCGATGGAAACGTGATAAAATATTGCTCAGAGTTCTTGCAAAAATATAGTGAGAAAAATGATTCTAAAAGTGATAGAACACATTGTCCGGAAACCACCCAACAATGTTTGTTACCAAACCTTTGAGTCTAGAAGACTAAAAATAATATTGATAAGCTCTTTGGTGATGGGAATTCGAAGGATAAGGAAAGTTCGTGCAGAGGATTTTGTGGAAAACTGCAAAATAAGCAAATAGTGATATGCAAACAAAAAACTTTGAAGAATACATCGAATTCTTTAGGAAAAGGGGGACTAGGCTTAAATTTTTAGAGCGGTGAGAGGAACTTGCGCAGTTTTTCAGTGCTTGTTAAGCACTTTCTGAGAAACGTATAGGAAAGCAATAACAAAAGTTCTTAATTTAACACATATAAATTTGCGTGTTTAATTTTTAAGCGCGAAATAGATCTATAAATGTGACCGTTCAGTGGAAAAGGTACCTTACCTTCACAAAATAAAAAACAGTTTTTTTTACATTTTCTAAAAATACATACTATTTTGAACAAAATGAAATCGTAAAATGAAAAACTCATGTTTGTAGATATAAAATTGTCAATTGAGGGGGTTAGAAGCAAGAATACAAGTGACAAATTACGAAAAATAGAGTTAAGCATGTGACTAGATAGAGAGAGCATTACTCCATTTAAGAAAAAAACAATAACTTCACTTTTGAGGTCATACCACTCTATAGAGAACCATTAAGGTAAGCCAGTTCACAAAATTATAATTTTTCTTAAAACCAACATAGCTTAAGACAAAATTAAATACCACAATTTTAAGAATCGTTGAAAAATTCTCTGTTGATGGTATTTTTAAAAAAAATTCTAGAGGTCCGCTTTTAAAATATTTCAAAATATTGAATAAAATATTTTTGTTTTAAAATAAAAAATTATGAGAACCAGTAATGCTTAATTTTGTGAGTGAAGTAATAGCCTGTTTCCACCGAAGATTTAAAATGAGATTATGCCGAAACTCACCTCATTCATCTTGCATTAAACGTCAACTAAATCTGAAAATAGTCGTAAATCCCAGTTTTAGTCATCGGTGAAAACAGGCTATAAGGCATAGAGTATGTGCGAACTCACACGTGGGGCACGGGCACATAGGGCACGTCAAATTTCTAAGCAAGCGGATGGAAGTGGTGACCGTGCCCGTCGCACACTGGGGCAAAGAGCTCTCATATGTGGCATCAAATAAACGGAGCTGCGCACTGCAACCAAATTACATATATATACTAAAGATGGATCACTTAAGCTTTCAACAAAATTTGGTCGAATTTAAACAAGAGGGCGTGGCACCTCCCATACAAGCAAAATCTTAAAAACTCTATACTGAGGGTACTTCCTGAGATACTCAAACCAAATTTCGTGCACTTGCTACTAATAGTAAACGTAAACTCTGGTAGGAAAATTTGCGAATTCGGACAAGAGGGCGTGGTACCTCCCATACAACCAAAGTCTTAAAGACTTTAATGAGGGTCAGAGATCTCCAATGAAGAGCTCGCGTTTACTTGCTCTTCGGTTATTCGTTGTCTTTGCCGTGCTTTCATTCAGAATCGATAGCAGCGAGTAGTGTGCTGCAGTGTTAACGCTTGCTCAAAATAAAAGCAATGAGCTTCGGCAAACACGAAGGCGAAAGCAATAAAGACAGTGGAAAAGGCAACGAATATTGGAAAAAGCAACGAGTAGTCTGTTAGCGCTCATGTTTTGTACAAACCTACTGTTAACTTTAAAATTTGCCGTGCATTGCGGATAAAGTTAAGTAAATGCAATGTAAAATAGGAAAAATTCCTTTTTTTGTTTTTGTTGTTCATATTACAATGTTGGACACTTTAGACTTCAGGATTAAAAAAAAAAAAACAAATTTTTTTTTAAAATTCCAGAATAACCCTCAAAAATCTGAAAGAGGATGTCAAAAAAATGAGCTGAGAATTTTGTAAAATTTTTGGAAGTGCATTTAGAGGTCGCTCAACGCCGTTTTATGCAAAACCCCGGCTTGATGCAGTTTTTGTTTTATAACAATCGCAAAAAAGTTCGGAATGAGTTCTGAGATATGTCAAATATTTCGCCTAAGGTATAAAAAAATCACACAAAAAATTTATTTTCGAAATTTCATCCTACTGTAAATCTCTACTATAAATCTTCATTTTGAACAAAATATGTTGCTCCGGAGTAAACATGAAATTACGCAATAAACATTTTTTAACCATTATATCTTGTCTTTTAGAATCTTTTTGACCCCTTTTTGAAAAGTGGGTTATAATAGGTTAATGTATTCTACAAATATATTCTACTTCAAATTTTGTGAGGGATCACCAAAGACAAGAAATGCTTTAAACTTAATAATAATGCATAAAAAATTTAATAAAACGCAATGCAATGCAGTGGTGCTTTTTCCAATACTCGTTACTTTTTTCACTGCCTTTATTGCTTTTAGGCTTCGTGTCAGCAAAACTCAAAACATTCGTTGCCTTTTTCACTGCCTTTATTGCTTTTTGCCTTCGTGTCGGCGAAGCTCATTGCATTTTTTTGTCTACTGTCGTGCTTCCATTCGTTTCGTGCGTTTGCTGTCTAGTGATGATTCTCGGTTCGTTTTTTTGCGAATGTCTCATAGAAGCGTTTGAATGGACATCGTGCACATCTCTGATGAGGGTTCTATCTGAGATAATCAAACCCAATTTCATACACTTGCTACCAATAGTATAACGCCCAGACTAAGAGCTAAATTCAGAAACTACCTTAAATCCCATTTTAAATCATCGGTTGAAAAAGGCTATTAGTTTTCTCAGCTGGGACTAAAGACATGATAATTTGGATTCATGTGAATAAAAATAAAAAGATCGGGTTCGAAGTCAAAATTTAAAAAGAAAATAAATTGCAAAAATTGCAAAGGTTTTTTTTTTTGTTTTTGTAAAATCTTTTATTCATTATTTATTTAACTAATTAATAATATTTTCTTTTAATCTTTGATTTTGTAAAGACAATATACATATGCAGTTAGAGCTAAAAAGCTCTTTCTACGCTTACTCAACGGTTTCGGGCTTGAGATTTATAAACCCGTTTGAATTCGGGTTCGCTTTCAGTCCCTGCTTCTGAGCGCACTTGCTACTGCTCGGTTTTTTAACCTACACAAGCTTTTGCCACCCAACTTTGATAAAAGATAAAATGCTAAATTTTTGATACAAAAAAGATTTCAAAATAATGACCTAATCCCAATTTTGGACTTTTATCAGACATATAAAATAAGATATGCACATACACAGTAACAACATAGTTAAATATAAACTCATTTTGTTCCGTAAATTAGGTTGATTTACTTACAACCAGTTGCTTTAGGATTTAAAGTACACATATCACAGCTGGCATAATAAATTAATTTTGATGTACATGCTGAAATTTCTTCGTCAAAAAAGAGATCGCCATTACAGGTGTGTTCCGCAAGCGGCATATTATCAACGCATTGGAAAAAATTGTGACAATCGTTATTATGACTCTGAACATAACGTGATCCACGACCATCACAACGGTTGTACGAGCAAGCCACATCCTTGGGGTCACTGCATTTTTGCGTTTTAGCGTCGAAAAACAAATTTTCCGGACATTGATCCCATCTAGGAGCCAAATCTGCCACATAACCGAGATCGGAGCAATAAAAATAGCCCCTACATGTTGCCTCATCTGATACGAACTTTGCACTCAGTGCAGCACCATCTTTACCGCAAACTGCCTTGGGATATGGATGTGCTGTACACTGAACCTTATATTTGTCAATACAAGTTCCAGTCGTCACATCAAAGTAAAGCCCGGACTTACAAGTTTCTGCTTTTAGTTTACCATTGGTACATGAGTAATATTTATCGCATTGTGTTTCATCTTTAAATTTGGCACTACTCGGTGTGATTTGACAAATATCGGCAACATCAATGCAAGCTGAATCTGGTTGTTGCAGACACATTTGTGAAGCTTCATCGAAATGATGTCCTGCCGGGCACACGCCATAAATACTAGCACCATTCTGACAGTAGTAATAACCATTACATGAGGTTAAGTCTGCGGTCCATTTACCATTTTGACCTTGACACCGGTCGGCACAATAATCGTCATCGGCTGAGGCTGCGGCTTCAACACATGATTGCTTAGCAGTTGAGTAAAGCGTGGGAGTGACACATTCGGATACTAGGCTTGTACCACTGTGACATGTGATATACTCCAAACAGGAACCAGGTTTGCGCAATTGTGTACCATCGTTAAAGAGTCGACAAAGGTCGGCATCGTCAGCTATTACATTAGAATAAAGAGCAAATAACAAGACTAATGATGAGATGACGGCTGAAATAAAGAGAGAGAAAAGAAATTTTTAATTCGTTTGGAAATATCGTTTGGAATTGCTCATGAAAGAAAAGCTCTGGAATATTCTATGTGAATCGAAGCCCATGCGAGCGACAGATAACTGCAATCAATAGGCAACTACCTTTTGGCAGAATCGTGGTAATAAGGTTCTTGGTGGGATAGGTCTGTTGGTGGATGATGCCATACACAGAACTCTAAATCGGCAAAGAAAGCATGGGATGCATCAAAAAAATACGATGATAAGGGTAACTTTGTTCGTCATATCTCTTGTACTAGATTAAATGAAAATGGCAATATGGAAACGCATCTTGTGAAACTGAATAGTTGCAAAAGCTGACAAATCTTGGAGAAGTAATCAAAGTGTCAACTTGGGTCGATCTTTCAGTAAGAAAACCCATTAGCGTAATCAGGGAAAAAATCGAAAATAAATGTATTCAGCTTGCTTATTCTACATGGTCAAATCTTCAAGCTTGCAAGCATATTAGATCAATTTGGCCATCATATAGTATAAATCGTACAAAATTTTTAATAGCAATGGAGAAACACACCTACGGATATTAATCGGTGCTATTAGTGGACATAGTGCTATGGGAATCCATGCATCTCGTTTAGGTTTTTCAAACATTGGTGACCTTCGAAGAAACAGTCTTTCATTTCTTTTGCGAGTGTCCAGCGCTTGCGCTTAGACGTAGAAGGAACTTTGGTTATTTTGATTTTGACGCGCTTAACTCACTATCTGGAGTGTGTCTTAAGTCCATATGGAAGTATATATGTAGGGGAGGGGGGGGGGGCTAGTGTGGACTGGGGGCTAGTGTGGGCAAATTGAAATTCTCGCGCCGTTTTGAATTTTTTGTTTCTGTTTTATATTTTTCAAGTTGGTATTTGCACTCTGCACCACCAAAAAAAAATTCATTTGTTGACAGTTCAGCTTTCCATGATAACTTGACCGAACGTGTTTTATGCAGCAAAAAGTAATTTTTTTGTTGTTTCGTAATTTCAGTGATACTTTTAAACTAATTATTCTTCTGCTGTAGTGTTAATAGATAATACAACTTAAAAAAGTGTTTATTCAAACCATGGAAATTATTTTTGATGAACTTTACCATAAGATTAAAAAAAAAATATTTTTGTTTAAAAAGACATGGAGGGGCTAGTGTGGACATGTCCGCAGCAGCTGAAATGACTCCAGAAATCGTCAGACCATTTCTAAAAGCCGTTCCAAGAAAGTACGTTACTAAAAAGAAAGAACGATAGATTCACGTATCCCGATATACCGGATACCAGCCAAATTCACCGAAATGAAATAGTGGCAAAGCTGCCACAAGCACAACAACTGCCGGGAACATCTCGATCAGCAAGTTATATGAAGTTTGATATAAATTTCTCCAAATACAACATGGGATAGCAGTTAATTTTTTATTTGTATTATTATTTGTATTACATCATTATTTTCTTGAATAAACATGTATCTGAACTCTTTCTTAACGTTTTTGTATGAATTATCAAGTTTCTTATGGTGTCCACACTAGCCCTTTATACGGCACAAATGTAAGCACTTTTTTAAATAATTAAATAGTGCATTTATGAAAATAAAAAATCATAACTATTGATGCAATTATGAAGGCAAGAGATATAAGTAATCGTTAAAAATAACTTTATTACAAAAATGATATATTTACATATATATTTTTGTAATTATATAAAAATTGTCCACACTAGCCCCCCCCCCCCTCCCCTACATCCAAGTGGTTCTCTTAGACTGTTTTTGCTAAAGCTCTTAGTATCGGGTATACAATGGGCCCATTTTCGAGGCTTAAGTTAATGATGACAACATGGTCATCTCCCAGATCTAACCTAACCTAACCTTACTGGGTCGTTGGACTAAATTCGAGTAGTTTACCACGTAGCTATGATGCCTCAATCATGGCACTGGAAACAAGACACTGAAAATGATTCAACATTAAGTTTAAGCTGTTACACGAGTATCGTCATCGTAAAGAATCTGATGTATCCGTGGAGATAAAAGAATCGAAGCGGTCCTAAAGATGACACAAAAAGTTATTAAACCTTTCTTTTTGTAAAATATGATATGCCTAACAAGACTGCGGGAAATATAAGGCGTGAAAAGAAAAGCATACTAAATTTCAGTATAAAAGAAGAGACGATTCAAAGTTCAAGAAACTGAATAAGGTGAAAGTAGCTGAAGAATTTCTGTTTTTGGTATCAGATGAAAAAGCAAATATCTTGTGCTAGTATCAACATAAAGAGAGCTTTAATTTTTAATTTTAATTCTTTTGTCAAAAGCGCACACAACATATGTATTTTGAGGAATTCTATGATTGAGCGATATTATCATAAACAATAACTCATATAAAGAGTAAAGGACCAAAAAGAATAATCTTCGTTGAATGTGATCCTCTGCAATGATTTTGCGATTCTTGAATTTTCTTCTCCAACAAACTTTTCCAGGTAACTTATTGTATTAATAGAAGAATATAGTAATCGAAAACATTTTTCATTTTATAAACTAACGCTTTTGAAAACTATTGCGTGTTAGCCTGTGTGCATGCTAAGTACTTAAAATTTTGCTGATTTCCAATTAAAAAAAAAAAAACCATTTGGGTGAAATATTTTTGACCAATTTTGACGCATTAGAATTTCACTTAATAGATTAAAAAAAGAAAAAAAGTCTCACCTTTCATTTTAATTTTTATATTTCGTTCAAGTTGGTATGCACTTATTAGAGTACTGTGTGCACAAGAATTTTCTATAGGTACCCGCTTTAATCAGCCACTTTCTCTTCTTTTCTGAACTAAACTCTTGAACGACTAAGGGTTCGTTTAAATAGCTTAAGAATCTAACTATTGCCTGCAGTCATATACAAGTTACTAGGTATATGTATGCGAAATGCTTACGCCAGAGCAAATATCTAATCTTGAGGTTGCCAAAAATATTTTGGTTTTATAGTTGTGCGAGTGTTAACATAAACACTTATTTGTATTTGGTCGTACGAGTGTTGCTAATAAATTGATTAAGTGCCTTATTTTTTTTACTTATCATGTCGTTATATTTCAAATTAATTGCTCAATATATCGTCTGTATAAAATTTTTTTTGGCATGTTTTATTGTATATACGTATATAATATTTTCCACAGACTTTTCGCTATATACAACATACACATGTAATTGGAGAATTTGCGTAGTTCTTCTTTTTTCTTGTGATTTTTACATAAATTCCATAGTTGCGAAAATTTAACGATTGATTCTTTTATTTAACTTTATCTCTATTGGTGTCAATTAAAACTTAATTAATGAAGGCTTCCGTTTTGGAGAGAGAGTGGGCTTATTTGATTTTTTTTGCACTGCTACTGATTGTGAGGTCATTAAACACTTGAATGCCTCCTACTGTGTGTTATGATAAGATGTTATGTTTTTCTTCACAATTAGAACTCTAAGTAGTAAATTAATCGTTAGGATTTTTATTGTAATCCCTTTAGTAGCATGATCATAACATGTTTACACTTATATCATTAGCAAGTAGTTACCGATAAGAGATTTAATACGTTTTCTTATGTAAAAACAAGAATAAATTTGGGGCGAAACCCTTGAGACTCTCTAGATAATATGCTTTTGTTCGGGCATCAATAAATGATAATAACTCCATAATCAGTCAGAGCCTCAATTCCAAAATAGCCTTGAAAATTTGTTGATGAAATTTAGTGAGCGGAATCATTAAATATAATACTTAACATGCTTCCTATTGACTTACATGCGAAAAGAGTAGTCTTTAAAACTGCGATCCGAATGAAAGAAGTTGAGGGTTTCAGCTTCGGAAAATTCGGACACAGCAACCTAAGCTTTGTTTGTAAAAAGTCTACTGACTACTGTAAACCAACACTGCATCTTAATAGCAAGTTCTCTGTTAACATAGAATCGAGAAATTCCTGGGTTAACCGAGCTTCAGATTCATCGAATTATATTAATATTTACATGGACGGCTCTAAACAAGAAGCAGGGGTTTTCATTCCCACCTATGTATAATACAACATTAAAGTATAAATTGCCACAATACCGTAGCATCTTTCAAGCTAAGTTGGAGGCGTTTAGTATGGCGACGGAACATGTAATGGCGAGCAGAGGCGTCGATAGGGTAAATTTTTATGTTGACAGCCAAGCTGCCCTTAAGTCCCTTACAAACTATATAATTAAATCCAAGTCAATCCTTCGAAGCTACAATCTACTTCAAACCCTCAGCAGTAAGTTTGAAACATGCCTGAACTGGGTACCTGGTCACCAAGGTATAGAGGGCAACGAAATTGCTGATGGACAGGCAAAAGCAGGTGTGCTACTCGATGGTGAACCTTTAAGCGTATCACTTCCCTTACAGCACCACAATGTTATATATCAGAAATCGCTTTACTCTGAGGCTAAACTAAAATGGATCAACTCAAATACTAGCAAAATAACCAAAAATTTTTGGCCAACTTTCTGTAAAGACCGACTACCTTCTCTCTGTGGTAAAACATGTAGAACTGTTGTAGGAGCCATCACTTGAAACTGTCTTATTGGTTATCATGCTCATAGAATGGGCATTATAGCGGATAGTAGGTGTCAGTGGTGTGATGAAGACGAAGAGGAAAATTTGGAACATCTACAGTGTTTTTGCCCATCGCTTTGGAGATCCAGATTTAAAACCCTTGGACAAATCTATTTTAACAATCTTGAAGAACTTTCAGATACTGGTCTAAAACCAATAAAAAACTTCGAAATGGCTTCTAAAACCTTCACGCTCAAGCCTGAAGAGGGCTGAAACTCCATTATTATATCTAATTAATTACAGCTACGCGACTCATCGTCCGGGATGATGTATCGCTATGAACCTTAATGGTCCATATGGTGTGTGTGTGGCTAATTTTCCGCCACTTAAACCTAACCTTAGTGAGCGGTTGAAGGTTGGGTAAATTTTTTTTCAGTTAGATAGCTAGGGTAAGCCCAGGAGATGTGGCACCTCCAGGTGATATGGCACCCCTTTCAATTTCAATGCTTGCAGCTTTCATAGCATTCAAATATGGACACAGTTTAACTCAGCTGTGCAAGAGATTTCATGGTGAGTAGTTCGTTTAGCTGTATTTGCACTAATTACTTGTGTGTGGGATTTTTAAAAAAATTTTGGAAATGCAATGACAAACAGAATTGAATGTAATTTCGTTTCCGAATGAATACAAGCGCGAGTGAATATGTTTATACGTTTCGTGGCATGTTTACTTGGTATGTACCGAGGCATTTCTCCCTTTGCATATTATAAGATATTTAGGATTACAAATGTGAAGCGCTTCAACGTGTAGTCACTCCAGATTCGCAGAATTTTAGTCAGGTAGGATCTTCAGTTCATTTTGAGCTGATTAATTTAAGGTTTTCCCTAATATTTAAGGAAATTTTGTGGAAGCTTTGAATGCAAGTGACACACCGCAGAAATGGTGACTTCGAAAAACACTAAGTTGAATAAAAAAAAAAATAAACGGCTATGCACAAACCACTAAACCAGATGATTGGATCCAATACATAATGTGCGGTATGTGGTCACATGAAACATGTTCATCTTATACGAAAATAAGCAAGATTTCTGGCAACAAAAACTTAAAAGCCAGCTAGGGTGCCAAATCACCCATGATATGGTGCCATATCATCCACAGTCTCGGGTGATTTGACACTTTATAGCATTTTTTTAAAGTGGAAAAAAAACATATTTGCAATAATTTTTAATTTAGTTTTTTGTTTTGAATTAATTTTGGAATAAATTTTGGTTTTATTGCAGTTCAACAAAAAAGGATATGATACCCGAGCTTACCATATTTCATTATACTTACATACATATGAGCATTAATTCGATTCAATAACAAAGCAAATAAATATAATATTTGTATATGTATGGATATGGCATGAGCCAACGATGACTATCAAAATTATTTGAACCGTGGGCAGCCCCTTAGTTCATAAGCATCGTGCTGTTAGAATCATCAAAAATTGACCACTTCCTCCTCTATGTGATGGTAGTGTGAAGTAGAGATGAGCAAAATTAGTCATGGTCTTGCGTCTTGTTCTTGGTAATTTTGCGAGACCAAGACCAAGCCGCTGATATTTTTGCAAGACCAAGACCAATACTGCTATGGTCTTGGTCTTGGTCTTGCTCACGATAATCGTCAAGACCAAGACTGCTTTTCAGTCTTGGTAATTTATAGTTAAAAGTTGTTTTACGCCCGTTTTGAAGATAAAATCATCTCCCGATGTGAAGAACAAGACCAAGACCAAGACTGCTGTGATCTTGGTCTTGGTTCGCTTTTTTGAAAATTATCAACAAAATACCTAACGCGTTGGCTGGTCGATTGATTGTTTGTCGATTGTGCATAGAACACAATAAGAAAGCAATAGGAAGCGAATGTGTGGCAGCAAATTGAGTTCTTCCAACAACAATACATTTGAATACGCATAAAGCATAATAAAGAAAGAACAGCTACTAATTAAAACGGGATACATATGAACACATCACAACATAGATGCATAATCTATCACAGTAGAAGCTCAAGTGGTGAGCAGCAATAATGAGAAGTGTTGGGAATGTTGTGCCGCTATATCATCGCTTATGTTTTAGCAGGGAAATCTTACATATATAGTACAGCAAATAGAAAACTAAACAACGATTAGAGACGCATTTTCTTTTCATAAAGCTGAGAACCATCGAGAAATTTCACGTCAAAAATTATTTATCACCCATGTGTTGTTCTTAATTTTGTTTATCGCATTTTGCTTTAAAATATTAGTGGGGGATCATATCAACCTGGACTTTGAAGTTCAATTTGGAATGTAAAAAGCCTCCGAGCAGATAAGAAAGAATATAAAATCTGGTTAATCTTTTCATTTGCATTTTTATAATTCAAAATAATAACATTTTTCTAATCAGTTCTGATGATTAGGAGTTAATCAGAAATTCTGCACTAAAGACTTTTTAAGTCGCGGTGCAAGTCATGGCCTTTTTTAAATAATAATTAGCAATTAATGTGCACATTTATTTATTAGCAGTCTTGCTGACTTATTGAGACCCAAGGTTATGCCTTGTTCTCAATGCCTTGGTTAACCAGACTGAATTAAAAAAACAAAACCAATAAGCGAAGATCAGCGTTCAAACTATGTAGCCTGGTCTTCTCTTGAAAAGTTCACTGTCAATTGCTTTGTTGTTAAAAAAATCACAAATCTATTTTCTCTTATTTCACTTACATAAGTATATTTTTGTATAATTTGCTTTAGTTTGTTTGTTTTGTGTTAATTTTATTTTGACATCATACATTTGTATAAAACTTCCTCTACGAATTTTTTAAATTCAGGGATGCTGACATTTTTTTTGGTTATATATCTAAATCGCTTGAATCTAATTAAAATTTCTCAAACAAATCGAAAGCTCTTTATGCTTTGTTTTCACTGCCTTGGCTTACTAAACTGAAATTACACCAAGCTAATAAGCAAAAATCACCGTTTACACTTTATGTTTATGCTTAGCTAAATATAAACTAACTAATCGGTTAACCAGTCAAGTAAGAATAGGCTATTAGTGTTCAAGACAAAAACTGCTGTGGTCTTGATCAAGATGATCATTTATAGCGAATAGGGAGAGATAGATCAAGAGTGCTTTAGGGATAAACCATATAAAACCAATCAAGGAATTAAGCTTTACCGTTTCCGAATTTAATGAAAGTTGATATATCATCGGCGGTTTTTCTTTTTAAGATATATGTTAATTTCTTGCAAAGTTGCAGCTTTTAATATTAATCACTTTAACAGTTATAAATTTTTAATTGATATTAAAAAATCACAAAATCCGGTTTCTCAAGTTGATTTTCTAAGGAACTACAAGTCCTAGAGCCAATCTGATTTTGCCAGCTTGTAGATCTCACCGAGAACAATACCCTCATTTTCACAAAAACTGCTCGACAGCAGCTTTTGCCATTTTTGCACAGATACATAAGTAGGTGCTTACTTATTATGCCTGTAGAAAGCAGCTTAAAAGGCCAATTATCGAATGGTGAAATTTCAAACAGGACAATAGAATTTTTTGAAGAGGGTAAAGGTTTCTCTTTGGGGGTCTCAAATATTGTTTCAGTTACCATACCGCTGACTGTGAACAAGAAGAAAGATGTAGAGAAATTATTGATCCTTATCATCTTATTCGATTGCGAATTTGCTATAATATATTTTCATTTGCAGAATCGAAATCAAAAATTTTTCCAATCAAAACTAGAATTAGATGATAAAGTTTGAACAGTTTGATGATACTGGAGAAATTTAGGAGGAGTTTAATGGTGCAAGAGTATATTTGATGACCTACCGGTGATTGCAATTGCAACGAACATGACTGTCATAACTTATAATAGTAAGAAATGCTTTATTTCTAAAATTTTACAAAAAAAGGGATATATCCAAATGTTTCATACTCGAACTTTACTCAAAAAAACGCACATTTTCAATTGTTTTTTTTTTTTCTAATAAATATGTTAGAATAAAACTTTAAGCGGATTAGAATATTAAATCAAATCGCTATAGCACAGGACATATTGAAAAAAAATAAGTTACTGAACTTTAGTTTAACATAGGCTGACCATTTTCTTGATGGGTTAATCCGGGACAGAAAAAAAATCATTTTATACAGGTAATCTCCATAATATATAGCCTATGATCTATCCTTTATGGCTTTTGGTCTATGAACTGTTCTTTATGGTCTGTGGCTTATAATGTATGGTCTATGGCCTGTTCTTTGTAGTATATGGTCCATAATCCATGATCTGTCCTTGATGGTCCATAATATATCATCTATGATCTGTCCCTTATGGTCTATGGCCCATAATATATGGTCTATAATCTGTCCTTTTTAGTCTACATATGGTCCATAATCTATAGTCTATAATCTGTCCTAAATAGACTTTTGTCTATAATTTACGACTAACGTGATGAAAGCACATTGAAGCAAAAAAAAAAAAAAAAAAAAACGCAGGTTAAACTAAAAGTCTCCAGTCTACACTGGCTCATACATCGGGACCTTTGCATCCCTTTGGTCAAAGATGAAATCAACAAATACAAGCAAAGTTACTTTGCAAGATTGCTGCATCATCCTAATCCATTTGCACGGTGGTTACTAAAAAAAATGGATCGTCTTACTTTAAATACACAGGCCCACAAAAAAAAAAGTACCATGCGCGAAAGATCAGACCACCTGAACTTTATGTTTTCGGGGTCGCTGAATCCGAATATGGTGTCAGAATAGCGAAGTTGATTCGCGTTTTTTCAGAAATCAGCAATTACGCTGAATATTTAAGATTTTTTTCAGCATTATTTCTGATTTCTGAAAAAACGCGAACCAACTCAACTATTCTGGCAGCATATTCGGATTCAGCGACCCCAAAAACATAAAGCTCAGGTGGTCTGATCGTTCGCGCAGCGATTTTTATACCCTAGACCCAGGGTATATTCACTCTGTCCTTCCGTTTGTAACGCAGTGAAGGAGGCGTGGCAGATATAGAAAAGTATATATATTCTTGATCAGCGTCACCTCCTGAGTCGATATAGCCATGTCCGTCTGTCTGGCTGGCTGGCTGGCTGTGTGTTGAAATACACTTTTTGGGAAAACTGAGCAGGATAATTCAATGAAATTTAGTACACTGCCTCCGTCGTCAAAGATAGCTCAGGAGATTGAAAATAAGCGAAATGGGTCAACGGACATGCCTACCGGCCATACAAAAAATATATTCAAAATGCAATTTTAGGAGTATTTTTCACGAAAATGCAACCAAAATACGCATAAATACTAAGAATTGTAAGCGCAAGCTCTGAGAAAAAACTGAACGAATTCGGACAAGATAGCATGGCACCTCCCATAAAAGCAAAAGCTTAAAAACGCTATACTGAAAGCATTTTTTAAGATATTCGAACCAAATTCGACTCAGACACTAAAAATCATAAATGAAAGCCCTTAAATTGGGTAAAATCGGACAAGGGGGCGTAGCACCACCCATATAAGCAAAAGTTTCAAAATGCTATACTGAAAGAGTTTTTTAGATAATCCAACCAAACTTCACATAAATACTAAAGACTATAAATGCACGCTCTAAGCTAAAACTAGACGAACTCGGACAAGAGGGCGTGGCACCTCATATATAAGCAAAAGCTTCAAAACGGTATACTGAAAACGTTTTTCACTCAGGCACTTAAAACTATAAATTCAAGCTCTGGACAAAAACTGGGTAAACTCGGACAAGAGAGCGTAGCACCTCCCATATGAGCAAAATTTTAAAAATACTGTAGTGTAGGGTATTTAATGTTTGGCCAGGCCAAATTTTATACCCTTGCTAGTTTTTTTTGGTTCTGTGCACAGACCAAAAAAAAAAAAAAAAAAAAAAAGTGCCTTGCGCGAAAGATCAGACCACCTGAACTTTATGTTTTCGGGGTCGCTGAATCCGAATACGGTGCCAGATTAGCGAAGTTGGTTCGCGTTTTTTCAGAAACCAGCAAAAATCAGTTATTTTCAGCATTATTGTTGATTTCTGAAAAAACGCGAACCAACTTTGCTATTCTGGCACCATATTCGGATTCAGCGATTTATTCAGGATTCATTCAAGGAAAAAAAAAAAAAAAAAAGAAATGGTCTTCATTCATAGTCGCTAATTCATAGTCCATTGTCAATATTATATGGTCTATTGACCATAATCTTTGGTTTATTATCTGTCCTTAATGGACTATGGTTCATTAAAAATTGTTGCAGAATAAAACAAAAAAATATTACACATTACAATATTCGTCCATCTTAAGTCCGGAACATACATGAAAATCCGAAACATTTTGGGATGTTTTATATCCGGAACGAGAGAGCAAAATCCAGGAATTTCACAAAAAATCTGGGACGGTTGGTTTACCTAGTTTAGCACGGAAATAAGCCCTTTTGAAAAATCACTCCTTATTTACTTACTTAACTTAAAATGATTCTTAATCACTCTCAGATTAGTTATAAGAAACTGATTTTTAAGTTGATTGCGTTGTAGATTCAGAACCAATATTTCAAAGGAGGAAAACTTTTTCCATTTTTCGGATACATAACCTTCGTACTTGATATGTATGGATTTGACGTTAAAAGTTGCAGATTGAAAACCTCTGGCAAGGCTGCTTTTCTGAAGCCATAATCATAAAACATGTCTATCTGAAGACAAAACTCAACTCTTAGAAACTATAAACTATACCTACAATGTAATTGTTTAATGGAACCGAAATTATTTTGCAACCAACAAGTATGAATTTACGCTGTGTTGTAAATCATTAATGCGATTTTGAAATTAAAATAAAAAGGTTAAAAGTACTTGAAATTAAATTCTGTTTCTTTTTATTTTAAATTTATTCATATGCACATTTTATTGCAAAATTTAGCTTAACCCTTGCAAGACGTATATGATACAATCGAATTAACGCAGGCATTCATCTTTTCATCATAAAAGTTATTGCCGCAGGTAAGCTCAGCCAAGGCTATACCTTCGCTGCAGCGTAAGTAATTGCGACAACCCTTAGTACCGCTGCTTACAAAGGCTCTGCTTCGACCATCGCAACGATCTTCATCACATTTTACTTCCAATGGATCCTTGCATGTTTCAGTTGTTGCATCAAAAAATTTATCTTCTTCGCATTGCCCCCAGGAGGGATTGTCATCGGCAACAGTATCCAAATCACGACAATAAAAGTAACCACGACACGTTGCCTCATCTGAAACAAATTTCATTTTCAGCGGTTTTTTGTCGGTACCACAAACATTTTTCGGCAGCGGATGTGCTGGACAATCGGCCAGTGATTTAGCAACACAATCTCCAATAACAGCATCATAATAACCGGTCTTGCATGTTTTTGAAGTTAATTTTCCACTGGCGCATGTATAGTACATATGACAGTTGTGCTCATCCTTAAAGTTGACATTGTTCTTGACATTGGTGCAAACATCAAATGACTCAACTTTACAGTTGGAATCAATGTTGTGTACGCACATTTGTTCAGATTCACTAAAATGTGTGTCCCCGGGACAAGAACCTGGCTGTGCAAATTCGTCGTCAAAGCAATAGTAATATCCCCTACAAGATTTTGGATCTGTGATAAATTTCTGAATTGACTCTGTGCAATTGATGGTGCAAGCGGTGCTGTCCTTAAGTGTTGCGACGCATTTTCCAGTATCTTTATTGTACAGCGGTGTCTTAGTGGCGCATTCGAAATAATGACTGACACCATCAATGCATTGTATATAACGACTACAGGATTCAGGATCACCTACTTCGGTTCCATTGGGAAAAAGGCGACATGAGTCGGCTTTGTCGCTATCAGCCGCAAAGTTTGGTGTGGTGAATACGGTCAGGCATATTGTGGCAAACAGTAAAATAGCTGCAGCGTTGCAAAGCAGTGCTGTTTGGAGAAAATACACAAATTTTAGTATGAGAAATTATTGAATAATGAAATCATTTAACAAAGACTGTTTCCACTTGAGACTATTTTGATGGAACAGCTTTGGGGAATGAGGATAGGGGGAGTAGTATCGCGTGTTTACCGCTCTAAAGCACCATTCATTATAGAAGCAATAGAATAACGTGCATTTATTCGTTGGATATAAAAAATCCAAGAATCGGAAAAGTCATGGAAACTAACCTATTTCATTGAGGGAGATTGTATTTGATCATGGGTGGGCACAAGTTCTAATGAGAGCGTTATTGAGTGTATCGAAAGAGTATTTGTGTAAAAGTATACAGAAGTGAACGCACAATAACGTTATAGCACTACATGGAAACGAAGTTTTGCGTGCGTGTTGGTGCCCACCGTTGTATTTGATGAGGGCGATTGACTTTAGCTCTTTGCTCTTTCTTGAAGTTACAGGACAATACAATTCATATTGTGAGATGGAAGAGAACATTTCTGATAAGAGGAGTGTTTGAAGCTCAAACGGTTTAACCGAATATGGGATCTTCTTGTAAGGGGCGCCTTTTCGAGTTTGCCGGAGATTTCCATAGAGAAAAAACCAATGTTTAGAACGGTGAAACATGCGTTTATTAGATGTACTACTTTTGTTCTTTACCTTAAAAAAATAGGTTGCTTGACAATTTCTACGGACTTTGGGTGCGATCACGAGTACTTAAACTATTGTTTCCAGTCTAAAGACGATTCGCTTTCAGATAAGCTAAGCTCACGTTGTACAGTGTAGCTGGATTCTAGTTGGTCGTAAGTCTTTCCCGCATATTTTGCTTTTGTTTTTTGGGGTCGCTGATTCCGAACATGGAAACCATTTTTTTAAAAACACAATGGCGTATCCAAAATGGCGTATAATTTTCTCAAAAACTGATTATATTATAATAAAATTGTAGATAGGGAGATTTTCGAGGTCGCTGATTCCAAATTCGATATCAAATTTTTCGAGAACAAAATGGCGGATCTAAAATGAAAGAATTTTTTCCGAAAAGAATGATTATATCAAGACATAATTTTGACCATTGGAAATCTTAAGCTCACAGATTCCAAAGTCGGAATCAAAGTTAAAAAAAAAAAATGGCAGATCCAAAATGGCGTATAATTTTGCTCAATAAATGATGGCGAAAATGGCAGATCTAAAATGGAAGATTTTTTTCCGAAAAACATGATTATATCAACACAAAATTGTGGCTATAGGGGACTTTAAGCTCACTGATTCCAAAGTCGGAATCCAAGTTAAAAAATGCCGTATCTTAAATGGCGTACAATTTTATCAAAAAATAATTATATCATGACAAGTTGTGGCTTGAGAGGTTTTTGAGGAGATCAAATTTTTCGAAAACGAAATGACGGATCTAAAACGGAAAATTTTTTTACGAAAAAAATTATTATATCAAGACAAAATTATGTTTATAGGGGACCTTGAGCTCGCTGATTGTAAAGTCGGAATCAAAATTAAAAAAAAAAAAAAAAAAAAAAAAAAATGGCGTATAATTTTCTCAAAAAATGATTGTATGACGACAAAGTTGTGGCTGAGAGGGCTTGTGAGGTAGCTAATTCCAAATTTGAGATCAAATTTTTTCGAAAACGAAATGGCGAATCTAAAACGGAAGATTTTTGCTGAAAAAAATTATTATATCAAGCCAAAATTCTGGCCATAGGGAACTTTGAGCTCGCTGATTCCAAAATTGGAATCAAAATTTTTGAAAACAAAATGACGGACAATTTTCACGAGACAAAACTACGGCTGGAGGTATTTGAGATTGCTGATTAATAATTCAGAAACAAATTTCACGAAAACAAAATTTCGGAGAGTTTCGGGCTACATGGAAGATAGGCGTGCCTTTAATCCGTTCACGCCCATTTGCAACTAATAGCTGGAGGCTACCAATTGTATCCTAGATATGAAAGATTATTGGTTTACTTGACATATTTCTGAAATGATGGCGATTTCGAATATTGGGCTATATGCTAACGTCTTTACCCGACCGCGCCCATTTTGAATAAGTTGCTGGGTACTGCCAATAATATCTCAGATAATAAATGTTATTGTTGTTCTTGAAATATTCCTGAAGTTATAATGATATTAAGTTTCGGACTATATGGGATGTTGGCTTAATTGCAACAATTTTCAATGAGTAGCTGTATGATACCAATGATATATAAGATATCAAATATTATTTGTGTACTTCAAATATTCACGAAGCTATAACGATTTCAAATTTTGGTCTATATGGGAGCTAGGCATGTACTTGACATGATCACTCGTATTTTTCAAGTATTGTATTCCATGATTGTACTTCAAATAGTTTGGCTGCTGTAGCGCTGCAACAAAAGTCGCTGAAGAAAAACTCATTGTTTTCCAAAATACGGCGTGTATGATATTTGCACAGAACTTTGAGAGAACCAAATATTAAACACTCTAATTTGGGAAATAAAATTAGAGATATTTCTGTTGATCCGGATGATAGTTTTATATTAATAAAAACGAATATCTAGTGTTCAAATCTTTAGAAAAAACGCCAAGTAAAACTTACTAAGAGATTCAAGAGGTTGGATCATTTGGTTTTTAAGCATTGCAAAAGTTTTAAGGATCGAACTTAAATTTCCAAGAACTAAAAGGATTAGTTACGTAAAACGACAATTTGATTAAGAAAATTGAGATGAACCAATCGCTAGAACAGGACAAGAAAAACAGTTTAAATTATGATTTATTAATCCTTATCGTATGATGTCTGTGTAACATCAATCCAGAAGAGAAGTACTCAACTCAATCAATGCGCTTATGCGAGTACACGGAGAATTCTCTACATAATCGAAAATCTAACGCGCGGTGAAGTGCTCAAAAAAAAAAAAAAAATAAATAAAAAAAATTGCATGGAACTACAAAAAAACTGAACACTGAAAGAAATATTTGAATTTCTATTAGATAATGCTGACAAGATTATAATTGACTTGATGCTTAATTCTTTTTAATTTTATTGAAGAAAACTAGTGAAATTCGACTACAAAAACCGTCAAATTTGAATTAAAAAACAATTTTGAAAAACTTACCTTTCATGTTACTAAGTTTTTCTCAGCCTAAAATTTTTTTAAAACATTTTAAATGATATATTTTAATTTGTATATTAAATAAATTAGACAAATTTCACTAAAGTTGCTCTTACCGTTCTAGAAATTTGACTAATTTAAACTAAAGTCAAATATATTCTTGAAGCTGCCATATAAATAATCTAATGCAATGGTATGCTATGATATTTTTGACCAAAAGCATTATCAAATGATTACCTATGGTCAATTGATTGTATTCTTCTCTTTTAATGGGTTTTTTCCTTGGACGTACTACACGTACTTTATATTGTATGTGTAGATTATTTGATAACACTTTAAAACGTAAATATTCTGCTTAAGATAAGATAAGTCCAAGAAGCCAATCATTTAAAATCTTTATATAAAAATAAAATATCACAATGATACTTTATCAGGCATTATAAATAAATTGCGGTTAAACGTGATATATGTAGTATTATTGAAAATTTACATATGTGAAAGTATTTTCAAGTGGCTATGTGACACCCGTAGGTTGGAGTATCTTATCGCATTTCTAATGAAGTGCTTTCAAATTAAAATTAAAATTTTTTTTTTTAAATTTTTATTTCTTCATATTTTAAAAACCAAAACAAAACAAATAAACTAAAAGGAATTATAAAAATTAATATTTTTGCATACTCATACTTAGAAAATATGCCAAGTTGTATATAAAAAGTTATGAATGAGGAAAGCAAATTAAATACACTGTTGTACTTGGAAATTTTGACAGATGTGAGGCAAGGCCGCTCATATTTAATTTGGGTAAAAGAAATTCAGTAAATTTAGTGGATTTGTTCTTGAAACCGGGCAGAAATTTTCTCTGAACATACCTTTACAGAAAAAACTTACATTTAGAATTAAGCTAAATCTGAATTACTTATATCCGAATAAAGATACAAAAATTAACAAACAATTACGTTACACTCAGGGAAAAAACGACAACTTTCACTGTTGATTCAATAGATCTCAGTAACGATTTAGCTCCGAAGGTAACATTTTTTGAATTGACTGTGAAAAAAAATTAATTTGAAGTTATTAAATCGAATGTGATTACTATTTAAATCAAATAACATTTTCTTTTGATTTAAAAAACATTTGCAGGTTCAAATGCATTTTTATTTGTTTTACATGTTTTGTTTGTTTTTTTTTTTTATAACTTTTAAAAGTTCCTGAAGTTCATCATCCGGATCGGTTTCTACTTCAATTGTTATGTTTAGGTGTTCAGCTTCCTCGTACTCGTCGGTATTATCCATTTTAGTTTTTTTCGGCACCACACATGCACACGTGACATTCTTGTTCTTATTCACATTTTTTCGTGACGTACTACATGGTAAGAAGGCATAAAAAGAAAAACAAGACTTAACCATGCACGTCACGTTGTTGTATTTTTGACATTGAATCAACAGTAAAGTAGTTGATTTTACAAATCAATTTTTCCCTAAGTGAGCACTACTGCTTTTTAAAAATTTGTTTGCTTATATCAGAAGTGCCAAGTACTTTTATTCAAATGAAGCCAAAAAACAGTCAAAATGAGGATGTCCTCAGGAACAGTTCCGATTTTGATGATTTTTTTTTTAAAAATTTTGTTTTTTTTTTTTATTTAAAATCAGAAACATTTTGGAACGCGGTCGGAATTATATAATTTTTTAAACAATATTTAGAAAAGTTATATTTTCATGAAAAAAATTGTTTAAAGAAATGCAACAAACAAAAATCAAAATAGTCATTCTAAAACCGAATCTGGCATTAAAATTGCTGTATCTTGTATGGTTTCTGAGATATCTTATCTTTTTATTGGGTCTAAAATTGTGTATATAAAAACTGTTGCTATGTTTTCTCAAGAACGGCTACAGAGATTTTAATGAACTTTGGAAAATGATACGCGCTAACATATGAAATAGACTTTGACTAAGTATATACTTATGAAGAGGCGTGGCACCGCCCCAAACTTTTAATTTGATTTGGTCATGTCTGTTGAACCGTATAAAATTTTTTGATGAAAATTAGTATGTACACAGCTACTGACTATCAATGCCTTATAATAGGCAAAAATTGGGCGAAATCGGAAAAGTGCCACGCCCACTTTTTAAGCATTGAATATTTTGATTTTTATCAAAATCTGTATTCGAGTAATATTAAAATCAAAATATCAAAACTTTCAGTGGTTAAAAAGTGGGAGTGGCACTTTTCCGATTTCGCTCAATTTTTGCCCATTATGAGACATTGATAGTCAGTAGCTGTGTGCTAATTTTCATCCAAAAAAAAAGTTTTGTTTATATATCTCCGCCATTTGACGTCCGATCAATAAGTATAGTATATTGTTGTAAATGTCTCGACATGGGCTATATTTCAATCATAGAAGTCATTTATCCCAAATGTTTTTTTTCGACTAGTTGTACTCATTATCTCAGTTTCTACCACCCTAAGGTGCCAAGAACACTTCATAGAATTGAAGCCCACAAACAATCATCTCTACAAAGTTGCCTCAACAAGTTGAAATTGAAGAAGTTATAGAATCTAAAACCTCAGTACAAAATATGATAAACATGATGTTTCAAGAACAAAAAATGCCCCCTACATTTAAAACAATATACTATACTTGTTGATCAGACGTCAAATGGCGGAGATATAACCGTATCAAATTTAGAGGCCGAAAAAAAAAAATTTTTTTTCCATAAAAATCTTTCAATATAAGCTTTCAATTTGGGGGCGGCCATTCGAACTTTTTTTTGTGATACTATCTAATGTGGCACGCTCTTTTGTCAGACTTCGCCAAGTTTTTCTTCAGAGCTCGCCCTCTGTTTCTAGTATAAGTTTATATTTTGATTGTATTCCCGTAAATAATGCTCTAAATACATACACGGAAAAAACTAAACCATAAAAATTCATTAAAAATCCCAGTAATTTTTACATTTTACACACAGTAAAATTTTTTAAATTTATAAAAATAAAAAAAATAAATAAAAAAAAAATAAAAAAAAAATCGAATGTTCACATCGCGAGTATTGAACTTACGAACTTTGAGTTTGTAGAATACGCTCTTACCATACTGAACCACTGAACTACTGCGACACTTTCATTTCTATAGCTTATCGTTTTTCAACAAAATTTTTTAAAATGAGGGTATTCCTTTACACGTGTAAATGGCTCGAAAACCTCGTAAACTCGTAATAGTTGTCAAAATCAATTCGAACTTTGACAGTTTTGCGAATATACGAGGTTTTCCAGGCATTTATACGTTTAAAGGAATACCTTAAATAGTGATGAAAAAAATTAGTCTTGGTCTTGTTCTTGGTCTTGGTAATTTTGCGAGACCAAGATCAAGACGCTAATATTTTTGCTTGCTGACGATAATCGTCAAGACCAAGACTGCTTTTCAGTCTTGGTAACAAATAGTTAAAAGGTATTTGACGCCCGTTTCGAAGATAAAATCATCTCTCAATTTGAATTTTGGCATCTTAAAAACCCAACTGCTTTGGAAAAATATGATTTTAAAACTTTGAATACTCAATACCTCTAGAAATTTTTTCAAGACCAAGACCAAGACCTAATGAGCAAGATCAAGACCAAGACTAAATATCAAAACCATGACCAAGACTGTTATTGTCTTGGTCTTGGTTTGCTCATCACTAACCCTAAATATCAAACATTGTAGAGCTCACTGATATTTTTTCCTGTGACAACTTTTTACTTTTCTATTCAATATTTTTTACAGTTTGTCTCTGTACTTTTTGAAGTTTGAACTGTATATTTTACTTTTGTACCATTACTTTTCCATGAGAATTCGGTAAAATAATTGAATTACTGTAACAAACCGCAATTTTGATGAGATTTTTTTTGCGGATTATATTTTTGAGTGTACATATGTATATGGTTTCTGTTAACCGATTTCGATAATTTTTAATCCCACGAGCAGTGCTCATCGAGCTATCTTGCTTAGTTCAAGAACATCAAGAACATACTGATACGCCATTTTTTCTGCGTTACAAACAGAAGGACAAAGTGAATATACCCTGGGTGTAGGGTATAAAAAAAACAACAATACATTGTTATTGGCGCCAATGCAGGTAAACAAAATTCTGAACTTAGTGACTTTGAACTTTCTCAAAATTACCATTGATGTTATTTATTACTAACATAATCAAATGAGCAAGGTTTGATCAACCGAAGCACTATTTTCTACAATTCAGATTAAAATGATACATAAGAACTGCCCCAGAAAAATTTGATACTTTGTTTTTCATCTATAAAAAAATACGTAATGAATTTTTTTTAAATTTTGATTTTTTTATTTATTAATGAGTAGGTTAACAAACATAAATAACCTTACACTATTAACAAACCCAGTTGGGCCAGTCTCTAAGAAATCATCAATGACGGGTGCACGACCATATGAAATCATTGATGACGAATGCGTATTTTTGTATGGCAGTCGTTAACGAAATTTCCATACAAGTGTCCCATATTTCATCAACGACTAAAAGAGCGACAGTTTCCCTTACGTTGTCATTGATGACATAAAGAGCGACAGTTTCCTTTACGATGTCATTGATGACATTCAGGGCAACAATTTTTACATATTTTCGTTAATGACATTAAGAGCGACAAATTTTACATACTTTCATCAACGAAAACATCAGTGACTTTGTCCAAATATTTTGATTAATGACAATTTTGTGTAAAATTTTGGAAGTATTCATGTCATCGAATCAAATCCATTTGAAGATGCTGACTAAAATCCTAAATTCCTCATGGTGAATAAATAGTATATTGAAACGATGAAGGAGGGTTTAACATGTAAATTACCACTAACGAAGATTGATTGCTTTGTTTCCCTTAGACCTCGATAAATCCTCTTCGTAATTTTAATATACTTCCTCCAGTGTCCAAATGTATGTGTTTATTCACGAAATTAGGATTTACCTTCAAACTGATTTGATTCGATGACAGCTTGATGCTTCCAAAATCCAAATAAATTAAAACGCCAACGGGAATAAGGGTTTTAGTAATATATAATTTTTAATAAAAATTAAAAAAATGTATGCTTCTGATGATGAATTTTAAAATTTTTGTTTAAGAAACTAAAATCTCCGCACTCTGAAGTATTTTTGAATTCATTGCCGACATCTTACAAGACTTTGTCATCTATCATGTCCCCAAAGTTCTGAATGTAGTCATTGTAGATGACATAGTCGTTAACGAAAATGTCTGCGACGACTATTGGCCCAACTGGGAAATATTTATCTATATATATAAAAATGACTGTGTGTGTGTCTGTGTGAAGCATTATCACTCAGAAACCATTCGTCCAATTGAGCTGAAAATTTGGAAATGAGTATATATTAGGTATGGGAATGTTTTTATGCTATACACGAAGACCACCCGAAGGCTTAATAGTCAAAACGAAGAATATCTAGGTACACTAGAGGGAAAATATCTATGGCAAGCTTTCAACAAGTTTTAATTGATAGTTTTTTGGACTACCCGAAGTTTGCCGAAGGTCACCCGACGGCTTTATAGTCAAAACGAAGAATATCTAGATATACGAGAGGGAAAAAATCTATGGCGAACTGTCAACAAGCTTTAAGTGATAGTTTTTTGTGACACCCGAAGGTGTTCGAAGGTCACCCGAAGGCTTCATAGTCAAAACGAAGAATATCTAGGTATACGAGAGGGAAAAAATCTATGGTGAACCATCAATAAACTTCAATTGATAGTTTTTTGGAACACCCGATGGTTCCTGAAGGTCACCCGAAGGCTTCATAATCAAAACGAAGAATATCTTGGTACACGAGAGGGAAAAAATCTACGGTAAGTTATCAACAAACTTTAACTGATAGTTTTTTGGAATACCCGATGCTTCCCAAAGGTCACCCGAAGGCTTCATAGTCAAAACGAAGTATATCTAGATGTACTACAGTAAAAACATCTAAGGCAAACTATCAACAAGCCTTAATTGAAGGTTTCCTGGGACACTCTAGCTATGCCATTGCCAATTTTTAAGATGGTTTGAAATGAAATTAACTTTTTCAAAATACCTACATTTTTATTGGTGACGTGGCAGTGGCGTAAATCAAAATTTTATCCCTGTATACCATCTAAGCTATTGGGAAAAAAACAAAACAAACATGCCTAGCGAAGCGGGCAAAGAAGGCTAGTTTTATATAAAAATATTTTACTTTTTTCTTAGGACCCTTCATTAAGTTTTGTACAGTTGTTTCGTCGACAGTACCGTACGACCTTCCCCACTTATTTTTGAAATCTTTTAAATTTTTTGCAGTAACTACTTTTACTTTTCCGAAGATCTGATTTCATTAGAGCCCAATATCTCTCAATAGGTCGAAGCTCTGGGCAGTTGATTCGCATTTTTGGGTACAAAATTTACATTATTGCTATTGTTCCATTCTATGGTGGCTCTAGAGTAGTGACAGGTTGCTAAATCAGCCCAGAGCATTACAGTACCCTCGTGCTCACGAATAAATGGCAAAAAACGTTTTTGAAGGCATTCATCAATATAAATTTCGACGTCAAAATTCCTACAAAACGCCATAAAATCCCCAATTTTGGTCCAAAACAAAAAAAAAAAAAAATACGTGTTCCCTTATTTTGATTGTAGAAAAATATTTTGCTAGTTTGAAGTTGATTTGCAAATCTAAGTGCACACTCACCGGATGAATTGAAATGGAATCAGTCTATGGCTGAATATTTTAATTCTGGTTTTTGCAGGTAAGTGTACAAAATGAGTTTGCTCTTTTTTTCTTCATTGCTAGATATCTTTATCGTCTGAAGTTTGTTTGCCAAGTGTTATATATTTTTTTAATCGTCATGTTATATAGAAAAAAATTGCACCCATATTTCGACCTGCACGATCATCAGGTAAATCATAATCTTAAGGAATAAAAGTATCAAATTTTTCTGGGGCAGTCCTTACAATGGTTTAATGTATTGGGGCGCAATTCTATTTCAACATATAAAGGTGCTAACATCCTAAAAAATGTTGATGTAATCAAGTACATATAAACCGTGATATCGAAAAAGTATATTTAGTATACCGTCCAGAATAATCACAAATGGAAGAAAAGGCACAGTTATTTTGTTCAAAAGATTTCGTAGTGGATAATGCCATAATGTGAATTGGCTGTCAAAGTTAAACAAATGGGGCTCTGTCTTCACGGAAAGTATAGGTTAGGTTAAAGCGAGAGATGGCGATTGTCATCATAACTAAGACAAAGTTTAAGTGAGAGTGAACTTTATGACATTAAGTTGAAAAAATGATATCGGTCATATAACCACTTTTGTGTTCGTTTTAAGACATTCCAAATTGTTGCTTACAAGAAATCCGGCGCCAATCTGGTTGAAATATTGTCAATTAATTCTCTATCTGTTTACAACATAAATGACATTTCTTTTGCCCCAACATTGCATTTATATTATCATTTATTTATCACAGGGAGTGATGAAGTAATGTTTTTTTTTTAGGAATAGCCTTAGTTTATAATGTAAAATTTTGTAATTTATTTTACATATTGGAGTTGAGATTTAAGCTGACCATCCCGTGATAACTTTTTGCCTTAAACTTGACGGCTTTGTTGGAATTTTTTTGTCCAATAGCCAGTGGGTAGTATCTCAAAGATATATGAGGTTTTTTGCTTGCGTGGTCGCTATAATTTTTCTTTTTGCCCAGTTCCACTTTCTTATTTCTGGAATTCAGAATATTTTCGACGTCACCCTTACGTATTTTCAACAAGAGACCGCATTTCCTCCGCTCATCCAGTGGTTCTTCATTTTAATCTTTTGCTTTAGATATTTATAACTTCTCCTTAGAAATACATCGTTATAAAATATCAACTATTTATGAACAGCATAAATACAGTAAAGAATAGAGAAGAATATATTTTAATTCAAATATAATCAAAAACAATTTCCTGCTATAGTAAATCTTCCAAGAAAGAAGGTAATCTTCTGTTTCGTTGGGTAACTAAATTTTGGAAAATGCAATCTTATCGGTTCGAATATACGTATAATATGATATATGCACATGTTTAAATTGAAAGAACTAGGCATAAATTTAAATTATATATAAATTACCCCGCTGATATTTAAAGGCGAACAATTTCTGTTTAAAGTTTAGTTGATATTCGTAGCTAAACAAATTGGAAACTCTCAACTGGAATAGCAGCACATCCAGAATGAAGGGTGTGGATTTTTATTTTCGTATATTTTTTTGTCAGATAACACAATGGAATGAAATTTTGAATAGGCAAATGTACCCTTGCGTACGTTTTGATGCTGAATCCGAGGTCATAAATGCTCATACACCTGTTGGATTTTGAGATATTCTAGCGTGAAGTTGAAGAATGTGCAGTTTTCAGGCTTATGGCGCAGTCGCGGGTAATTCCATTTTTTAAATAGCAACTTATAGCTATAATCTTGATCATAAAACTATACTTTCAAACGATTCCAATTAGGCCATAACTCTCCGAGATATAGCTCTTTGAAGTTAACGCATCTCCACCATCATGCAAAGGACTAAATTATATTTGTATCGGAAACCCTTTACTTCAAAGAGTGATATTGCGGAAAGTAAAAGTTCAATCGGAAAAGTTTAAGGGTATAGTTTGATAATGAAGATGGCTATTTGAAAAATGGAACTACAGCCATAAGCCTGGAACAATGCCATAAGCCTAAAAACAGCGCTTTCTTCAACTTCAATCAAGAATATCTTAAAATCCAGCAGGTATACTATATGAGGAATTCTGAATGAGATTCAGCGTCAAAACAACGTAAGTATACTTATGTACAGTCTTAAGTTTATTGCATTTTTTTTTTGATTATGTGTGCCTCTATTATTATTATTATTATATTTTTTGCAGATTTTTATTTTCTGTCACTAATTCCGGCGTTTATCTTTCTGGCGCTATTGTCCTTAAGTGTGCAAAAGGAAATTCTATCCGCTGACAATGATGTTTGCCGCTTTTTTAAGAATGGTACCATATTGCGCAAACCAGGCACATGCACCGAATCTATCACATGTGTTAATCATACAAGCGAACATTTAGATACATGTACTGGAACTCAATTATATAATAAAAATACTTTTAAATGTGCCGCCTCCAATTCGGATACATATTGTAGCGCACCGTGTGCAAAATCATCACCAATATATGTGGTAGATCCGAAAAATTGCAATAACTGGTATAAATGCAATGCCGCAAAATCAGAGGGTCAAGGCAGTTGTAATCCCGGCCTGGTCTTCGAACAGAAATCACAACTTTGTGTTTATCCATCGCAAGCTACATGCGAGGCAACATTTGAGATCTGTGACGTTGCAAGCACGGCTGCGGGCAATACTTATGTGGATGTAAATAATTGTCATAAATATTTTACATGTGGTACTAAAGGCGAAGTAGAAAATACATGCGCTACGGGCACTTACTATGATGTAGATGCTGGTGAATGCGTACCCAAGGCACAGGTCAATTGCTATAAACATCCGATACCGGATGAAGTTTGCGGTACAGTTAAATTAGCGATACGTGATCGGTTTGTTAGAGATCGCGCTACATGTCGTGGTTATTTCCTTTGTAAAGATTATGGCATAAATACACCGGATAAAGCACCAGAATGGAATCAATGTCCAAATAATTTATTTTTCAGCGAAACGGAGCAGGCTTGCATAACTAGACATAATGTAAAATGTGATGAAGATCGCTGTGATGGACTTGCTGATGCTCAGACAATAAGCGGAACACCTGGTTGCCGTAATTACTTGATATGTGCGAATAATTATACCGTAGAAGAAGCACAATGTCCAGTGGGAGAATACTATGACATAGAGACGAATGTTTGTACTGCGCAAGTGAAATCATATGGAGCTTGTACATAAATAAAAATACAAATTTTAATAAATGAAGCATTAAAAAATGTATTTTTTGATTTATTGAAATTTTAATTCAAATTTTTGGAAAAATTGGAGTGATATCGTCGGCCTAGTTCTAATACGAAGCATAGTGGTAAGGCTTTATATATTGCTTGGGAAAAAATATAACAATGAAATTTTGCATGCTTAATTAGGTATAGCGAGTTAAAATTATTTAAAAAATGGGCGCCAACCTGCCATAGAAAATGAACTAAAATTCTTTAACCCTAAAGATATGCAACACATTATTTTCGTAGGTATGCAACTCATTATTTCCATATGGGCATTTCCATGGTGTCGCACGTGATCTTCGAACACATTTAAAGTAAATGTGGCCTGGCCAAAAAATAAATACCCTACACTGCAGTATTTTGAAAATTTTGCTTGTAAGGGAGGTGTCACGCCCTCTTTTCCGAGTTCAACCAGTTTTTTGTTCAGAGCTTGCATTTATAGTTTTTAGTGTCTGAGTGAAATTTGGTTGGATTATCTGAAAAAACTTTTTCAGTATAGCGTTTTAAAGCTTTTGCTTATATAGGAGGTGCCACGCCCTCTTGTCGGAGTTCGTGTAGTTTTAGCGTAGCGCACTTATAGTCTTTAGTATTTGAGTGAAATTTGGTTGGGTTATCTCAAAAAACTGTTTCAGTATAGCATTTTGAAACTTTTGCTTATATGGGAGGTGCCACGCCTCCTTGTCCGATTTCATCCAATTTTTGTTGAAAGCTTTCATTTATAATCCTTAGTGTCTGAGTCAAATTTGGTTTGAATATCTCAAAAAACGCTTTCAGTATAACGTTTTGAGACTTTTGCTTATATGGGAGGTGCCATGCCCTCTTGTCCAAGTTCGCTCAGTTTTTTTTCAGATCTTGCGCTTACAATTCGTAGTATTTATGTATACCTTGTTTGCATAGTCGTCAAAAATACTCCCAAAATTGCATTTTGAACATATTTTTTGTATGGGCGGTAGGCGTGTCCGTTGACCGATTATATCGAGTTAACTTTGACGACAGACCAAGTGTACCAAATTTCATTGAATTATCTTGCTCAGTTTTCCCAAAAAGTGTATTTCAACACACAGCCAGCCAGCCACCCATACAGACGGACATTGCTATATCGACTCAGGAGGTGACGCTGATCAAGAATATATATACTTTTCTATATCTGCCACGCCTCCTTCTCTGCGTTACAAATGGAAGGACAAAGTGAATATAACCTGGGTGTGCCAGGACAAATATTGTTCACTGGGAAAATGGGCGATGCCACGCTCCTAAAAATAAATTGATAATTTATCAGATGTGGTTCACTTGTAAAATGGATAGAAACAAATAAAATCCTTTGGAAAATTGATGATGCCATATCAACTTAACAAGATAAGGTGAAGCAACATTCACTGGGAAATCCTGGTTTTTTGAAAGATTTTCAAATTAAAAATAATTTTTGAATAAGTGAAATTCAACACAAAAGTTTTTTCAAGTACAATAAATCGAAGTGAATCAATCGAAAAGCTGAATGATATCTATATTTATGAAGTAAATTTATTATATTTTGTGATTCGAAACCGAATGCCACCAAAATGTTTACACAACACAATGTGCTTATTGCTTTTCAAAGTGGCTGTCAAAGTCGAGTGTGGGCCCCGAATTGGTTCTTTCTTTATTTAAAGCGTGTGTTTTACTGAAATATCGTTGTGGATGCCAACATTACTAATTTAAATGGTGTTCTTACGCCTTTTGCGATTTTTTAGTGGAATGGAAAGAACCAATAGGCTCTTTAAAGATATCGCACAAAAGCTGTTTTCATTAAGTGTGGGTGGTAGGGTGACAAGTAGACCGAGAAGCAGGTGGTCGACATGGATTGGTACAAAAAATGCATGCTTGGCAAAAGAGCAATGTCAACAAGGGCTGGAAATTACGTTACCAAGCCGGCTTAGCCTGTAAAACCATTGATCTGGCATTGACGCCGCAGACAATCAAGTCTGGTTTCAGGGCAACAGGCATGATGCCATTCGATCCAGACGTTTTCAGTGACGCGGATTTTGTTGAATTTGTGTGAATCAATGTTTCCAAAATAAATTAATTCTGCTTTCTTCTGCAATTGAATGCGTTTAACTTCATATTTTCAAATTTTTAGCCTATCTTCAAAGGGTGCTCACAACTGAACCAAACATTTTCTTGCTGTCAAAAATGATCATTTCACTATTTTTTTGATATAATTTTTCCAACTGACGAAATCAATTTACTTTCTTCACCAGTAGTCAGCTAAGGTCTCTAGCTCCCTATTGATACTTATATGTCTGCACAATATACATACATACATTTGGCCAAAAGTTATGAGTCGAAAACAAAAAGGTGCCCACACCCGGTACTCTTCCCCTACCGAATCTCATCCATGTACGCTAAATAGTTTCAGTGGCTGATTTAAATTTTTGGCTCACGGTGGACCTTTTTGTGGAATTGCCAATACACAAAACTTACATTGCAAGCTCGCATTGAAAATCATATGACCTTTTTCAGAAAATCGATGAGTTTTTTGTTTGGCACAAGTATGCGAACACCTTTAATTTTTTATAAATAGTTAGAAGACGCTTCATTTCATAGAGCCGTATTCAAATCTCCGCTTTTTTATCCGTTACGGATCCGTTACTAATCCGTTGGCGGGAGAGATTCCCAAAAAATTAACCGTCTGGCACACTGGGACAACAAAGAATGGAGAAGAAGATATTTCAGTGGCGCAAATTGGTAGGGGCATGGGGGTCTGTGCCCCCTCTCCTCCATATATGGCTTGCCCCCCAAGATTTTTCTGAATTGATCTGAATTGGCGCCACTAAGATATTTTAATTCGAATTTAATCAAAATCAATTTCCTACTATAGTAAATCTTCCGAGAAAGAAGGTTATCTTCTGCTTTGATGAGCAACTAAATTTCTGGATAATGCAATCTTATCGGTGAGGATATGATATGATATGATATGAAATTCATGTATATATATGAATTGTAGAGAACTAGACATAAATTTAAACTATATAAATATATGAAAATTAATCCGCTGAGCTACTTACTTAAAGGCGAACAATTTCATTTTTAAGTTTAGTTGACATTCGTAGCTAAACAAATCGGAAACTTGGATAGCACATCAAAAATGAAGGGTGCGGAGTTTTATTTTCGCTTAAATTTGTCACACATAATTTATTATCTATTTATATCAATATATATTTTAAATACATACTTATATATTTGTTTTTTTCAGTTTTAAATTTTTTGTCACCACTTCCGGTGTTTATCTTTTTGTCGCTAATCTCGTTAAGTGTGCAAAAGGAAACTCTATCCGCTGACAATGATGTTTGCCGCTTATTTAAGGATGGTACCATATTGCGCAAACCAGGCACATGTAACGAATCTATCACATGTGTTAATCATAAAAGCGAACATTTGAATACATGTACTGGAACTCAATTATATAATAAAAATACTTTTAAATGTGCCGCCACCAATGCGGATACATATTGTAAGGCACCGTGCGCAAAAACTTCACCAACATATGTGGTAGATTCCAAAAACTGTAATAACTGGTATAAATGCAATGCCGCAAAAGTAGCTGGTCAAGGTAGTTGTAATGCCGGCCTGGTCTTCGATCAGAAATCACAACTTTGTGTTTATCCATCGCAAAGTACATGCCAGGCAACATATGAGATCTGTGATGTTGCAAGCACTGCTGTGGGCAATACTTATGTGGATTTGAATAATTGTCATAAATATTTTACATGTGGTGCTAAAAGCGAAGAAGAAAATACATGCGCTACGGGCACTTACTATGATGTAGATCTTGGCGAGTGCATACCCAAGGCACAGGTCAATTGCTATAAGCATCCGGTGCCGGATAATGCTTGCGGTACAGTTAAATTAGCGATACGAAATCGATTTGTTAGCGATGGCGCCACATGTCGTGGTTACTTCCATTGTAAAGATAATGGCATAAATTCACCAGATAAAGCACCAGAATGGCGTCAATGTCCGAATAATTACTTTTTCAGCGAAACGGATCAGGCTTGTATAGCTAAACATAATGTAAAATGTAATGAAGATCGCTGCGATGGACTCGTTGATGCGCAGACGTTAAGCGGAACATATGGTTGCCGCAATTACTTGATATGCCTGAACAATTATACCGTAGGAGAAGTACAATGTCCAGTGGGAGAATACTATGACATAGAGAAGAATGCATGTACTACTCAAGTGAAATCATATTCAGCTTGTAAATGAAAATAACAATTTTAATAAATAAAGCATTTAAAAAAAAAAAAAAATAAATTTAGTTTAATTTACTGAATTTTAAATTAACTACCCAAGAGGAAAAATTTCTAACGCTTCTGATCCAAGCACTTCAAAAGTGCTTGTCCCCATAGAAATTTAGAAGCACTATCACAATGATTTTTTATAAGGTTGCAGTAAAACCAACGTGAGTTCGAACCCAGCCCGGGAGATTTTTTTTTTTACTTTTTTTTACTTTTTTTTGCTTTATTTTTTTTTTTAATTAAATATTTTTTATTCAACATCTTTTATTTCACTTTTCTATTTTCCTTTCTCTTATTAATTTACTTTTGTTTAACCGAATTGAAATTGATTACACAATGATTCCATATAAGGCTGCAGTAAGAACAACGTGAGTTCGAACCCAGCCCGGGTGATTTTTTTTTCCGTTTTTTTATTTGTTTTTGCTTTATTTTTTTTTTATTAAAATATTTTTTATTCAACCTTTTTTATTTCACTTTTCTATTTTAATTTCTCATTTTTATTTACTTTTGCTTACTTGAATTAAAACTGATTGCACAATGATTCTATGTAATGCTGCAGGACAACATTTGCTTAATTTACTAATTTAATACCACTTCATATCATCGGGCGTTGGTGGAGCGGTCTAAAGGGTTGGTAAATGTAAGAAAAAAATATCTAGCACGCGGAGGGTCGTGGATTCAAATCCTGGCGCGGCCAGTTTTTTTTTTTTTTTTTTTTTTTTTTTCTTTTTTTTAATTTTATTGAAAAAACGCTTACCGCAGCATTACAAATAAGCGCTTTAAAAACTCTTTTTTGGTAAGGCTGCGGTAAGCTTTTGCTCCCTTACATCCTATGACATGCAATGTTAAAAAGAAAGTATTGTTCTTACGGAGCGGAAGCGCTTATTGGTGAAAAGGATGCACTTCAGAAGGGTTTTTGAAGCACTACTTTTCCCCTTGGGTATCTACCATACGAATATGTACAACATTTTAAGAAATGCGATGGCGCCCACTGGGGAAAATCTACAGTATTTTGATAACCTAAAAGAAAGTTCGTATGTTGTGTTCTTAAGAGAAAATAATGCTCTCTCTAACATATCGTTCATACTTTTTGATCCAACAGTGTAAATATGAAGAGGGTCTTCTTTAAGAGAAAGGCGGTGATCTCATTTTTTATGATCCAAAAGTTTTAGTAAGCAAATAGTAGGTAGGTACTTTGTGAAATTTTCTTAATCTCAAACATTTATTAGGAAAATAAGTGGCAACATCATTCTACTATAGAAATAAATTGTTTTTATTGCATACTTTTAGGCTGATGCAAAATGAAGCCTGACGAAATTGGCTACTGCTTATAAGGTGATTTAGATGATCAAATTTATCGCTAGACAGTTCGTTAAAGAATTTAATCAACAAAACATATGACTTACATAGAAAAAGTGGCTCGTTATGGTTCAGTAGGGGAGATGTGTGTACCTCGGCCCGAGTGTCGGTTGCCACTCAACAGTTGCAAGTGTACGATAATGTTCTTCTATGGAATTTTCCACTCATACCGGTGACTCATATTAGTAGACTTCAGACCGTCAAGCTGTATGCGTGTAGAAAAAGTGACGGAAAAAGTGTTTTTTGTGTGCAAAAATTTGTTTTTGGAGTAAACTACGAAACGTTTTGTGAGAAACTTACTTGAAATATTTCAGTTTTACAACATCAGGAAGGAAGTTTAGTTATTGTTTTAAGGCTTTTAGTGTGTTTTAGATATATTTTCATTAATAAATGTTATGGGTGTTGACAGTTTTTAAAACATGCTGTCTGTGTGTACCTTGGACATATGCTTATTGACCAGCGAGCATTTTTCGACGGGCAACCAGGAAGCCATAATCGCCTCTCAATATCTTCTCTTCTTATACGAGATAAAATTGTATGTACTTATGTATGTTTGTTTAGAACGGGCAAAACTTTTTCTCGAAAACGGGTGCAGCGATTTTAATGAAACTTGGAACAGTGTTAGCTATTAGCATACAATGAAGAATGAGCTAGGTTAGAACTTTGTAAATGCTCACTAGGGGCGTGGCACCGCCCTAAATTTTAAATTTGATTCGGTCATAACTCGCAAACCATACAAGGTATTTGAATGAAATTTAGTGGGCGGGTACTGCTTAACAATACCTTGTGACAGACAAAAAGTGAGCGAGATCGAAGAAGTGCCACGTCCACTTTTTAAAGCTTGAAAATTTTGATTCAATATAACTCGAAAACGACTCCAACGATTTTAATGAAAATTTAGGAGATTTTACATCTGCAAACAACAATTAATATGTGATATGCCATTATATTGGAAAAACTCGTTGAAGGGCGTAGCACCGCCCACAAAAATATAATACGGTATAAAAGGAAAACTAATAAAGTAATCATTCTAAAATTAACTGTGGAGAGCATACTTGCTATAGGGCATCTCTGATCTGAAAGCGGGCATAATATCGCTGTTGCGCGTGGAACCTCCCATACAAGCAAAATACGTTAAATGCTATTTCTCGCAAATGTTACAAGGTATTTTAATGAAATTTGGTATGTAGGTACTGCTTAATAATATCTTGTAACAAACGAAAAGTGGGCGGGATCGAAGAAGTGCCACGCCCACTTTTTAACCCTTGAAAATTTTGATTCAATATTACTCGAAAACGACTCCGACAATTTTGATGAAAATTTAGGATCTGTTACCTCTTCAAACAAGTATTAATATGTAATATGCCATTATATTGGGAAAACTCGTTAAAGGGCGTGGCACCGCCCACAAAAATATAATGCGCTATAAAAAGAAAACTACTAAAGCAATCTTTCTGAATTTATCTGTAGGGAGTTTACTTGCTATTAGGCACCTACGACCTGAAAGTAAACAAAATATCGATAGTGCGCGTGGAACCTCCCATACAAGTAAAACACATTAAATGCTGTTTCTCGCAAATGATACAACATATTTTGATGAAATTTGGTATGCGAATCTGGATCAGGAGTATCTAAAGCATAACAAAAAGAAGGCTTTGTTTAGTAATTGCCACGCCCACTTTTTTATCAAAATAAAAATTTTTGTTAATAACTCAGGCACAAAAAAAAAAAATGGAATGAACTGTTTAATTCTTACATGCAGTCTTATGAACTTTTTGACGCTAAATCCGTCTTCATCAGCAGAACTGTCATTATACTTGCAGGATTTTGAAATATCCTTGCTTGAAGTTAAAGAAAACGCTGTGTTCAGTCTTACAGCGTAGCTACAAGAAAAGGTGAAATTCTTTTCTATCAATAGCATCGGATAGTTACACTCTTCCTTATCCAAATATCCTTTAAGATTTTTCCAATAGGATTCTTATTTTCCGAGTTATGATCCTTTGAAGATAAGATATTTCAGCCGCCATACAAAAGACAAAATATTTTGGGTGAGTGGCATATCCCATTTATTTATTTTAAGGCATTCTATTTCGCCAAAAAAAAATTTGAGTTTTTGATATTTTTCTATACCATTCGATGCTTTCCGAGTTTTTTCTTATTATTATTGTCATCGGTTTATTTATCATTTTGAAAGCATAACCGTTAGAAGTGAGAAGATACAAGTTTCATAACAAAAAATAGCTATGAATAAAAACATCGACTAAAATAATAAGATTAGATTGTTGACCGAGCAGGGATCGGTCTCCAGGTACTAACATTATTATTATTAATTACGTGATTAATGTATTTATTTGCAACCATTTTTGTTTAATTAATTGATTTTTACTAAATGCACTTTTTTGTGTTATAATTTTTTGTTTATGATTGATTTTTTTTGTTTTTTTTTATTGAAAAAAATGTTACTTTTGATTACATAATAAATGGTTCTTTCATAATTTATTACTTATATACAAAGTATTCTCTTTTTTTTTGAATAGTCCAAGGTACACTTGCATGGTGTACCTTAGACCGTTTGAGATTGCAACGGATAAAATAATATTTCTACTCAATGGTAAGACATAGAAATATCATTGTCATGTCATTTGATGCTGAAAGCATTGTAGAAATGTAACTTAATCGAAAAACTAGAGAAACTTTTTCAGAAAGTCCAGCACATTGAAAAAACTGAAAAGCGGACCAAGGTACACACATCTCCCCTATGCGATAAGTCTATATATAAGGAAGACATATGTTGTATGTAGTATATCTTTTATGCTTTTTGAGGTAGTTGATACCAAATCTAGAAGCCATCTTTTAAAAACAAAATGGCGGATAATTTTTTCGAAAAATGATTATATCACTTGGGTAGGGTCGTTTTTGAGGTCGCTACTTGCGATGTTGTTTTTGGGGTCGCTGATTCCAAATATCGAACCCATTTATTTTATAACAAAATGCCGTATAATTTCCCCAAAAATAGGTTATCTCACGACAAAATCGTAGTCTTAGGTGTATTGAGGTCGTTAATTCCAATCAAATGGCGAAAAACTTTCTCAAAACACTTTTATATCAAATTTTGGGCTACATTAGGAGGTGGGTATTTCCTTGACCTGATCACGCCCCTTTTGATCACTGGATTGTGCAGCAATCAAAAACATACACTTTATCTATGTATATGGGCAAATCCCAAAAACTTTTAACATCCCGCGTCCGTATACTGAATAGCGATACTGAGCTGAATTTATACAAATTTAGATGACGGATATGAATCATTTTCATTGTACAGGTGTATGCTAACATGTTTATGAGACCATTTGAATGATCAGGTTTTTCAAATTTGCTGTGTCTGTTGTAATATTTTATGATTATATCTGTATGCTGTACTCACGCCGTTTACTTTAGAATGTTGGTTTTCAGTAAAAACTCTACTGAACCAATACCTCTTTTGAATAGGATAATGCAAATATATGTGCGTAGCTTCTATAAAAAACTACAGGGTGCTAAAGAAGCGTCCGTCGATTTCAAAATTTTTCATATGCGAGTCTTTAAAACAACTTTACAGCCACGCCGTATAGAATTTCAGGATTTTCATGGTAAGGTTAGATTGCTTTTTCAAAACAAAAAATATCTACTAAAACTAAATTAGCGTGCCATGCACCGTTTTTGTTATACAGGGCTAAATATTCGAGGCAAAAAAACGTAAATGTGACTGAAAAATCGTTTAAACCGACGGCACACGAGAAACATCATCTTGACATTCAAAAAATGTTTTGTGAACGTTTCTTCCTATTGTGGTCAAATATAAAACCATGCGGCGTTGGCTAATTCTACACGAATTTTTCGATTTTTGACAATCAAACTATTTTTGGATTTTTTTATTTCTGTTTTTTTATTTTTGAAAATCCAAAAATCGCTCCAAAAATTCTGAAAAAATTCACACATGTTCTTCGATCAATTATAAGCACTTTTTTTAAATAACATTTCTTCATCAAGTGCTTTAATTTGAAGTTAAAAAATAAATTGTGTTTTTAATTTAATAATAGTTTAATTTTTTAACTCGAAAATGAAGCACTTTACGAAAAAAAGTTATAGAAAAAAAGTGCTTAGAATTGCTTAAAACTATGTAATATATTTTTAACATATTAACATATTCTTGTCTGTGTACGGTCATAATAAAACGTTTACATATATATGATATAAAACTGTAAAGTAATAATAAAATAATTTATTTCATTCAAAATGGTTAATTTTTTACGCCGCGTAACTTAAGTGGTTAACGTTAACGATTTTTTACTCCCAAAACACATCTCTTGACGGTAGAACACGAGAAAACCATGTGCCTTAAACATTTTTACAACTTCTTTTTTTTTTTTCTAAATGTTAAAAGTTTTTGGGATTTGCCCATATATGAAGCAATCCACGCCAAGTGTACCAGCTCAAAATTTTCTCCGATTACGCTCAAATTTGGCAATATGGTAGATCCGGTGTGCAAGAACAACAATCCGAGAAGATTTGGTTCTAGTACCATTTGTTGTTAAAATACAGGGTGTTGAAGTTGGCGCTTTTAGTCATTTTCATGAAAAGAGTGAGTGCTTCTTCAAAAATTTATAGCATACACTAAAGTTTGTAAATTGATAAATCTAAGTTACCGGTCCCATTCATTTAAAATGATGTATGACTCAAGATGGGATTCGGACGCTAAATGGGATTTTTTGGCATTTGAACGCCCGCGGAAGGCAAAAATCTTCTTATACTCAAGAGGAAAGCATCTTACGAAAAAAGTGTGTTAAGCAAAAAATTTTTAGAATCGTCCAAGCAATTCGTGTGATTTTTTTGGACTTTTTTTGAAAATTTTTTTTTTTAAATTTTTGCAAAAATTATTAAAAAAAAAAAAAAAAATTTTTTTTTAATTTTCCAAAGAATTCCCAAAAATTTCACTTATTTCTTTGATGATTCTATGCATTTTTGTTTCAATATTAGTATAGTAAAAATTCTCAAACAAGAATACACTATTTTTTGGATTTTATTTTTATTTTGTTTTGTAAACAATATGCATTTAAAAAAAAGAAACAATTAAAATGAAAAAAAAAAAAGTAATAAAATTAAAAAAAAAAACAATTAAAATAAAAAAAATATATGTTTATTTTTGTGTTTAGCATTGGGGGGGATGATTTGTACCGGGAGAACTTATCGAGTGATAAATACACATAATTTCATAGAGTCGCTACTAGCAATCAGCAATACTGCCATCATTATAATAAAATTGACTAAAACACTATTTGTTTTAAAATGACATTTTACCAAATTATCAAACAAAAACTAAAATTTGCCAAGCTGTTTAATAAAGTTTTATGGAAAAAATTTGGTTTATAACTGAATCAGCTATGGTTTTATCCTGTTGGACATATAAAAATGATTGAGTCGAAATTTTTATTCAGCTCTCTTAAAATGTTTTACATGATTTCTTATGGAAATTAAATCATTTAAAAAAAAATCTATATGCTGCTGCCTAATGTTTCCTGACCAGACTCACAAAAACACCTACATATGTATGTTTGTCATTTAAATGCATTTTCTGGTATTTTTCATCTGCATATTTTTTCTTTCGGTGTAGAATTGGTATTATTTTTTTTTTCGTATTTTTGAACCGGTTAGCGCTCTCTCGTTGACTACCGTGTGGCGTGGTAGCTGTAGAAAAGTATATTCTTTACAATATTTATACATAATTTTGAACACTCCCTACCCCGCCAAAGTTAGCGCGGGGGGGGGGGGGGGGGCTAAAAAATTAGCGAAATCGGTTTACGGACACGCCTTCCACTTAAAATTTTGAAACGTTAAATCAGAAGCATTATTTACGATAATGCAAAACTACACGGAGAAAAATCCGCGTCATAATTTTTACTCCACTCGAGTAATCGAGTAAGGTAAATATCATAAGAATATAGAATCATCGTCTTTTTTTTTTGTTTTTTGAACTTGACAGTAAGGTAAATATCATGCCAATTTTTAAAAAAGCATTACTGGCAAGCATACATTCTGAATTGACTAAAACAGTAAGGTGAAATTTACTTCACTGTGCAGTTTTCAGCAAGTATTATTTTTTTCTCCGTGTAGAAACAGCTGAGGCGAATTTTGAACAAAATCTTGAATAATTCTCACAAGAAGGCGTGGCACTTCCTATACAAGCATAATCTTTAAAATGAAATATTTCATTCGACCTTTAATATAATACATCCTTTACACAAGCTCTAAGCCAGTCATGTTCAAAGCATATGCCCGCGAGCACTTGAGCTTTTTTGCTTAAAAGCTTTCCGTATACGTATTCGCACACAGATAATCGTTCAACTGCTTGCAGCATATGCAAAATATAAAAGCTTTCGATATGCTTTATACATTGATAAATGAGTTTGATCATCACTGCTCTAAACGATGACTTTGCGAATTCGGACAGGAAGGAGTGATAATTCCCATGCAAGCATAATCTTCAAATGACAATACAGAAATCCTCATTTCAGATTATTTAAAAAACAAAGTTCTGGTTGACTGATTTTTTTTTTTTTCGGTTGGAAACTTTGTACAAGAGGGACGTGCACAAATAATTTTTTTTTAAATAGTGGGCGGGGTCACACCCCTAACGGGAAATTTTGCAGTGATGGCTAGTCCGCTGCTTCGATTTTTTTCAACTTCAGAACGTAAAGATTGGTTTTTTAGTGGACAGTGTCACAATTTTATTTATTTTCATTCATTCTATACAATTTAAATAAGTTATTTCTTCGATGGATGTTCTATTTATTTGGGTATATTTGAGTTCTGAAACAATGTTTTAAACAAATTTCTGTAATATAAAACAAATATTGTATGTAAATACGAGTATGCATAAATTCATATCTATTACAGTAAGTTTTTCTCTCTGACACCTCAGAGAAGTTTTTTTTTTTATGAAATTCTGAGTTTATGCTTTATAGCATGAAGCAAATAAATTCAATTTGTTGGAAATTAAAAATTCAATTAAATAAGATTTTTAATAGAAATGACAAAAAAAAAGAAAAAGAAAGACACTCGTATTCAAATTATTCTGCGCATAAAGTGTAATCATCTACATCAAGACCACTGGGGCACTCAACACATACAAATTTTTCTATGAAACCACATTCACAATAAGGATGATTAGGGTCCACACAATCATTTCCATTGTCCTCGCATTGACACTCAGGAGAAGGTGGATATGGATCACAAACGGTTGGAGAAATAACAGTACCGCCAATACATTCCTCACATACACCATCATTAAAATAACAATTGCAGCCATAATGTTCAACACATTCTTCTTCTTCCACGCGTTCTTCACATAAGCAAACTATCGGATCAATCGGAAATCCTTCCGCACATGCACCATGTTTCGCCTTATATTTATTAAGTTGTTCTGTTGTCGCTCCAGTTAAGCATCCGACGCTAATTTCATCAAAATATCCATTCGTACATTCGCTTTCACCAATTTTTGCACCATAACTGCATACTTGATATTTAACACAAGCCGGATCCACTGCATTCACAAATGTATTACCTTTAGTGCCTTCACATCTATTACATGTTGGAGTTGGTGTAGCTCTTTGGCGTAGCATACACTGTTCACGGGTAACATCCCAAAATGAGCCATTAGCACATGATTTCGGTATCCACGATGTACCATCACAAATTGAATAGCTAGAGCAGATATTATCATTGGCCTTTACTGCATCCCATAAAGCGCTCTCACATTTTTCTGTTCCTGAGGATCCAGGTATTTCTACACCGGATATACGCGAACAATCCGTATTCGATTTATAGTTGCATAATGCTCCTTGCACATCAAATACCTGAATAATGAAAAAATATCGGTAGTTTAAAAAACATACAGGCTTTAAAAATAAATGACACAATAAGAAAAAGTGACATCAAATAGCCGAAAGGCCACTCAAGACAAAAATACCGTATGAAGAAGAAATTTGATGTGGATCCATTGGGATTTTCAGAAAATACCATTTTCATTATACCGGCAGTATATAGGACACACAAACTTCATTACGTCCATCATGCATATTACCTCAAACTAATAAAATATCTTAAATTCCCGACTTGACCGAATTTGAATTCAAGGCGCTCGAGAACATATATATCACATGGCTTAGCGCAGTGATAGGCCAAAGCCTACACCCGTGGGTATTTGAGCTTTAGTGCTTGAAAGCTCTCCGACATTATAATGCTTTTCATATTTTTTTGTACACAAATTATGAGTCTGAAATCCCTATACGCGCGCAGATATATCACAAACAATTTCTTTTTCTATCTAATAGGACTTACTAGGTACTTTCTTCCATGATTTTTTTCAATTTATATATCAAACCGTTCAAGAAATATATTGTAAATTTTTTAAAACTGAAAAAACTGCGTAATCTAAGTATATTAACTAATTTTTGGAAATTGTTCCTGAAAGGACTTGGGTCTTGCTAGTTTGGCTCCTGGTTTTTTGTCTACATAAGTATGTATGTATTATATATACATATAATACATTGTATATGTATTTGGGTTCAAGCTTTCTGTTTTTTTGAAGAAAATGTAATTTTGCCAAGGCCATATTTCGTAAAACGTTCGGAATTTTGTTTTTCTATCCTCAAAAAAGATGTAGCTATAGATTAAAGAAAAGAAATTGCTCAACAATATGGGCTTCAAATCTCAAAAATGCCGAAAAATTATATAATTTTTGGCCATAGCTACCAAACTTTTCCATTTTATGCCAAATAATTAAAACCAAATTATAGCCAAGATTAAAACTGTAAAACTCTTTTGGGCATGCAAATAGCATTCGAGTGCTCCTTGATTTCACCCTTCTGTTAAAATCTAGCTTTTCATTTTGGATAAAATTTGTTGTCCAAAGATTACCATTGATAAATTTTTCCAAAAACTGGATCATAATGGGTTAAAGAATTCTACAAAAATATTCACTAGCGGTTATCAAAGAAGAGACATGCTCAAAACTTAAAAATATAATAAAAATGCAATAAATATAGAAAAAAGTTCAGTGAAATACGTAAAGTGATGAACAAATTTTATTTGTTCCTTATTTTTTGCATTATTATTAAGTTTTAAGCATTTTTGAACTTTGGGAACCCCAAGTGAAATTTTTTGTACAATATTTTCATAGCAGGTTTTTGGAAAACCAAAAATAATGGATTTTGAACAAAAACTTGAATAGTTCTGACAAGCGGGCGTAGCATTTCTAAGACTAGCGTAATCTTTAAAATGAAAAATTTAATTCGACCTATCATATATTGCAACCCTTATGAAAGCTCTAAATGAAGACTAGGTGTATTCAGGCAACAGGGCACCTCACTTCCATTACAAGCAAAATCTTCAAAATACTATGCAGAAAACCTTAATCACAATATATTCGCGTGACTTTTTTTTTGTGTTGGAACGGCTGTACAAGGGGGTAGTGTCCTATCCTATCCTTCCTAAAATCCTTTTGGTTTTTTAGTGGGCGGTACCACGCCACCCTTATTTATTTTTAGTCTTCGAATATAATTTAAACAAGTTTTTTCCTCAAAGATGCATATTCAAAGTTCTATTTCTATGGGTATATTTGGATTCTTAAACAATATTTAAAAGTCAAATTCTGCAATAGAAAATATAAATTTATCTTACAGTAAACTATTCTTCTTAGATGAAGTTTCATAATATATTCCATCAATATTCAATGTATTTTTTTTTATGAAATTCCTTGCATATTACATATAAAGCATTAAGCAAATAATTTTATTTTATTGAAAAATAAAAATTCAATTAAATAATATTTTTAATTATATTTATTCCGCACATAAAGTTGGATCGTCTTCATCAAGGGCATCGGGGCACTCCCAACATACGTCCTCTATCAAACCGCATACACAATCAGTATTAGCAGCATCTTCACATACATCACCATTGAACCTACATGTACATGTATCAGGTGGATCGATTGGTTCTGTATCATCTGGCTCACAAGTGCCTTCAGTAGTAACTGTACCAACACATGCCTCACATGTACCATCATCATTTACATAACAATTGCAGCCATAATGTTCAACACATTCTTCTTCTTCCACGCGTTCTTCACATAAGCAAACTATCGGATCAATCGGAAATCCTTCCGCACATGCACCATGTTTCGCCTTATATTTATTAAGTTGTTCTGTTGTCGCTCCGATTAAGCATCCGACGCTAATTTCATCAAAGTATCCATTCGTACATTCGCTTTCACCCATTTTTGCACCATAACTGCATACTTGATATTTAACACAAGCCGGATCCACTGCATTCACAAATGTATTACCTTTAGTGCCTTCACATCTATTACATGTTGGAGTTGGTGTAGCTCTTTGGCGTAGTATGCACTGTTCACGAGTAACATCCCAAAATGAGCCATTAGCGCATGATTTCGGTATCCACGATGTACCATCACAAATTGAATAGCTAGAGCAGATATTATCATTGGCCTTTACTGCATCCAGTAAAACGCTCTCACATTTTTCTGTTCCTGAGCATCCAGGTATTTCTACACCGGATATACGCGAACAATCCGTATTCGATTTATAGTTGCATAATGCTCCTTGCACATCAAATACCTGAATAATGAAAAAATATCGGTAGTTTAAAAAACATACAGGCTTTAAAAATAAATGGCACAATAAGAAAAAGTGACATAGCCGAAAGGCCACTCAAGACAAAAATACCGTATGAAGAAGAAATTTGATGTGGATCCCTTGGCAGTATATAGGACACACAAACTTCATTACGTCCATCATGCATATTACCTCAAACTAATAAAATATCTTAAATTCCCGACTTGACCGAATTTAAATTCAAGGCGCTCGAGAACATATATATCACATGGCTTAGCGCAGTGATAGGCCAAAGCCTACACCCGTGGGTATTTGAGCTTTAGTGCTTGAAAGCTCTCCGACATTATAATGCTTTTCATATTTTTTTGTACACAAATTATGAGTCTGAAATCCCTATACGCGCGCAGATATATCACAAACAATTTCTTTTTCTATCTAATAGGACTTACTAGGTACTTTCTTCCATGATTTTTTTCAATTTATATATCAAACCGTTCAAGAAATATATTGTAAATTTTTTAAAACTGAAAAATCTGCGTAAGCTAAGTATATTAACTAATTTTTGGAAATTGTTCCTGAAAGGACTTGGGTCTTGCTAGTTTGGCTCCTGGTTTTTTGTCTATATAAGTATGTATGTATTATATATGCATATAATACATTGTATATGTATTTGGGTTCAAGCTTTCTGTTTTTTTTAAGAAAATGTAATTTTGCCAAGGCCATATTTCGTAAAACGTTCGGAATTTTGTTTTTCTATCCTCAAAAAAGATGTAGCTATAGATTAAAGAAAAGAAATTGCTCAACAATATGGGCTTCAAATCACAAAAATGCCGAAAAATTATATAATTTTTGGCCATAGCTACCAAACTTTTCCATTTTATGCCAAACAATTAAAACCAAATTATAGCCAAGATTAAAACTGTAAAACTCTTTTGGGCATGCAAATAGCATTCGAGTGCTCCTTGATACCATTTTGTACCTAAATACCAACAAAAACGTATTTTCGAAATTTCACCCTTCTGTTAAAATCTAGCACTACATTTTGGATAAAATTTGGTGTCCCAAGATCATCATGAAATCATGCAATCCATTATATCCTTTTTTATGAGTATTTTTGACCATTTTTTTTTTCCAAAAACTGGATCATAATGGGTTAAAGAATTCTACAAAAATATTCACTGGCGGTCATCAAAGAAGAGACATGCTCAAAACTTAATAATAATGCTTAAAAAGATAATAAAAATGCAACAAATATCGAAAAAAGTTCAGTGAAATAAGTAAAGTGATGAAGAAATTTTATTTGTTTCTTATTTTTTATTATTAACTTTTAAGCATTATTGAACTTTGGGAACCCCAAGTGAAATTTTTTGTACAATATTTTCATAGCAGGTTTTTGGAAAAAGAGGCAAAATATACAAATTTAAACCAAACATAATGGATTTTGAACAAAAACTTGAATAGTTCTGACAAGAGGGCGTAGCATTTCTAAGACTAGCGTAACCTTTAAAATGAAAATTTCAATTCCATCTCTCATATAATGCAACCCTTATGAAAGCTCTAAACAAAGACTAGGTGTATTCAGGCAACAGGGCATCTCACTTCCCATACAAGCAAAATCTTCAAAATACTATGCAGAAAGTCTCGTTTGAGATAATTCAACACAGTTCAGATCCTTTTTAACTAACTTAATCAGAATATATTCGCGTGACTTTTTTTGTGTTGGAACGGCTGTACAAGGAGGTAATTTCCTATCCTATCCTTCCTAAAATCTCGGTGCCGTGACATAATCCCCACGGACATAATCCCCATTCACGATATGGGGATTATGTCCGCAAGTTATTCGGACATAATCCCCATTTTTTCAATGGGGAATATGTCCGCAAGTATTTCGGACATAATCCCCAGGAAAAAACGGACATAGTCCCCATAACGATATTTTGTTATTGACCACAGAAGCAGCTCAGGATTTACAACTCCCAAATATTCCACAGTAATTTTACATAAGGGTAGCGGTAAGTGGGCGGCCTGCGGCCGCAGCTCAGGATTTAAAACTCCCAAAAATCCAACACCGGCTTCGCGGCGGCCTTCGGCCGCGGATCAGTCTATAACATCCAACACTATATAAATTTTTTAAATGGATTATTGCAAAAATTTTGTTCAATCTTAATTAAATTTTTCGGACATAACCCCCATTGGGATTATGTCCGAAAAATTTGCGGACATAACCCCCATGGCCAAAATGGGGATTATGACCGAAAAATTTTCGGACATAATCCCCATTTACGAAATGGGGATTATGTCCGTTGGGATTATGTCCGGTAACCTAAAATCTCTTTGGTTTTTTAGTGAGCGGTGCCACGCCCTTATTTATTTTTAGTCTTCGAATACAATTTAAACAAGTTTTTTCCTCGAATATGCATATTCAATGTTCTATTTAAATATATGGGTATATTTGGGTTCTAAAACAATATTTAAAAGTCAAATTATTCAATAGAAAATATAAATTTATCTTACAGTAAACTATTCTCTTTAGGTGAAGTTTCATAATATATTCCATCAATATTCAATCATTATATCGACGGCTTATATTCAATACCCTCTATCTACAGTTTTTAGGAAAATGTGTTTTTGATGGTAAACTCTTCATTGAGTCAAATGCCATGTATGATATTAATCACAACCGAAAAAACCACTTCTAGAGCTATTTAATTTTCATTTTTATTACTGCTCTATCTACTATAATATAATTTTTTGTGAATGTTATATCCTCTATCTGTTTAAAAACTTCTCAAAATACTTTAACAGCAAGTAGAAAAAGTGTAAATAGTGGATATTGCATTCACAAAACAGCTTCGTAGTAAAAATTTTAGTTATTATTTGCTTTGGAATAAGCTCTATCTACTATAATAATGGAATAACAAACGTTTTTAAAAAAATTTAATTTGTGGGGCGAAATATAGCTTTTCAATGAATATTGTAGTATTCCAATTGATTAATACTTTAAAGAATAGTGATTGAATCGGTTCTTTTGCTCTCCTGAAAAATTGAGTTTTTGTAGATAGAGGGTATTGAATATAAGCCGTCGATATTTTTTTTATGAAATTCTTTGCATATTATAAAGCATTAAGCAAATAATTTTATTTTATTGAAAAATACAAATTCAATTAAATAATATTTTTAATAGAAATGACAAAAAAAGTACGCTATTTTAAATTTATTCCGCGCAAATGCCAGTGTCTGGATCAACTGTAGTGGGGCACTCACTACATGCTTCATCTATCAAACCGCATACACAATCAGTATTAGCAGCATCTACAGCAGCACATACCTCATCACTATCGAGCGCACACGTACATGTTGTGACGCCGGGTACTTCTGTATCATCTGGCTCACAAGTGCCTTCAGTAGTAACTGTACCATCACATGCCTCACATAAATCAGTTTCATTTACATAACAATTGCAACCATCAGTATCATTAGGACACTCTGCTAAATCCACGCGGTCTGCACACGGATTCTCACACTCTGACGGAACTACCGGAGTATCACCCGCACATGCACCATGTTTCGCCTTATATTCATCAAATTGGACTGTTGTCGATTTGGTTACGCATGCAACACTGTCTTCATTAAAGTATCCAGTCGTGCAGTTGCCATCACCTGTTTTTGCACCATTACTGCATGTTTGATATTTTGTACAAGCCGGATCCACTGCGTTTACAAATGTAGTGCCTTTAGTGCCTTCACATCTACTACATGTTGGAGATGGTGTAGCCGTTTGGCGTAGCATACACTGTTCACTGGCAACGTCAAAGAATGAGCCATCCCCACATGTCTTAGGCACCCACGATGTACCATCACAAACTGAATAGCTAGAGCAGACAACATCATTGGGCTTTGTTTTATCCACTAAAGTACTATCGCATTTTTCTGTTCCTGAAGATCCGGGTATATCTACACCGGTAATACGCGTACAATCAGTTTTTGATTTATAGTTGCATAATGATTGTTGCACATCAAATAGCTGAATATGAAAAAAATATCGGTAATTTAAAGAAAATTCTACAGGAAATCAAACACCCAAGAGGTCACTTAAGAAGATAATACCGAACAAGTAAAGGTTTTACCTTTGGTGTGGCTAAAAAATGATATACCCTACACTGCAGTATTTTGAAAATTTTGCTTGTACGAGAAATACCATGCCCTATTCTAAGTATAGTATTTGTGTGAAATAAGGTTTCATTATCTTGAAAACATTTTCAGCACAGCATTTTGAAACTTTTCTTATATGGGTGGTGCCACGCCCTCTTGTTCGAGTTTGCCTAGTTTTTTCTCAGAGCTTGTATTTACTGTTCTGAGTGTTTGGGTCCTATATTATATAATATATAATATAGGACCGTTTTTTCATGTTTCTGTATACTAAACCACAAAAAATCAAAAAATTTAGGTGTCTAGTTGTAGCTTTAACCCAACGATATATTATATTGAGTTTTGCAACGATTTATTCAATTCTTTTCAAATTTGATCAAATTTGTTGTGAAATTTTGCCTCCAATTCGAAACTTTTTTTGTAAGAAAGCCTAAGCTGCTTTTAACTGCAGTTTTCCCTAACGAATAACTTGAACTTTCGCAACTTATTGCCTCGCATATATGCAAATATTTTAATGCGGGTTCGGTATCTAAATGATTTGCTCAATGGGTGTGTACTTACCATGCCAGTCCCGCAGGTGAATTTATCAGGTACTGCTTCTCCTGCTGCGCATTTTAAAGATGTTGCACAATCGAGTGTATCACCAAAATATACACCTGTTGGCATTATATCGCAAATGGGAACCAACGAAGCCTCTTCTTCTGGAGTAGCACCGGGTGGTGGGCAATTACCGTATATACATATGCCATTGGATAAAATCTGTCCCTTCGAACAGGTGCCTGATCCCTTGATATTGCCATCCAAGCAATAGTGCCATCCACCACAAACGTTAACGTTTGGTACATGTGTACCATTTTTGCCAAGACATGGATTTTCCAAACCAAAATAGCACTCAACATTGGCTTTTGGTTGACAACTTTGCTTGTTTTTATCGAAAGAATATGCGGTACCACAATCTTGTACTTGGTAATCACCAAGTCCTGATGAGCATATATAAAATTTTTCACACGATTCGGTACTGGGTAGTTTGCTATTTTTTTTAATCATCGTACAGTAGGCCGTAACATTGTATTCAGCATATGTTGCATGCCACACTGTTGCCAACAGCAATATGGCGAAAAGTTGTTTGCAAGCAACTGAAAAAAATTTAAGGGAAAAAAAATAAAAAATTTTATTATATTTATATGGCATTTTAAAATGTATAGATAATCTAAATTCTCGAAAATCTACAACTCTCTTTCAAAAAGGATATAAAATCTGCATGCGAGAGAGAAATGTCAGATGTCAAACGAATTCAATTAAAATTGGTCAACTAAAAAGGAAAACCCCAAACTTATCAACAACAACAGATGAATAATCCGCTGGAAAGACAATTTTTTGGAGACCTTTAATTTGACCTCTACCCGTTAAACTTTGCTATACGTTGATATCCTCAAAAAGATCACAGCGTGACTGAAAATATGTTGGATCAGAACCCACTCCAATTTTGGATTGCTCACCAGACAATGTCTCCATATAAACTCAGACGTTCTTGGATGATCACACTGAAGTGAAAGTCTCAAGGTTACAGGAAATGCTGTCATCGTCTAAAGACAACGCGGAAACAATCGCTGAATACGTGAACTGTAGACACTTTGGAGAGAATTGAAGACACGTATCGTGCACGATAGAGACTATCTTTTAAATGCTCCTGAATTAGGGATACGAGTAGAAAATATTCTTGGGAATATTTGCGTAAAAAACAGTCTCTCAGCTACTCTACACTTACCAAACATGTCGTAAATATGAGATTGCCCTGTATTTTTTAAAGAAAACTTTATATTTTTTGGTTAATCCCAAATTTATGCGAAGTTTGGCAAACGACTAATTTTTATGAATCAGTGTATTGGGCTTAAATACTAAAGGAAGTACCGCTGATTAGAAACATTAAAAGTTTTATATTTTTTTCTAATAAAATTTTTTTTATCATGAAAAAAAAAAAATGTAAAAATGATAAGCCACATATTTCGCAATTGATTATCTATTTATAATGATTGCTTATTAAAAAAGACAGAATGAAAAAGAAGCGGAAGATTGAGAAAAATGTACACTAGGCATCATTAAAAACATTAAAAATTTTAAAAATCTTACTGTTTGCTTTACAAACCGATAACTTAGCAATTGAAGGTTGAATGGAAAGGCTAATCTGCTTAAAAAAATATTTTGATAAGTAGCTAATTCAAGCGGATTTTGCATGATAAAAGTTCGAAAAAATGTGATATAATGCATTTGCAACTGAAATTTTTTTTTTAATTTTTTTGATAAGTGAAATCTATTTATACAAATTAAATTGTATAAACTTAAACATATAGTCAAAAATTTTAATTGATCGAAAACGCAAACATTTTTTTGGTATTATTTGTTGCTAATCAAAGTAAACTTTTGAAAAGCCACACAATTGTAATATAAACTTATCCAATACAAAATGCAAAGCTTGATAACATATGGTAAGACACTCAGTTCAATAATGACAGCAATTGGATAAGTACTGAACTTATTGTTAAGTGTTTTGTAAAGAGCTATATAAATAAGAAGTATGATAAGTTTAGTTATGTAAGTAACAGGAACTTGTTATTCAAGTTTTTTTAAGAAACTGTGTGACTTTTAGAAAATTTGATAAGTGCCTTTATAGAACATTATTATTTTATATTAATGATAAGTACGATAAGTGTAGTTGGTAAGTGTCCTTATTTTTTCATATAAATGTTAATTTTGATAAGCTTAGTTTGTAAGTATCCGGGACTTGAAATTATGGTATTTTTAATGGATAATGGACCATGTGATAAATGTTTTTATAGAACATTATTTTTTTATATGAATGATAAGTATGATAAGTTTAGTTCGTAAGTCGCATAAACTTGATATTTAAGTTTTCTTAAAGGATATGTGACTATTTGAAATTTGATAAGTAGAACATTATTTTTTTATATGAATGATAAGTATGACAAGTTTAATTCGTAAGTCGCAGAAACTTGATATTTCAGTTTTCTTAAAGGATATGTGACTATTTGAAATTTCAAGCTACTGATACTAACAAACTAAACTTATCATACTTATCTATAGGTACATAGATCATTATTTTTTTTTTTTTATAAAAATTATAAGTATGATAAGCTTAGTTTTTAAGTAACAGAGACTTGTAGCTCAAGAATTTTAGAGAACATGGGACAATTGGAAATTTTGATTGAGCATCAGGAAGTATTTTTAGAAGTTATATGGATATTTGAAAATTTGAGAAGTATTTTTAGAGAAAATATTTTTTTTTTTTAAATAAATGATAAGTATGATAAGTTTAGTTTGTTAGTATCAGTAGCTTGAAATTTAAGTTTTTTAGAGGATAAATGACTATTTGAAAATTTGATAAATATCTTTATAGAATAATGATTTTTTTTATATAAATGATAAGTATGATAAGCTTAGTTTGTAAGTATGAGGAACTTAAAATTTAAGTATTTTTAGAGGATGCGGGACTATTTGATAAGTGTCTTTAAGAAAATTTTGTTTTTTATATAAATGATAAGTATGATAAGTTAAATTTTGTAAGCATGCGGAAATTGTAATTCAAGTATATTTAGAGGATGTGGGATTATTTGAAAATTTGATAAGTGTCTTTAAGAAAATTTTGTTTTTTTATATAAATGATAAGTATGAAAAGTTTAGTTTGTAACTACAAGGAACTTGCAATTTAAGTATTTGTAGAGGATGCGGGACTATTTGAAAATTTGATAAGTGTCTTTATAGAACAGTATTTTTTTTTTTGAGATAAATGATAAGTAGGATAAGCTTAGTTTGTAAGGATCGTTTACTTGCAATTTAAGTATTCTTAGAGGATGTGTGACTATTTAAAAAGTTTTTGTGATGTGGGTCTTCATATCAAAATAAATTGAATTAGAAAAAAAAAAAGAAAAAAATTATATTGTACAGTGTTATTTTTTGCCGAAAAAGTCCAAATTGATACAATTGACAGGCTGCGTGAAAAGTTTTTACCCTCACACATATAAACATGGGTGCAGCTAGGGTGTGCCAAACACAATCCACTAAAAAAAAAAGTGGCCCAGAACAATTAGAAATTTTATGTGTTTTTTTTTTTATATCAAACATACTTATTTATTCAACTGATGTTCGCCGATAGCTAAAGAAGTTATAAGTTTTTGAGCTATGTGAGCAGTTGCGTTGTAGTAATGGAAAATCTTATATTTTTCCAGTATACTGGGTCCTTCTCTTACGAGTTTTAGCATCCAAATGGTCAATGGGCGTAGAAAGATCATAATAATAACGCATATATGCAAACAATTGGGATTTTGATTGTTGCACAGCACCTGAGAGTTATTTCCGAAGGAGTTTCCTGCTTAGAATTCGTATACATACTCAGAATAGCTCCATTTATTCGGGTTTTTGAGATATTTGAATTTAAATACACGAAAAAATGCCGCCTTTGCTATTTTTGAGGTTAGAGAGAGGCTGGAAAAAATGTTTGTAATATTTTTAATCTTATTTATCATGAAGTATTAGGTACCCTGAAAAGTGTCGTATAATATTTCATTCGAAAGTTGTGGCAATTTTAAGATGACATTATGAAATCCTTTGCAATTACTAAAAGGTGCTTCGTTTGGGTTTCATGATGTCATCTTAAAACTACCATAAATTTTGAAAAAAAAAACATTGCATGATTCCTTTTAAGAGTGGATTTTCATGGACAAACGTAGTGTTACTCTTACAAGATAAATTGGATAAAAAAAATTGCAAAAATTTAACCCAAAAAATTAAAAAAATATAGGGGAAGGTGGGGAATCGTGGGCCACGTTTTTATTTTGTTAAATATCTTCAAAAAAAATAAAAAATTTCGCAAATTGTAATATGGTATGTTATTCTACATGAAGTTAGGTAACTTTTGACTATTACACTTTCTAACAATTCTTTTGTTTTTTCCGACTTTTCGTGGTTTGAAAAAAATTAGTGTTTTTGCAATTTTCAAAAATGGTGGGGAATCGTGGGCCACCGCCGTAATTAAGTAAAAATCAAACAATTATGATGCAAAACTTTATTGAATTAGTTGAAATGACAAGTAAAGTTATTTTAATCGACAAAATGAAGAAGAAGGGTTATGCACGATCAATCAGATACGCAATTTGGGAAATAGGAAAATTTGATACAAAATATGTATTTATTGTTTTATTTATTGATTCACACCCTCCATTTTGCACAAAACATCATAAACACTACATACAAATGTGTATTGATACGAAAATTGTCAAAACACGGGTGGCCCACGAAGTGGCTCACGATTCCCCACAAGCTACTTTTTGCAAAACAACGGCGTGTAATTGACTTGTTGAAGTGCCATGCAAAATTACTTTTGTATGTTGAAAGGCAAAGGTTTAACGATAATAAAAAACATAAATACCTGTGTTTTGTCGTAGCAATTCGTCCAAGAATGATGGAAATCAAACACGCAAAAAAAGTTTTGGAGATACTTTTTTTTGGGCGAGTATTGTACAAAGCAAATAAAACGCGTACGTTTGTCAACAACCAATGTAAAAATAAGTTGAGGCTAAGAGAAAACGATTACAGTTGCATTTAACTATTTATCTCGACATACTGCCAAAAGGTGGCGGTGGCTCACGATTCCCCATGGCCCACGATTCCCCACTTTCCCCTATATTTTTCGTATATTCAATTTCAAATATCTCAAAATCCTGAAAGCGATGTGGTAATTCCGAGCCATATTTCGTGTATTTAACCTTAAATATCTCAAAATCCTGTCATTATGAGACATTTCTGAACTCGGATATATGGATACGCAGAATGCTCTTCAATAATGCCTTACAGGTCTGTGTAAGCTGAGTTTATTGTTTTAGCACTTTGGTGGTATACTTAATCCATGAACAAAATTCCTTCTGAATTCCCAAAAAAACTTACGGTAGCCTTTTGAGCAATTTCTGAACACGAATTCGCTTTGGGGCCATGCTTATACAGCTGCTTAGCTTCCTGTTATGACTCAAAATCATGGTAATGGATCCAAATTAATACATTATATACACCCAAAATCGCACTTTAGAAATGGTATGGCATTGAACTAAGTCTATTGAAGTTATTGGAGATTATATTGAGTAAAAGTTCCATAGCTCAAAGAAATTTTTTTTTTTGGTTTTTCGACTTTTCAGACCACCTGTCTGTATATTTTTTTTTAATTTATTTTTATATCATACACAAATGATTTTTTGCTTTTAGATTTCGCGCGCCAAAGTAACTGACAACTTTTTCATTTAATTAAAAAATTTAAGATTAATCAATTCTTCGAAAAATATTAAACGCGCGTTTTCATATCTGAGACATTTGTTACCGGATTTTGTCGCAAAGTGATACTTAGATTATACTTATGATGGGAAAAGATTATTTCAGTGCTATAACCGCTTATTTTAGGGTTAATATCTGTGCATAAAACATATAAACTCCAATAGAAATGTTTAATTAAAGAAGAAAAGTGTAATTATTTGATGGTTGTTGCTTCTTTGTGAAAATTTAAAGCAATTACAGTTGCAAAAATTAGGTTTTTTTAATTTTATATGGCGGGCCAGCGCTTTTTATGTGCGGGCCAAATTTTGAATTTTTGCTTTAGATGTGCAGTTCTAGTCTTCTTTGCACTTTATGTAACATTACGCTTGAATCACATTATTTTTATTTTTTTTTGAAAATATATTTAAATTTTTATTTACCCGGCATATTTTTGTTTTCTTTGGCACTTTAGTTGGCGGTATATTATTTTAATGAATTTAATAAACAAACACTATATATTTTTCTGTGGTACTTTAATAACTTTTTGGCACAATTCTTCACGTTTAAATGAAAAATTGCAATTGAATGCAGGTTTTATATAGCGTTTTATACTTTTATGAAATAAAAAAAAAGAAAAAAAATCCCATAACTAAAATCAAATCGAAACAGAATTAATTTAAAATAAATTATCACTAATCAGAACTCATCATCAAAATTAAGTTTACTCGCTTTTTTGTCAATTTGATAAGACTTATCAAAAAGAATTATTTATCTCTGTTATAAATTTTAATAAAGACCATGGGGAAAAGTACTAAATGTACAAAAATTAAAAACAAATTATAGTTTTTTAAAAAAAAAAAAACAAATTAAAATCTTAACTTATCAATTGCTTTAAATATGAAATTAAGTTTTTCTTGGAATAATGGCTTTTTTCAACAATAATAAAGCATTATTTATTTATGGCTATTTTCTTTTCTAAAATGTTGAACTTCGCAGTTTGAAAGTTTTTACCATAGCGCATTTCGATTTACTTTCAACATAATGACATGACCATGATTTCCCTATACGGCCTACATGATTCTAGAATTGCATTTTCCAATGAACCTTTCCAGTTTAAGTTTTGGTTTACCACGTTTTCTAATGCCTTGTGAATTCATTGATTGCCATTGATATACAGTTGGTATACATAAGTTGATATTTGAGATTATCTAAGGCCAATTCAACTTGCAGATCTATCTTGAAAAAAAAAAAAAACTATTTCATCTCACCATAAAGAATTTGGCTTATGTAGAGTTTTTCCAACTTGCATAATTCAGCCATTCCATGCCTAGCGTAACAAGATCTGCCACACCCCTTCTGATATCGCTGAAATTTGGTACATGGTTTCGTTTCATGCCGAATCTTTTAGATTTGCGATGCAGTTGATTTATATTCATCAATCGTGTAATAACGATAAACTATGTCGGACTTTTTATTATTTTTCCATTTAAAAGGTTACTTGGCCTTGGTAAGGTCTTTGCAAACCTGCTCTTGAAGAATTTCGCTTAAAGGAACCACCAATACCATCGCATGGCCCTTTTCCGTGAGATGTAATAAAAAAGTGCCATTCTGCATCGAAACCACATTTTTCGCTAAGTCTCTTAAGACGTAATCGTATTGCAGCACGGCGTATTTCATTTTCGAAATCTTTCGAGGAATTTAAAATGATGTAAATTAAAAAACTAGCCTGACCAAACATTAAAAACCCTACACGGCAGTTTTTTGAAAATTTTGCTTATATAGGAGGTGCCACGCCCTCTTGTCCGAATTCACCCAGATTTTGCTCAGAGTTTGAATTTAAAGTTCTTAGTTTTTGAGTGAAATTTGGTTGGATTATCTCAAAAAATAATTTCAGTATAGCGTTTTGAACCTTTTGCTTATATGGGAGGTGCCACGCCCTCTTTTCCGATTTTATCCAGTTTTTGCTTAAAACTTGCATTTATAATTCTTTGTGTCTGAGTAAAATTTAGTTCAATTTTCACAAAAAACGCTTTCAGTATGGCGTTTTGAAACTTTTGCTTATATGAGAGGTGCCACGCCCTCAATGTTTGAATTCGCCCAGTTTTTGCTCAGAGCTTGCGCTTACAATTCGTACTATTTATGTGTATTTTAGTTTCATTATCGTGAAAAATACTTCAAAAGTTGCATTTTGAATATATTTTTTGTATGGGCGGTAGGCGTGTCAGTTGACCGATTTTGCCCCGAGCTAACTTTGACGACGAAGACTGTGCACCAAATTTCATTGCATTATCTTGCTATGTTTTCCCACACAGCCAGCCAGTCAGCCAGCCAGACAGACGGAAATGGCTATATCGACTCAAGAGTTAACGATGATCAAGAATATATACATTTTTCTATATCTGTCACGCCTCCTTCTCTGCGTTACTAACGGAAGGACAAAGTGAATATACCCTGGGTGTAGGGTATAAAAACTTACCTAATACGAAATATTGCTTGTACTGAATTGTACCATTAAAGATACCATCTTAATTTTAGATTCATGCGAAAGGTGATTTTGTCTTCTATTCTAGAAAAATATTTTGGAAGGTCGAAAAAAAGGTACTATAGCGTTTTTTGTCATTTAGTACTAAAATAGTTATAAATTAAGTACTTTTAATTAAATACGAAAAATTTTATTTTGAGCTTATAGCCTAATTCAATACCTTTCCAAAAGTGGTCTGAAAATCGGTTAAAAAATTTTCAAGTTATTGACAATTATTTGAGGAGAGTTTATCACAATTAACCGATTTTTCCACTTTTTGCACCCCTCCAGAATCCACAAAAAAAATCGCAAATTTGTCATTTCTAAAAGATTAGAGCGCATTTTTGATTCGAATGTGAAATCGGTTTTGTTATATGGGTGCGAAACATGGCTTGTTACTGAACAACTAACGAACAAGCTGCAAGTATTCGTCAACAAATGCTTAAGGCGTATATCAAATGCCGAGCTACATCACAAATGCAAACAGAAGGCTATAGTAAATGAGATCAAGCTGCGCAAATGGGGATGGATTGGTCACACTCTCCGGAAACCACACAGCGAAGTTTGTCGCCAGGCCCTTGAGTGGAATCCACAAGGCAGTAGAGGACGTGGTAGACCCAAAACCAACTGGAAAAGGTCGTTGGAAAAGGAAATCCAAGAATCGGGAAAATCGTGGCAAGAGATCAAAGTCATCGCAAGGGATCGTGACAAATGGAGAGATTTCATATTGGCCCTATGCTCCTCCTAGGAGTTAAAGGAGAATACATACATACATACATACATACATACAAAAGATTAGGCATGGAGCGAAACCATGCACCGAATTTCAGCAAAATCCGAAGGGGTGTAGCGCGAATAAAAAAACTAAAAAAAAAACAGTCCATTGGGTGAATATATTGAATACCACAAAATAGAAGGAGCCACCGACTATAACATTTTGTTTCAACGAAACACTTTATAAAGGGTGTTCCAATAGTAGGTATGGTACCTTGTTATCGATTAAAATCTGTATTATTGATCCTAGTCCGCCATATTTTGTGTCATTTTCATCGTGACAGTATAGGATTTTAGTTGTGGATCGCCAAACGAAAGAACAACGCATTGAAATTGTCGAATTTTGGATTTTAAATTCCAAGTCTATGGTGCAAACGCTACGATAAATTCACCACGTTAGTGAAACAACTGTGCGCAACATTGTGAATAAATTTTATCAAACTGGATCTGTACTTACCGTTCCGAAGCCAACTAGAGTACGGAATGCACGCAGTGCTGAAAATATTGCTGCCGTAAGTGAAAGTGTCGTCAAGTCCCACGAAATGTCGGAAACACCAAAAATGTAAACTCTTAGCAGTACCACACTATGTTGGAGAACAATTTTGTGCCGGAGGTTGAAGCTCAGAGTCTGGATGAAATCTGGTTTCAATAGGATGGCGCTATACACAATTCGCCTCAATTTGGACTTTTTGCGTTGCAAATTCTCGAATCGTGTAATTTCTCGTCGCGGTAATGTGAATTGGCCTTCCAGATCATGCGATTTGATGCCGTTAGACTTTATGCTGTGGAGTTACACGAAGGATCTTGTGGTATGGGCCAACGTTCGATTAATCGAATACTTGATTTTTCGACATAACGGTTAAGCGAGTGGGGGTAAAAATTTATTGATTACGGATTTGGAGTCAGGGCGTGCTTATTACACTAAAAATATGCTTTATATAAAAAATTATAAAGTTTTGCAGCGTGGCTGAAAATGGGTCAATAGAAAAAGTTGTTTCACGGTTAAAATATTGGAACAATTTTGAAAGAACTTAGTTTGGAAATGTCTTTAATAAGTAAGGATACATGAACGTAGCCTCTGGCATAAATATGACTTTTGAAATTCTCTCAACAAATTTTGTTTTTGAAGTGGAACTTCTTTGGGTACGTTAGATGTCTTTCTTGCGCCATTTTTGGCAATACATTTTCGCCGCGTAATTTTTGAGTCACATTTCGTTATCTATATCTCGCAATCTTTACCAGTTATTTTGAAAATAAAAGCCGATCAGGCTTATCATGCTCTGGACAAAAAAGCGGGAATAATCAAATAAGTAGTACGCCCACTTTTTAATGATTGAAAGTCTAAATTTTGGATGAAATTTGGTAAGTAAGAGCTGAACATGTATATCATGCGCAAGACTAAAAATGGTGATGAATAAATAATGCCACGCCTACTTTTTTGGGACACTTAAATGTGTTTTATCTCAAAAGTCATGCAAGCTATTTTGATGAAATTTTGTTTGTAAAGGTAGGTATCGAACAGTGAGCATACACAAATTAGTGCCTTGTCCACTTTTTAACAATTCAATATTATAAGCCGTTGTATCTCGCTACTTATGCAAGCTATTTTAGTGAAATTTGGTAGATAGTTGTTAAATACGAACTCACGTCCAATTTAAAAAAAAAATTTTGTAGATTTTTCCAAAACATCACTAAAATTAAATGCTCTTTAATTTTATTAACTCAATTTGTTCGATTACAACATCATAATATATGTACATATGCTTAGATTTGACGATTGTTGATTGTTGAAAAATTCAGAACTTTAAAAATACGAAAATTTTAAACTTTTTCTTTTGTTTCAGAAAAATGGGAAAAAGTACGTAATTTACGCATTATTCTCTATTAAGCTTTTACAGTTGTTGCAACTGTTGTTGAAGCTAATGTTGTAGGTTGTGTTGTTGGAGTAGCATCCGATGAAAGTGTGGTGTTACCTGTTGAGGTACTATTACTTCCTCCTGCTACTGTTGTTGCAGTGTTTCCAGAAGCATCAACATCTGGATTACAGCAGGCATATGCTGGATCAGTTGAAGTCAGCACACATGCACCAGCGACTTCATCAAAGAAACCACTTGCACAGGTTCCCGTGCTCTGTTCGACACCATTTTGACAATAGAGGTAATCGGTGCAATTAACTGATGAATATGCATTGACAAAGGTATCTGAGGTGGTTCCAACACAGCGATCGCAATCGTTGCGTGCCTGCAGACGATTAACACACGTTCCCGTGGGTGTGTCATAGTAGTAGCCAGTAGCGCACTGTGTCAACTGATATGTGGCACCATTACAGAGATAATAGCTATTACAAGCTGTGGAAGCTGTCGTATTACCTTGTACGCTGCATGGACCGCCTGTTGGAGAAGCTGTATTTATTAAATTTGGATCATTGGTTACTTGTGAGCAACCCCAATCGGAGGCATAATCACAGGTACGCAAATGTACATTAAAGATTAAGCCACTGCTGCAGGCACCTGACGTCATGATGTTATTGTTGCAAGTGTTCCAACCGGCACATTTAGATGGGCTGCCAAAGTAAACGCCATTTTGTATGAAGCTGCATAAATTAATACTAATGGTAACGGAAACTTCGCCGCTGCCACCAAGACTATCACCACTACCGTCTCCTGGTGTAGTGCAACCCATAACATCGGCGTACTGACATGTCTGTGAGGTAGCATCGAAATTCTCTCCATTCGGACAGTAACCTGCGAGTGCACCATTTGCACCGCAATAGTAGTAGCCAGAGCAGGAACCTGCCATTGGTGCCCATGTACCAACTGTACGGCTTGCACATGGCGCACTATTATCAGCTACACAATTGGCCTGTGCGGCTGGAACACAGCCTTGTGCGTCCTTGCTGAAATACATGGAAGGGCTGCAAGTTTGCAGTGTGGCTAAGCCAGCACTGCAGTAATAGTACTCGCTGCAAGAATCTTGGCTGGCAATGTTATAACCGTTACCGACCAATAAGCAAATGTTGGTCATGTTCAAAGCGGCTGCAGACACGGTGGTGGCACAGGAGAGCGCAAGCAAGAGTGCCACGCTGAGTTTTGTTGAAGCGCCAACTAACAAGGAGGAGAGAGGAAAGAGAGTTTAAATAACAAGAAAAGAGAAGAGTTGTTTCATTATTTTATATTTTGCAAGGATTGGGTGAAGTGAAATTTTGTGCTAAAAATGTGAGTACTAAAGGTTGAACTAAAAATTTGTGCTAAAAATTTGTACTAAAATAGGTAGATAATCTTTTGTTATGAAATTTGTGTGTACTAATAATGTGAACACCATGCTATTTTTTAAAAAAAAATTTGTGCTAAAATTGTCAACAAAGGCTTTTCTGTAACTGTTCACTTAAAAAACTTAAAACAAGTATGTAATAAAAGTTTGTACTAAAAAGTAGTACTTAAATTTGTATGCACAAATATTTCGAGCTTAAAAGTCGAAAGCTATGAAGCTTATGTAAGAAATTTTTGTACGAAAAATGTGAATACCATGCTATCTCATATGAAAAATTTGTTCTAAACTTGTGAACAAAAACTTTCCCGTAAATTTCAAAACTTTAAAAAGGGTTTTATTAAAAGGTTGTACTAAAGTCTATGTGGACAAACGTTTGGGCCTTAAAATTTAATAGGTAGATAACCTTTTGATATGAAAGTTGAGTCAGATAATTTTGTACTAAGGCCTTTTCTGAAGCTAATGTAGGTACTAATTGTTTTTAAATATTCTTATACTTTAATTGTACTTAAAATTTTTTACAAAATATTCGTTTTTAGTGTTTGTACTAAAATTTTGAAGCAAAGAATTTGAAATATTCTTAATGTATAAGTAGGTACTAAAAATTTCTGTACTAAAATTTTTTTAGTTAAAATTATTTTGAGTTAGAGGTTATGCTGAAAGAATTTAGTACTAAGTATTTTATGCTAACATTTTTCTGTAAAGTTTGCTTCGCATTATTTTAGTACTAAAAATTAAAGTTACATTCTGAAAGTTTTGTATGAAACTTTTGAATTAAAGAGTTTTGAGAACTTTTTCTACTATACATTATAAAAATTGTGCTAATACTTTGGTACTAAAATTAAAAATTGGCTTTGTAAAATTTGTGTACTAAAATTTTTGGTTCAGTTATGGTGCTTAAAGTTTCAAAACTGTTTCAACTTAAATTGTGCTAAAAAGTTTTATTTAAACTGTTTGCTTTGACAAAGTTCTCTGTACTATGTGTACTAAGCTTTTGTAACAAAATATTAAAAATAATTTGTACATAATTTTTTCTCAAGTGATTGTGTACTAAAAAGTATAGCAATAATAATCGTGGTTGCAATAAGTTGTAATGCTAAATAGTACGTAATATTTTGAGCTAACTACTTATATTTTGGTACTAAATTTTTAGTTATTGTATTCACATATGAAGGTTACGAAATTGTTGTACACAAGGCTTTAGACTTTAAAGAATCTTTTTTGATGCATTATGTACTAAAAGTTGTTGTACTAAACTTAATAAAGTAACATTTTCGTAGGTACTAAAAATTATAAATAATGTGCTTACGTTTGCTTTTAAAGTATTTGTGCTAAACATTAATAAAAACTATTTTTTTACTAAAAAATATGTACCTACTCAATATTTCAACCAAAATCCTACTCAAAACTTGTTGTTTAGCGTTTGTAACAAAAACGGCGAAGAAAATCACAGAATCTTTTATGTACTAAAAAGTTTAATAGCAATAGTTTTTGGTCTAAGTTGTTATGCTGAAAGGCTATTAAGTACATAGAGTTTTGAACTAACATTTTTGTACTTAAATTTGTTTCGATTAACTTTAGTACTAAAAATTAATCTCTTATGAGACACTGTGTACGGTTTTTTGGTATTAAAAATTATGAAATTCACTTCAGAATTTATACTAAAAACTGAATTTTGTGTTAATCGGTACTCAAAATATTCTTGTAAAATGTTTGTACTAAAAATTACGTGTCACGATATTTTATATTCGGTGTTTTTATATTTTTTCCTAATTTCTAAATTTTATTTATGAATGTTTTTTTTTTTTGAAAAGTGAAATAAGTGAAATAAAGAGGCAAAAGTAATATCCTACATATTATGCGCCAAAATAATAGGTTATTTGACGAATATAATTTTTCAATCTTAATGCCATCAATTCTAGCTGTTTTATTCTTTTCTAATAAAATCTCAGCAAATTCATAATATGTCATTACTTTTGTCCATTTATAGACTTATTCGACTTTCAAAAGAACACATTCACATATTTTTACAAAATAATTTTTTTTTTTATAAATCATTGTTTTAGTACTCACTAAACATTTTGGCGTTATAATCCTTGTTTTTTGTTGTTCTTTAAATATATGAAAAGTTTATTTTATTTGACAAAAGTTTCTCTTGTCAAATAGCACTTTTACGACTGTGGCGCAATTTATTAAAACTAATGCTTTATATAAAATTCTTAATTTTTTTTTTAGAAAAAGAAAATCTACTGCAAAAAAAAAAAAATACATCAATTAAAATAATTTTTATTTTTTTAGTAAAACCTATTCATTATTAAAAATTTGACAGCAGAGGTATTTTTTAAAGAAATTGGCCAGAAACATTTAAACAAACAATCCATTAATCATGTACGTTCCACTGTTCTATTGATTTTATCCCAAAGATATTATTTGACTAATTACTTTTATCACTGCCAACATAATGGCTACTTCCTTTAAGACTGTTAATATTTTAAAAATAACTTTGTTCCCTAAAAAATATGTTTTAATTTCTCTATTCAAACTAAAAAGCGTTTTTCGATATGAAAGTATGTTTTTTTATAAAAATTTTGCATATTTTGTACCAGATGCGAGTATTGTATTTAAAATCAATTTTCTGTAAGACTAATTGAGACCGGCGAGTTCCATTAAAATAACTTTATTTGTGACAATAAACAGGCTGATATGGAGTCGAAAGAATCTAAAAGCCTTATGTTGCAACATATAAAACTCTACTTTTAAAATTCTTTCCCTTAGCTAAAATAAGGCTAATGATGTAGATTAAGCAGCTCGTCTATTCAATGTACCATGCTATTTCAGTCAATGCTACCATGAGGTATACAATTTGGACTATAGTTTGAGTCAACACGATGATACATTAAAGCAATTAATGGACTTATGAATAGAACTGAATTTTGAGAAAATAAAATTTTTTATTTCGAGAGAGAAACTACAGGCACCACAAAATCTTACGACAACTCTGAGTATGACAAAGCTAACCGCTCAAGCAACAGACCCATTAAGAAGGCCCATAGTTGAATAGTTACAATGGTCAGTGATGTGTGCTAATGGAGAAATATTAAAAGTGGTTCACATTACAATAAAGGAGTTTTTTGTAATAATAGTGAAGTGTAAACAAGTTTAATGGTGGAATTAGCCAAGAAGTATCGTTTCGTACGTGACATCTGTCAAAATCTATCAAATAGCAGAAGCGTGTAAGTGCAAACTCACACGCCCTACGTGCTCGTGCCCTTCGTGTGAGTTTGCACTAAGCGATTAGTGAAATCGTAAAGTAGCGGTACGCAACGTTGGGACCTGTTGAACGTTGCGCTACGTTGTTAGATAAAATAAATTAAATTTGGATATTATAAATAGAATTTTTTGAACAAATTAATTAAAATAAGTATGACAATGGATGGTTGTTTACAAAAACTAGAATTTTTCAAGTAATTTTTAAGTTGTAAGGTGACATTTCGAACGTTGCCTACCGTTTTCACTAATCGATGCTACGTTGACAAGCAACCGTGACGTAACGTTACGAAACGCTATTTCTTGGCTAATCCCAGGATAAGAAGGAGACAGTGCGATGTAACTGCAAATTAAAAAAAAAGTGAGGAACAAAAACTAATCATTCTTTGCATCCTGTGATATAACAAAACAAACATAATTTAGCGGGTGCAAAAACCATTGAAGAACAATTAAATACAGTACATAACGAATCAAAAACAAGAAATATTATGAAAACAACCACCTGAAAAAACATGACGGTTCGTGAATAACATAAATTATATTGTATACTAGCGTGTTTGTTTTGTTTTTTAATTTCCAATAGCTTAGAAAATATAGATAAAAACGCTTATTTACGCCCCTGCTACACCACCACTATAAACTTGTTATCGAAAAATGAATTTCATTTCAAACCATCTCAAAATTCCCAATAGCTTAGTTGGAGTGTCCCAAGAAACCATCAACTAAGGCCATAGATATTTTTTCTCTAGTGTAACTAGATATTCTTCGTTTGGGTGGCCTTTGAGTATTCCAAAAAACTATCAACTAAAGCTTGTCCGCAATAGATATTTTCCTCCAGATTTACCTAAATATTCTTCGTTTTAACTATCAAGCCTTCGGATGACCTTCGAAAGACTTCGGTTGCTCTAAAAAGCTATCAATTAAAGCTTGTTGATAGCTCGCAAAAGATATTTTCCCCTAAATATTCTTCGTTTTGACTACCAGACCTTTGAATGACTTTCGGCTGACCCAGAAAACTGTCAATTAAAATTTGTTGATAGTCTGCCATTGGCATTTTCTATCTAGTATTCTTAAATATTCTTTGTTTTGACTATGAAGCCTTCGGATGACCTTCGAAATTTTTGCATGTCCCAAAAAACTATCAATCAAGGCTTGTTGATAGACCGCCATAGATATTTTCTCTCTAGTGTACATAGATGTTCTTCATTTTGACTACGAAACCTTCGCATAATCTTCGGTAACCTTCGTGTATAGCATTCCAAATTTTCAGCTCAATTGGCCGAATGGTTTCTGAGTGATATTGCTTCACACTGACAGACAGTCATTTTTATGTGTACATATGTAGATATAGATAGATTAGACTGATGAAAAAGAAAAATTAATTTGAATTTCCACGATTACGCCGAAAAATCTGAAATAGTATGTCAAAAAAGTGAGCTGAGACTTTTTGTAAATTTTTTTTTTTAAGGTTACTTAGAGGTAGCGCAAGTCTGACTTATACAAAATCTCAGCTTGATGTGGTTTTTATTTTATTACAATACGATCTCAAAAATGATATATAAAATTTTTCGTCTTGAATCAGGGTGCATAAAAAAAATATAAATTGGAATCTAAGACCAACGACATATTATTTTTTTTTAGCAAAAAACTCTCAAAAAACGTTTTTTCCAAATTTCACCCCACTCTAAAACTCTTAAATCTAGCATGAAATCCCGTAAGGAATAACTTCTAGAATATCCCATTTTATCCTGTTCAAACAAGTCTTTTTGACACCCTTATTTGGACGTACAACATTCCCAAAAACAAATTTTTTCATATCTTTGAAACTGTTTGACAGAGATGGATGAGATTAGGTATATACATTTGAAAGGACATAGGGAATGGAGGAACGAAGTTGCTCCCGGGGCGACTAGTCCAGAAATAATCTATAAGAGAAAAAAATGATTCGATTGATTTTTAGAGATAGTTTTAATTTTAATATATTAGTCTATGCGACTGTGATCGTGAAACAACAACACTCGTGATTTGAACACATAAAACTCGCGAATGAGTATGATTCAGTATAATTTAGATATTTCTATTGACAGACGTTTGACCCTCTAAAATTTATAATTATATTAAAAAAAAAAAATAAATTAATGTTTATTTCGAGATTTTGATATGTGCACAAGAACAACAAAGATTGTTCGCTTTTTTCCCTGAAAACATATAATCTACATCAACATAATAATGCTTATACATATGTGACCGTTCAGTGGAAAAGGTACCTTATTTTCAGTGCTTAGTCATGTTTTGAACATTTTACAACTGATTTGAGGTCGAACATCAAATAACAAATACCAATGAAAGCGGTCTTGCCGAACCTCTACCCTGTAAAAATTAATACTTGACTAACTTTGAACTTCGAATAGGGTAGATATTCGAAGTAGTAATAAAAATATGAGACAGTCTACAAAAAATACTAGTTCACGGTTAGCCCAAAACTAGTGAAAAAGGGATGCAGTAGGGACCAGTTTGATATCAGTTTGTAGTTTGTAGTGGAAACTAAATTTGAATCGTAATGAAAACAAAATACAATTTTCGTATTGGCTTTTGAAATAATTTGTGTTTTGTGTCACTCAAATTATGTGTTTAAATAAAAGGTTGAAAAAAATTAAATCAATGAATTCATTTTTGTTAATGTTGTTTTGAATGTAATTTAACTTTATTTAATTTATTTAAAGAAAACATATGCCAAAATCAAAAAAAAAAAAAAAGAGGAAAATTAAAAATACACACAAAACCACTGGTTGAAGACTAGTTGTTAAAAGACTACTGCACACCACAACTAGCCCCGGGCTGGTGTAAACGTAATACAGAAGGGGACAGATGGATTTTCGTAGGACATCAACACATAAAAAGAACAGTTGCTTGTAAGCTAAAGGGATTGAAGTCGGACTAGTACTGGTTGATAGAGGACTAGTTAATGAAGTAGACTTGAACTAGTACGTCTTCTACAAACTTGAGTTTCTTATTTTACGATTTCAACATACCATAACTCAGTAAATTTTTGGAATTTTTCAGTGATCGAGGTGTCACTTTATTCAGAATTGTATGAATTTTTAGTAAATGTAGAAAAACGGTGTCTTATTTTGTGAAGATAAGGTACCTTTTTAACTGGACGATCACATATGAATATTATTTTTACGCATTACCAACTTTTCTATGTATTCATATTAAAGCAAAATTTATCAATTCGACAATATTTATCAAAGACATATTTTTGACATTTTTAAGTCCTGATAAAAGCCAAACACACACTTATTTTAAGTGCTTTAAAGCTCTTTTTTTAAGAACTGCGAATAAAAAAAAATTTGATTTTTTTTTATTAAATCTCACACTACATGTCTTGTGATGTATGTATCTAAAAATAATTTAATTTAATAATAATAACGTTATGTATAATTTATTTAGCGCTTAAATTGGCATATGATACATATTGGGAATGTGATGGTCTTAAATCAGAAAAGCCAAAAAAAATTGTGCGATTCTCTTACTAAAAGTGTGCAAAGTACTGAAGTGCTGGTAGTTATTTTAGCCAAGTTAGTTAGTATTTAAAGTGCCAACAACAGCGCTTGTTGTTGGGGTTTTATTAAATAACGACAGCAAGTTTCGTGATAAAATTTAAATTTGTTTTTTATCAAAGCTCTTCGTTAGGATGTGTAAGGATTTGAGTAAATTTAGCTTCAATATTATACATATCTGCACGTGTATGGCATTTGTAGTGATATAATGCTTGTGATAAAATCTTATCACAAGCATGAACATGGGCTGCGCCGTAGTAGTTTATTTGACATTTCTTCTCACATTGTGACTATCAAAATTTGATATCTGAACGCGCGTTTAATTCAATGTGACAGTGTCAGTGTCAATTCGATAAATGAATGATTTATTGTGAAAAATGATAAATTCTAAGAAAACTTCAAAAATGAAAAGGATTGAATCGATAAGATGTTGTCATAACAAAAAAAAGATATATGAACATAAAGTGACAACAACAAAATTTTTAGTTTGGTTTAATGTCTTGGGGAAATTAGAAGGTGGAGCAAAAGTAATATTATAAAGTTTGGCATAATTTTATCAAATGACGTCAAACGTCAATTTGCTCTGTTGTAGATTAACTGAAAATTAGTTGAAAATACACGACAATAAAAGTTTTATAATTTTTGTTGCGAAAATCGCTCAAAATAACTGAACTTTTGTTAATCTTATATACATATTTATTAAAAACTGTCTAAAAATTTTATAAAAATTTCAAAATTGCTTATTAGGAAATATTTCAATATTACCATAGTAAAAATTATCAAACGCGATAGTAAAAATTATTAAACAAAAAATTAGAATGAAAAAAAAAAAAAAAAAAAAAAAAAAATGTAGACTAAAACTAAAATAGTAAGGTATATTTCCTGCTGGACACATAAAACTATTGAGTTGAAAATTTATAATAAAAATTTATAATAAAAATCAATAAACATGCGTAAACTTAGTAGGTAATTATTTTATCAATATCAGTTTTTCACTTAAAAAGAACAATTCTAGCCTTTCAGATCAACTTTTCAAGAATACTTAATCCAAGTTTTTTTAATTTTTGACAAAATGGCAGACAATTTACATTATAACCTGACTTTTGATTCACCTCGTTCAATGAAGTGAACATACAAGTTCCAAAAGAACAATGACATGGACAAATCAAGCGAATTAAAGGAATTGCTTCTGATAAGAAAATATATAATTCACACCCCCAAGGGCCTACAAAAAAAAAAAGCAGATTGATAAACTTAACCTATATCGGCCCGGTACCCGATCCCATTGAAATTTTTTTGGGAGTTTTAGAACACAGTCTAATTTGGGCTTAGTCAAAAAAAATCCGTTGGAATTTTTGGGATATCTCAAACGGTTTTCGAGTTATGGTTTTGATAGTTTTCTACCCATTGAGCCAATACAAATACTTAATTCAGAACAAAACTGTTTTTTGTGAAGTTTTTGCAAGTTTATTTTTAAAAACTTTAAAGTTTCATTAATATGTTTATTTAAATGTTGCACTTTGATCAATGGATTACACTTACCTGGAAACCACTTTGTTCAATTAGCGCACAATCATATTCTAATGGCCACGTTGGGTCGTTAGTATGAAAAGTCCTTATTTTCAAGCCTCAAATTCTGGCATTAGAAAAAAAGACCTACAGTTAACTTATATACTGTTTCAAGCATTGTTTTATGTTCTATGATATGTTCCCATTTGATTTCATTGGAATTCATTCATATTCCAGTGGTCCATAGCCAGGTGACCAAGTGGCTATATTGGGTTCTTAGTATGAAAAGTTCTTATTTTAAGGATAAAATTCTGGCATTAGGAAAAAAACTAAAGTAAGCTGATATACAGTTTCAAATATTGTTTCATGTCTTATGGATCCATGACCAGATGACCAAGTGGCCATATTGGGTTTTTAGTATGAAAAGTCTTTATTTTTAAGGATAAAATTCTGGCATTAGCAAAAAAACTACCATAACTGATATATTGTTTTGTGGTTTTTAATTTGGTTTCATCGGAATCCACTCATGTTCCAATGGTCCATGACCAGGTAACTAAATGCCCCAAACACAGCTACTTTTCACTTTGAAACAAGAATATCTCGAAATTCTGACATCTTAGAGCAAAACAGGTTGCTGCATCATTTAAGCATGTCAAAAACCTTTGAATTGCTCAGCCAAATATGGCGTCGCTTTCAAAAAAAACGTCAAAATTATCCGAGATGTACCTATGTACACATTGGCCCAAGGGGTAGAAAACTATTCCAACAATTTGGACATCGGATATCTCAGAGATGGCAATCCCGATTCAAATTATTTTTTCATTAACTGAAATTACCATTCTTTGACGAATGCTGATGTTATCATTTTAAACATTTAAATACAATATTTAAATTTTTTTTTTCAAAAATGGTCTTTATGAGACTTTCGGTTAATATGAGGGGGCGCACACTGCGTTGGCTAGTGGGCAAAAATCAAAATTTTTTGTGACTCGAAACCTAATAATATTGGTATCAATCGACAGGTAATTGTATCAATAAAATAAAAACAAAATATTTAGGGGAAAAACTCAGTTTTGGCTACGCTGTGACACTTCAAAGTTGAGATATTTTTCAAAAAAAAATGTTTTATTCACTTCGTTTTGGGTTCTCTTAAACAAATAATTATCAAAAATTTGTCTTTTGATTAAACTAAGCGAAGTAAAGTTTTTTATTATAAATAATATTTGAGTAAATAAATAAAACTAAAAAATTTTGGAAAATATATAATTTGATGTATATTGTAGTGATTTTAATACACGATATTATCAAATGAAAAACTTCAGAAATTGACAAATTTCGATGAAAAAAAAAAAACAAATCTTATAAAAATAAGTGCCGTTTTTTTTCTTAATCTACTAGTTCAAATTCTATATAATCAAGAACTGCAAATAACTTTTCCTACTTCGTCCTACAAATATTTTTTTTCTTTTTTTAAAAAATGCTTAAAACGAAAAATTTGAATGAAATATAAAATTTATGTTGAAAATTTTTTTTTGTTTTTATGAACACAAATGGTCTCACAAGTACAAAAAACATTATTTCTACTACGAAGATTTCATTTCTTAACATTAAACATTACTTTTTCATCATCGTTATATGTGGACCTTAAGAAAATCGTCCTAAATACCTGGTTTTTAGCAAAACTATAAAGTTTACAACAAATCTGAGATCATTTTTGAGCTCAGCGACCCCAAATTACTTTTAGTACCAAATCGATATCCAACCACTCCTTCTATTTTGTCCATTGCTTGTATGGGCTCAACGCACTGTGGGGCGGTGTGAGCGTGGTGACGCAAGGTAATCATGATACATTAATAATAGCCAACGATCCGAAGATTGAATATGCATCAACAAAGAATTTGTAGACTTTTTAGTTTCACAGAAATCACTATTTTAGTTTAGGGGAAGAAAACTACCCCTTTGAGGCAATATGGTTTAAATTCATAACCCTGCATATTGCTGACACCATATAGGTCGGAAAGCATATCTGCAAAGATTCGACTTGACATCTCTGATTTTTATGAAAATTGGTGAAAAGTTAGTATTTACATACAACTGTGGTAAAATGCTTTTCCGAAGTTTCAAAAATTCCTTAGATGGCAGACATAGGAAGTTCAATTCAAGCTTTGGATACTCACAAATTTGAACATTCATAGCTCCTCGCCTTTTTATTTGATTTTAATGAAGTTTTCAGCGCAACCTACAGTAGAAAATTATGAGCTTTTGAAAAAAAAAAAAAATTATTTTATTTGAGGAGTGATTTTTCAAAAGGGCGTAAAACCACTTCCAACCTCGAACAAACCTAAGGATGCCATCGCCATTACCATGCTAAAATGCATCCTCTAGTCCAAAATTCATCACAAAAAATGCATTTTTCTAAGGTAAAATCGTGATCAAAAGTCGCATTTCAGAACAAAAGGGCTTATTTCCATATAATTTCATAGGAATTTTTAGAGTTTGATACAAAAAGACGTATTTTGAATAGTGGCCAAAAAAACTTTTAATATTTTTAATATACCCCAGGCTATATAGGTACTTACATACCATGCCTATAGACATCAAAATAAACTTCCAAATGGTGAAATAAGAGGCATTTTGAAACAAAAGGGCTTATTTCCAAACGTTTCGGAACAAAAGGGCTTATTTCCAAATGATTTTTACCTTTTGCTATTACTGCAAATATGTTACAACAAAAATGTTAAGGGAATTAGAATCTTTGGTCAACTCACTATAGTACAGGAGACATTAAAAAAAAATATGTTATTGTAAACAGCCCATAAAAGTTTTTTCTCATTACTGAAAATTTGTTTAACATGGTTTTACGCCCTTTTGAAAAATAACTCCTCATTTGTTATCATAGTGGGCCGCCACACAGTGGACCTTTTGGGACGCATTTCACGGACAAAGCCGAGAGAATTTTGAAAAAAAAATATTTTAAATCCTCCACCAGCAATGCATCTACCTATTACAAAAAATCATATGAATCGGGTAAATGGCTCTTGAGTTATGGAGTTTTGTAAATTTTCCCATTACGATTTTTCGGGTTTGAGCTCCAAAACATGGGTTGGTGGCTGATGTTGAAAAATATTTTCAGATTCTTATCTTTAGCCCTGAATGGCCATTTTGGGCACTAATTGCTCCCTTGGTAAATTTGAATATTTGAAAATATTTGAAAAAAATACTTCTTCCTTTCGTAAGAGAGCACAATGTATCCACATATTTTTGGCCTGATTTGTCATCATGTCACTACGGCAAGAAAGCTCTGGAGTGGTAAAAAAGTAATAATATAGTTTTTGTACCAAAAGGGGCCAATTCTCCAAATTGTCCGGAGCTAAGACCAGTGAAAAGAAACTTAAAGAGCACAAAAAAGGTGTCCCATAATATCAAAGATTTTAAAAGGATGTAAGGAAGTTGTTCCAGAAAGGTGTCTGAAACAACTATCAAATCTCTAATGGAAGGCTTACCAAAAAAAGTCCACAAGTTCATAAATAGTGGTTAGAACTATAAAAGTTATATTTTTCTGTAGTTTGTAAAATATTATCAATTAAATAAAAGAAAAATCAAAACTCTAAGATCAACCGTTTAAAAATTATTGAATTTTATACATGTTAAGATTTCTTCGATCTCACTCCTTAGGTCATACCTAAAGTTGTGGTCCAATGAGGACTAAAAATGGTAGTGATCTGTTTATATTCACGCCTACCTCCCACATAGTCCTCTTTAAACGTTGTATGAGAGGTAAGCATGAAAATTAACAGATCACGCCAATTTGTAATCCCCACACGGTGTGCCTTAATCCGTTCTAAATCGGACGTCGTAGCACATCAAATTTTTTTCCAGATTCTGTTTACTTATCGTTCAAATGATGTATAAAAAAATTTTCACTCGTGACTCCTCGACTAAATTTTGAGATAATCGCTTTTCCAATTGGGGCATTTTCCCATACAAAAAGAAAAAAAAAAATTTTTTAACTGCATTAAACAAAAATTAAAATAATCACAATCGATGTGTTTTGCGATGCTTAACGCGAATCCAACCTCAGAATTGCTCCACTGTGTATAGTTTATGAGATATTGTAACCTAAAGACCAAAAAAAGTTGTTTTTTGCCATTTTTTGAAGCTATATCACTATGTAACATATCATCTATTCGTCAAATGTGGCTTAAATACTTGAAAGCCCTAATCTTTTCCTTTAAAACCTAATTTAAGTTATATTCATATCTTCATGCTTCTAAGAGATATCGTAGACCGAAAAATTGTCAAAACGGGTTTTTCGCACTTTTGTGTCTTTTTAGGTTAGGATATCTTTGAGGAAAAAAAATATATCAACATAATTTAAATTAAGTTTTAAAGGCAAAGATTAGGACTTTAAAGTTGCTTACCAGATTTAACGAAATTAAAATTTCTTTCACATTTTAAACATGTTCAACGAACCGACTACTTCTAAATTCAGCCGTTTGACACCCCTAGTGTTGTTACGTGTATGGCATAAAGCTGAATTTTGAAATGGTCGGTTCGTTGAACATGTTTAAAATGTGAAAGAAATTTTAATTTCGTTAAATCTGGTAAGCAACTTTAAAGTCCTAATCTTCGCCTTTAAAACCTAATTTAAATTATGTTGATATCTTTTTTTTCCTCAAAGATATCTTTACCTAAAAAGACAAAAAAGTGCGAAAAACCCATTTTGACCATATTTCGGTCTACGATATCTTTTAGAAGCATGAAGATATAAATATAATTTAAATTAGGTTTAAAAGTAAAAGATTAGGACTTTCAAGCACTTAACCCACATTTGACGAATAAATGATATGTTTCATAGTTATATAGCTTCAAAAAATGGCAAAAAACTACTTTTTTTGGTCTTTAGGTTACAATATCTCATAAACTATACACGATAGAGCAATTTTGAGGTTGGATTCGCGTTAAGCATCGCAAAACACATCGATTGTGATTATTTTAATTTTTGTTTGATGTAGTTAAAAAAATTTTTTTTTTCTTTTTGTATGGGAAAATGCCCCAATTGGAAAAGCGATTATCTCAAAATTTAGTCGAGGAGTCACGAGTGAAAATTTTTTTATACATCATTTGAACGATAAGTAAACAGAATCTAGAAAAAAATTTGATGTGCTACGACGTCCGATTTAGAACGGGTTAAGGCACACCGTGCCCATTCAACTCTTTTAAGTATGATTTTTACCAAATTTCGAAAACTAGGTGAATTCGGACATGGAACTTCTCTTACAAGCAACGTATTTAAATTATAATTTTTGGCAACGCCAAACATAGTACCCTTACTAGTTTTGCCTTAATATTATCAATACTCAATTTCCACATAAACTTCCTGTGAAAACAGAATAAAATTTTTATCATTTCTAACAAAATGGTAGCCAATTTACATTATGACATTACTTTTGCCGCAACATGTAGAAAGATGTAGGGGGATTTTATATCAGATCTTCTACCTTGTAACTAAATCCATACGATTTCATTTACTTTTCGTTTCGATAGCTTTTTGAAGAAAACGATTAGTCGTACGACAAAAAAAGTTTCGTTTTTTTTTATTGAAGATATCATGCTCTACAAAAAATAATCATATTTGTAAACCAAAAAGTTAACTTTATGGAGATACTTATTCGTTTTAATTTTCATCGTTTTGTGGTTTTTTAAGAATATTTTCAAAACTTAAATTTTTTCATATAGAAAAATCCAAATTATTTGTAGAGCCTGTATTTCTCCACAAAAGAGATTGCTATACTTTTTATCGTGCGACTCACCATTTTCACCAAAAAGCTTTAGATCTGCTTGACCTAATGAATGGAAACCCTAAATATATTCAAAATATCAAGTTATTCATGTTGGATTCTAGAGCAAACTTTTTACGTGTTTTCTTTCTTTTTTTTTGCAATTTTATCTACGCACGCATTTGTACTTGGGCCTAAAAAGGAAATACAGAGACACTTAAAATTGATTACACTTAACTTATCGACAAATAGTTTAACAGAGATAATATACGTATTTTTATTAAAACCCTATTATTTTTCTTTCCCTTTTCAGCTCTTTTTCGCTTACTCTTTCTACTCGCTTTTACATTATTGACGTCGCACCAAGCCGCCACACAGTCCACTAATGCTACTACCACCGCCGCCGCCACCACATTTGATCCAACACAAATGTGTTCCCTCATAGCGAATGGCACCTTAATCAATGATCCACGTGCTTGTAATGCTTGGATAGAATGCGTTGATGGTCAGGCCATATCAGGCACATGTGCCGCTGATATGTTCTTCGATCGGAATACAAACAACTGTGTACCATCCACTAGCATTAAATGTATATCCAGTAATTTGTGTGCGCCAACGGGGGGCATAGATGCTTTTGTTGGCGATCCTGTATCCTGCAATGGCTACTATTACTGTAAGAATGGTGTTGCCGCACATGGCAATTGTCCGAGTGGCATGAATTTCAATCAGGGCACTTCCGATTGTATACGCAATTTTCCATGTACGCTACCTGTAGATCCGAACAGTTATTGCAATATCGTACCCGATGGTATTTTCATACGAAACGCAGACAATTGCAATGGCTATCAGCTGTGCTGGGAGGGGGATCTCATTAATGGTACATGTCCGGGCACATTATATTTCGATGCTACGAATGGGTCATGCGCATTACCACAGAATGTCGAATGCACAGAGCAGGTAACGAGTCCACCAGGCTTAGATCCAGCAACCATATGTCCGCAGGCGGGTGCTTTTATTCCAGATAATGCAACATGTAATGGTTACTTTTATTGCAAGCCACCGGTAAAAATTGGTGGCCCTCTATCATTGATTTGGGCGCAATGCCCTGCTGGACGGTTTTTTGATTCTGCCGATAATGGTTCGTGTATTTCACGCACACAGCTACAGTGTCCTTACAATCGTTGCGTCACTATGGGTGAGGCACATATACAGCTGGTGAATGAATCAGAAGACGATTGCATGGGATATGCGATATGTCAGAATGGTATTCAGATTGGCTCGGGCACATGCCCCGATGGTGAATATTTCGATGAGGTGACTCAGTTCTGTACACAAACGGTAATAAGTTATCCAGCTTGTGCGTTATCATCGGAGGCATCGCCGACGCCTGTGACAACGACAGTGACCGATGATGGTGAAACAGTGGAGAATGAATAAGACATGTGAGGGAAGAGGGGATCTTTTTTATTTTCTTTTATTACTTTATTATGTATCTTGTTTACTGAATTGTAAAAAAGTAAAAATTTAAAGATTGATAACAAAAAGTTAACGAGCACTTGAACCAAATGCCATAATTGTTTTATTGACTGATTATTTTATTGAGTGTGAAAAAACTGTGATTACGGCAGGCAAAATCACATGAAATTGAAAAGGAACACAAACACGGATATTTGATTTTTTTTTGTTGTATTAAGAAATTATCTTTAGATGTTACGTAATCTACGTAATGTGTCACGAAACATTGAAAAAAAGTTCAAAAAGTTCAAAAATGCTGACATATAAATCTGTTTCGTAATCTGTATGGATTCAATTACTTTTCATTTCGAAAGCTTTTTGTTGAAAACGGTGAGTCGCTCGTAAAAAAGTATAAGGATCTCTATTATGAAGAAACTTTTGCTCTACAAATAGTAATGCTACATGTATACGAAAAAGTACCCGTTTGCGAGATATTCGATAAAAAAAATTTTCTCGACCGTTTTGCATTTTTTTAAGAATATTTCCTTAGCGGTAATGTTTTCGTATACACAAGTCCATACTATTTGTAGAACACTTAATTCTCCATGAAAGAGATCTTAATAGTTTTTATCGTGCGACCCAACATTTCTTTCAAAAAGCTTTCGAAACGAAAAGAAATTGAAATCGACGTATGCCGAAACATGCCTGTTAGAACAGCTTTTTATAGTGTAGAAATATGTTGTGCCGCGTTTCCAGGGTTACCCTAGAAGTGGGCAGATTTAATATCATAAAAACCCTATTTTTTCAGGGTAGCTTCTGTAAGGGGTGAATATAAAGAGTGGGTATGTTCGAGGAAAATTTTGAGAGGAAAAAAATAATCCACTTTCTATCCCAAAAAACTGAGGCACCCAGGAAGTGGGCGGAGTCGATTTCATAAGAACGTTATTTTTGCAGGAAAGCGCCCCTAAGGTATGAAGATAGTGAATAAGCATGTTCAAGAAAAATTTTGAAGAAAATTGAAACAAGAAGATTGGGTCTTACATTCTACCCTAACAGGGGCACAGTGGAAGAAGTGGAGGGAGTAAATTTCATAAAAATACGAGTGGAGTTATGTGGGTAGATATTTTCAGAGGAAATCTTACGTAGGAAAAAATAATGGCCCTTACCCGTCTAAGGGCGACACCTACATGGAAGCAAAAAAATAATACGTAGGACTTTATTTCTAATAAATTTTACCAGAATTTCAAGTCAAAATAGTGACAACCCTGAACACTGAAGTAAATTTTACGTTACTATTTTAGACAATTGAGAATTTTCGAATGACCTTAAAGTCTAGAAATTTTTTTTGAAAAATTGACGTGATATTTACATTGCTGTCAAGTTCAAACAAAAAAAAACAAAACGAACTGACCGCACAAAGATTCGAACCGTGGTCCGTCCGTGTTATAGATAGAAACATATCCTCTGCTCTACTGACCCATATGACGAAGAGGTATAAAATTTGTATAATAAGCAAATGTCTATCCAAACAGAAATCTTTTTTACTACAATAGAATTTTGAAGTCAAATGGTTATATATTTTTAAGATTATTGCCTCCCTGTAAAGTTCAAACAAAAATAATTATAAAGTCAAAATGGTTATACAGGGTGTATTGCATAAGGTTATGAAGCTTCTGGAAAGTGATAGAGGAGGTCTAGACTATCAAAAACTTGAGGGGGTCTAAAATGATTTTCGGAATCGTTTTAGAAAAAAAAAATTTCTTGGATCACCCTAGCATTTTAGAGAAAAGTTTTTTATAGGAAACTTTTAAATAACACTAGCTTACAAATGATTAAAAATTGTTTCTTTTTTTTCCATTTTACATGTAAAATTGACTGCTGATTCCAAAAATTGCATTATTTTTTTTTTCTTTCACATTGTTTTCGAGATATCGCTCATTTTCGGTTTTAGGACCAAAAATAAAAAGATAGTTCCACTTGAATACAAATATCTCCAGAACCAATGTGTGTGTTTAAACGTACTCTAAGTCGTATTAAAGGTAATTAAATTACCTACAAATAATATTCACATTACTTTTTGGTTTGTTTGTAAGTTTCGATGAAATAAATTGATTTCGAAAAAATTTAAAAAAGGTCAAAATCAACTGCAGATTTAAACAAAAAAAAAAAAATTTAAACAAATCATTTTGTTTTAAATCGATGAACTTAACTATATAATCCTTACATCTGAGGTGTATTTATTGTGAGTCATTTTGACCCTTTCCTTAAAAAGGTACAAAAATGACACTCAAAACACGGGAATATTGAGTCAGAATATACTACAAAAATATTTGCTATAAAATTTCACTGTTAGTTGCTAAACACTTAAAAGTCGAAATTTTATCCCGAAATCCAAAAAATCGTTAAAATATTATATTATATCTCTGTTGCGCTTTCCTGAAGTTTTTCGCCTTTGGTAACTCCTAGTGAAATTTTTCGTAGAATATTGTTGCAAAATTCTTTAACCCATTGTAACCCAGTTTTTAGAAAAAGGGGTCAAAAAGACCATTAAAACAGGATATAGTGGGTTAAAATGTACTAAGAAAATGCTCCTCGTGAGATTTCGTTATGGTCTTGGAAATGTCTGTAAAAAAATTTTTTAAATTGTAGCTAATTCATCGATCTCTGAAGAAATATCCAAGTTGAGCGATTCGCTACTCTGTTTCAAAAATTTTTGGTTATTCTCTCTCGTCGCTCGATATCGCTGTATCGTAAACACTTCAACTACTCGTATAACTTGTCACAAGTAGCGATTCGCATCGCGCGACGCGTATACGTTCGATCATAAACATAGCCTAAAACGTCAAAGGTAATAGGGTAGATGTTAGTATGAAGTAAGGATATTGTTTGGCCGGGGACCAAACTTTTACCTTTTAAGGTGTATTTATTCTTAATGGCAAAGGGTTACCTTTTATATCCCAATGAGACGATGACTCGTGGTGATGTTTACTGCCAAGTGTCCTCTAAAACCCTTTCTGGGAGATTGAGACTCCCCGTGGACTCTTACTTGCGTCTTCTGGGAGATTGAGACTCCCCGTGGACTCGTACGTACGTATGCACAAGAAAAAAACTCTTTTTTTTCGCAAGTGTATTTTACGCACACTCACTACGACTTTTATTTATTGGGTGTACAACTTAAAAACAGGAATTTTTTAGCGAAATTTGATGGTTTATTGTGGAAAAATGTTACAATATATTTTATTCAAAGTATTGTCCATTGGAAGCTACAACATTTCCCCATCTTTCAGGAAATTTATGAATTCCATCCCAAAAAAATTGCGCCGGCTTGGCGGCCAAAAATGAATCGAGCCAATTTTCGATATCTTGAACTTAAGTGAACCGTCTTCCTGATAGGGCATTCTGCATTGATCGGAACAAATGGTAGTCTGATGGTGCAAAGTCTGGGCTATAAGGCGGGTGAGGCAAAATTTGTATAGATTTCCCATCCGTTGTTTTCCAGGTAATTTTTGACTGGGGCAGCAATATGTGGCCGAGCGTTATCGTGGTGGAAAATGATTGACTCGTGTCTGGTTGGCCGCTTTGCCTGGATTTTCTGCTTCAATCGTATCAATTGTTGACGATAGAGTTGAGCATTAATGGTTTGGCCACCTGGCAACAGCTCATAATGGATCACACCTAGCTGGTCCTGACCAGGACGTTCTTTGTCTTCGACATCAAAATCACCACTTTTAAACCGTCGACAGCTTGATTCAGCTGGAGCATAGTCCCCATAAACTTCTACAAGCAAACTATGACTTTCCGCAGCAGTTTTCTTTGCAAAAAAATTACCCAACAGAACCTCCCGCAAATGCAGTCTTTTTCTCCAATTTTCGAAGTTATTCATCGTGAAAAATAATAATGATGCACACAAGATAAAATGATTTTGTTGACTGATTTTGACAGCTGTCAAATGTACCTTCAAAATGACATATGTATAAAGTTCGAGCTTTCACGATATTTGTTAGTACGGACATCCAACGTCAAATTCCGGTTTTTAAGTTGTACACCCAATAATAAGGAAAACACTATTTTAGTTATATGTAAATTACTTTTAAGTTAGGTTAAATTAAGTTTAAGTTAGTTTTAAGTATACTAGTTTTTATAAAAACTGATGAACAAAATCAAGCCACGAGTTGCTGTTCTGTATTCTGTCAGGTTAAAAGAGCGAGTGAGGAATCTTCCCAACTTGAACTTTAGACTTCAAGACGAGAAAATGTGCTGAGCAATTGTCAGCAATTAATATTGCATTCGAGTGAGCGAGATGGCAACACTCTTCAGCGCTAAAAAGCATTCTATACATTTTTCAAGATTTGATCATCGTCTGTAACGAGTAATTACAGATCGAGTGAGTGGGTAGTGTTGCCGTTCGTCAAGGAATCAAACTGGTTACCAATTTATACTTTAAGTATAAAATATTACTCAAGGTCAACACCATGAACCAAACAAAGTCATATCTATATTTACCAAAAGTTTGTATTTATTGTTGATGAATATAAATTATCAACCAAATACATTTATTTGACAGAAATATATACTATATACACCAGTGTAGTCTTGTGCTAAGTTAACCATGTTTTCATCATCCACAATATTTTTCTTTTTTCAGTTTGTTATTCTTTTTGTTGTTGTCTTTATTTGGCTAAAATTAATTTCCAAGAATTTTTGAGTTTTTTCGGCGGATGACAATTTTTTTATTTAATTAAAAACTGATTCAACTTGTTAGTTATCACTAAAATTAATATAGATAGCAAAAACATTTTTTTTTTTTTGTTTTTTTCAACTAATTTTGTTGTTATTATTTCTATGGACTCAAATACAAAGTTTAGGTATAAATATACTTAGTTGATAATACTTTACTTTCCTTTTTTTTATTAAAATTTGTTAAAATTTCTATGTGGAAAAAAAAAATTGATAATCATTTAGTGACAACGGAAATTATGAATGACTTGTACTTTGGTATTTCCAAAAAGTAAAAAAAAAAAATATATAAAAAAAAATTCTAAGTGTGTTATTTTTAATTTTTGGTAAAAATTAAACACGCTGACAGCATTAACGCAAATAACTCATAACACAATTCAAGGAAACTGAGATCAATTATCATAATCATTTTGACGGTTTAACCCTATAATGATGAGGTTCAAATGCTCGAGGAAATTTTGGAAGAAAAATTATTCAAAATCGAAAGTATGGGGTCTAACAAAACTGGTAAACGTATTTGACTTTTGTCGTTGAAGAGTTACAAAATCTGGTTAAAGAGATATATCATAAGTACTTAAATCCATATTCGACCCATTTCACACAGAACGTATCATTTTTTCAAAAGTGGCACCAAATTTGTTGAACATCAATTTGCTACCTCATGATGAAATGACTGTTCACTAAGCGCAGCGTACTGGAATTGTATTTACTATTTAGAACCCATCGAGCACGATTCTATTATAATGCCCTTTTTTCCGCACCAGACCAAATGTTAATTTGTCTAAGTAAAATGCTATCAGGTCACGGAAAGGACCGCGTTGAAATATGGACGATATAGGAAGTCTCCGTCAACCTAAACTCTTATCACTTCCAAATAAAATTGACCTGATGATGACTCTATACACTAGCATATTATAAGCTTAAGGTTTCAAGACTCTTTCCTTTCAAACAGAATTGTTTTGATGATGTTTTTATACATTCATGTGACTATTTTTGTCTTAAGATACCAAATTTCTTTTCTGCCAGACTGAATTGGTCTGATGATGGCTTTGTACTCACATTTATGGAAGTATTTTTAGGTCCTTACGTTCTTTCCTTACAGACTGAATTGGTCTGATGATGGCCTTATACATTCACAGAACTATATTTGACTGAAGGCCCTGACACTCTTTTCTTCCAGACTGAGTTGGTCTGATGATGTTTTTGTACATTCATGTAACTATTTTTGGCTTAAGACCCCAAATTTCTTTACTTCCAAACTGAATTGGTCTGATAATGGCTTTAAATATTCACAGAACTATGTTCGGCTAAGGGCTCCAAGGATCTTTCCTTCTAAACAACATTGTTCTGATGATGGCTCTATTCATTCACAGAATTATTTTTCGCTGAAGGCCCTGATGCTCTTTTCTTCCAGACTGAGTTGGTCTGATGATGGTTTTATACATTCATGTAACTATTTTTGGCTTAAGACCCCAATGTTCTTTTCATACAGACTGAATTGGTTCCTTCTTTCTCCAAAAATCTAACTTTCCTAACAGAATTGGTCTGATGATGACTATATATTTGCAGAACTATTTTATGCTTAGGATCACAAGAATCATTGAACATTCCCTATCATTCTCATCATGAAAACTCACTTCCGTTGATTTCATGCACAGTGTGGAGTATTTATTTTTGGCGATCCTCAAAGATAACACCCTAAATAGTTGATGTTATTTTTGCTTATTACCTGCTGAAATACATAGTTATATCAAACTTTATTATTTTGTTTTTTTTCTTCCTCTTAAACTGATTAGTTTTGATAATTGCGAGAAAAAAAAAAAGAAGAAATTGTGGTGAAATTTTTAGAAATTATCACACTTGTACAGGTGTGTACATTAGATTATTTATATCACTGCATTTTTGTTTCATTAACTCATTGATAAACTCGGAGGAAAAAAGTTAATGAGTTAAGTAATTATTTTTAAACGCGATTTCAAGGGACATATCGATTAAGCCTCTACTACTAAATAATTACACTGAGAAAAAAAAAAAACTTAATAAGGGATGCTCATAATTTGGTGTATGGTAAGAATCGTATTATTTTAACAATATGACTTGTCATTTCAACAATGCCGACGACGCTTTTTATTACAACGATAAAACTTTTTAAATTAACTACTGAGTTTTGTCAGTAAACAACAAATATTGTTGATTTAACGATGGAGATTGTTAAAATTAATGATAAAGCTTATCAAGTTAACAATGAAGAGCAAAATCTATTGTATTAGCTGCAAATCAACCATTCTATATTTTCCCCAAGTGTTGTTATGTTAATTTTCAGATTGTCAGACTTTATTTTATTATAACGTGTGCCTTTTTGTAGCCAAAAATAAATAAATTTAAAATTAAATAAAACGTAATTCCTGGAATTGTTATATATTTAACTGGTAGCTGAATTGATTATTTAATTAGATTTAGTGAATGTGCAGAAAGCAACACTTTTAAATAGATTGCACGATTTCTATCTTAGATTAAAGTGTCGTACATATTTTTAAAAATACTAAAAATGTCATTGGTCTATGATTGATATTTAATTTTATTAATTTACAAAATAAGCGATATACAATAGATTAGGTAAAACTCTTTTTTATATCAAATTTTAAAGGCTACCTAAGGTGCTACCTTAGTGAAAATTGATATTCATGATAAATAAAACTCCATATATGGAGAATTTGAGTCACAATTAGGGTGCCAAATTTATAAAGCTGAAGATAGCTATCAAAACTATCAGATAAAGTCATACAATATTGACAAAAATCTTGAAAGCACCAAAAACTTCATTGAGTCGGGAAACACTAAAAAATCTCAAGCTTTTTAAAGAATACTAAAAATATTGATAAGCTGTTGAAAAATTATGGAAGAAAATAAATAAGTTGGAAACGATGATAAACAGGAAAAAAAAGTTTCAAAAGACCTACATAGAAAGAGCTTTGTTCCAAAATGTAGCGCCTTCACCGAATACAATTACGTGCGATGACTTTGAACTTTATCCAAGAATCTTATTTTTTGAAATGTCTACCACTTCTCCTAAACTTTTGTGAAATAATTGGTTTTCGAAGAGTGTGAACGGCGCTTCCGAACAAACTTTACACGTAATGTTCTTACAGTTTAAAATTTTTTTTCAGAACCTTAGCCTACTCATATAGTGTAGTAAGGGTGCTACCTTTGGCCTGGTCAAAAAATAATATACCCTACAATGCAGTATTTGAAAATTATGCCACGTCTTCTTGACAGAATTCACTTAGTTTTTGCTCAGATCTTGCACTAACTTTTCCAAATCTCTGTATGAAATTTGGTTTCATTACACTTTTTGAAACTTTTGCTTATATGGGAGGTGCAACGCCCTCTCTTCTGAGTTGACCTTGTTATCGCATAGAGCTTGTATTTACTGTTCTGAATGTTTAAATGATATTTGGTTGGGCTATCTCTAAAAACTTTTTTAGTATGTATAAGATTTTGAAATTTTTGCCGAATTCGACTAGTTTTTGCTTAGGGCTTGAGCATAGCTTTCTGAAACTTTTGCTTATATGGGAAGTGTCACATCCTTTTGTCTGACTTTGCCTACTTTTAGCTCAGAGCTTGCCGTTATTGTGATTAGTGTTATGGTGTAGGTGCCACGCCTCCTTGTCCAAGTTTGACTTGTTTTGCTCAGAGCTTGCATTTAATGTTTTGAGTGTTTGAGAGAAATTTGGTTGGGTTATCTCTAAAAACGCTGTCAGTATAGTAATTTGAAACTTTTGCTTATATCGGAGGCGCCACACTCTATAGTCTTAATTCACCTAGTTTTTGATCAAAGCTTACACTTAATATTACTATTTCATTTTCAATCCCACAAGCTAACTTTTACGACGAAGCAAATGCACTAAATTTCATCGAATTATCTTGGTTAGTTTTCCCGTGAAAAATATTTTCACACATAGCCAGCCTGCCAACCAGCCAGCCAGACTGACGGACATATCTATATCGTCTCAGGAAGTCACGCTGATCAAGAATATATTTGCTTTTCTTTACCTGCCACGCCTCCTTCTCAGCCAATTAGACCTTCCATATGTTATATGGGAAAATTAAAAATTAGAAAAACATTGCTCCCATGGCCAAAAAAGTTTCGTTTTTGTGCAAGTATCAAGCACAAGTTTCCCGATTGGAAACTATTTGACCATGCCCCCACGCCGACAAAGGTCGGAAAAGTACTATTTATATGAAGAAATGGGTCTTTAATCGAAAGAATCAGTCCTATCTTTGAAAATGTTTAAGATAAGTGAATGTATATGAAAAATGCTTGAATAAATTGCATCCAACCAAAAAATGAGCGATGCTATGCCCCCGCCATCCGAAATTAGACGTATCTATGAAAATATTGGACTCAGGTGAATGAGATTCGGTACATATGTAATTTGCACTGGGAAAAAAATTACACAGGCTTACAAAAAAAGAATGTCTTGGCGTTTTGACCAGGCTATGTGTTTCCTAGGGACTTTGAGGTCCTGAACCCGAATCCCGGGTCCGTTTTTTCCAGAACGTCTGAGAAAAAATATTTCAAGGTCATATGGAGGTCATGTGTCATTTAGTGGTAAATTCGCTAAAGATCTGAAACTAATTTTTATCATTGAGGTCTTAGTTCTTTAAAAGAATATGTGATCAAAAAGTTTCGGAGATATAGCCATCGGAAGATCCGGATATATCTTCTATGAAAACCGCTATAAGTTGGGAACCCCAGAATTGATTTCTAAAATATGGGTGTCATATGAAAGGTATTTTGACAGCCTATAAAAATGTTTTGGAAATATTTTCAAATGGATTCATAGTTTTCGAGATATGAGCTTTTTTGAAATTTTGTGAAATTTTTCAATTACAACAACAAATAAATCAACAACACCAACTACAACAAAAATAACAACAAAAACAAAATACCTTTCATATGACCCCAATATTTTCCAAATCCATCCAGGGGTTCCCAACTTATAGCGGTTTTCATAGAAGATATATATTCTGATCTTCCGATGGCTATATCTCCGAAACTAGGTCCGAGGTACCATTTTTGCTCACATATTCTTTTTAAAACCTAAGAGCTCAGTGATTAAAAATAAGTTTCAGAATTTTAGCGAATTTATCACTAAACGACACATGAACCCCATTTTGACCTCCATATGACCTTGAAATCTTCTTTTTCAGACGTTCTGAAAAAAAAAAACGGACCCGGGGTTCGGATTTAGAACGTCAAAGTCCATAGGAAATACATAGTCTGGTCAAAACGGCGTGACATTTTTTTTTTTGTAAACCTGTGTTTTCATCTTCTAAAAAAAACAAATTTGTCAAATCTCTGAAACTTTTTGGCACAGGTGAATAGAATGAGGGGGCTGTTCGCTTCTTTTCACCTGAAATCAAATTTTATTCATATGTGTAAAATAGTTTCAGAGATTTGACAAATGTATTTTTTTTAGAAGGAGAGGGCATGGCCCGGCCCATTTTTTATTGAAAAATTTTTTTCCAGTACCAATTACATATGTATCGAATCTTATTCCCCTGAGTACAATATTTCCAGAGATACGACGAATTTCAGGTGAAGGGGCATGGCGTTGCCCATTTTTTGATTGGATGCAATTTACCCAAGCATTGTTCATATACACACCAAATCTCATTCACTTATGTCAAATAGTTTCAAAGATAGGACTGCGATAGGTCTACTGTCCATGCATATCAAACTTTTCTAGCCTATAATCTAGCTATTTTCAATACTAACAGATAGCAAAAATTTTAATTTATTTGGTCAATTTTCGATGAGTACAAAATTCCAGGACACTTTTTCAAAATGATTTTTTTTTTTTTAATTAAAATCCTCTAAGCTTATAGTTTTCCCTCCACCCATTTATTTTTTGGAATATACATTTCTTTATGTTTACAATTTTCCGTAACACTTAGTTCTTTGTTTACTGTATTTTCTACAGTAAAAAAAATATACAATAACTTAAATTTGAATGAATAATAAACTTTTATTTGAATAAGTTAGACATTTGAATGAACTCCACGCCTTCTTCGTCCAAAAGTTCGTTTTGTTTTTTTGCCTAAAAACTCATTCTAGACAGCAGAGCAGGCGGTATAGTGAATATTCTGTGGCGTGCAGCCTTGTGTCTTCTCATCGAAGAAATACTTCTCCGGGCATTTTCCAGTCGAAATGGCTACATCATTCTGACAGCGCGCATAGGACGCGCAATCTCCAGCAATATTGACATATTTATTGGCCATACCTTCACAGCGATCCAAACGACACTGTACATTGAGACGATCGCGGCACGAAAGCTTATCACCATCAAAGAAGTAACCATTTGGACATTTGGCAAAAACTGGCTCACGATCAACACCACCCTCAATGGGCTTACAAATGTAGTAACCACTGCAGCTCTCTTCATCTGAGAAATAACCAACCTTCGGCTGCTCCACACTACCACAAATCGTAACAATTGGCTCCGGTTCAACAGCGGTGGGAATACAGACAGCATCAGTATCTTTCATGCAACGTCCTTTCACATGATCAAAGGCTTTATCATCATCGCAGTAATGAGTGTTCATTGCACCCTGCTTACACTGATGGTATTTGCTGCAATCCAATTCATCGGCCCAAAGTACATTGTCGCTAATCGATAGACACATTGGATTTGCGTTTGGTGTTTCACTTTTCGTGGGACATGTATAATCTTGTGTGTAGACGCAAGCAGATTTTTTGGGATCGAATACCAAGTCACCAGGACAAGCAGCATGTAGTTCAGCGCCTTTCTTGCAGAAAATATAGCTACTGCAATTATCAGTATCTTCTAAGAAAATTCCATCATCGGTTTTTTCACAACGATTCTTCGATGGTTTACTTGCTTCGTAAGGGCATGACACTTTTTCGGCTAAATCACATCTACCCGTATCTTTGTTATAATAGAGACCGAAAAGACAAGAGCCCTCTTCAAAGTCTGACAGGTCATCGCTGCTGGGACATTTAATCCAATTTGTACAAGAGCCGGGACGTAAAATTGTTGTACCCAACGGCATAAGTTCACATATCTCGAGGGAAGTGGGTAGCGCAGTATTGTTGGGTATATTGGCATGTGCGCCGATCAGCAGTGTTGCGGAAAAAATTACAAGAACTTGGGCTGGAAAAAGAATTTTGAAGGAATTATTAAGAGATGAAGATTGAAATTGTGTGTTAGAAGGGGTTCTTAAAGTTGTCAAATGAATGTAGTACTTTTACGAAGATATAGCGAAAACTATTTTGACTTTTGTACTACACTATATACGAAGATAATTCAAAAATCCTTCTACCCCCAAATTTGTTTTGTGGCGGTTTAGTTATGGTTCGATATGTTAAAAAATTTGAAAAAATTTTGAGAGAGTCTAAACTTGCAAAAATATTAGAAAACTTGATATAAAGAATGATAAAGAATCAGACGAATCCAGATATATGGAGTCTTAATGTCAAAATAAAAATCTTGAAATAGTCGAAAGAAGTATGAAAATTCGAATAATTAAAAAAAAACTTCAGAAATGCTGATAGATCAAAAACTATGAAAATAAGGAAAAGATTTTGTTAATATGGAAAGCCAAATTGCTGTTAAAATATGTTAAAAAAAAGGAAAACCGAGTGATTCAAAAGATGTTCAACAACTCGAAAAATTTAAAAAAATTCCTCATTAAATAAAAAAAAAAAAAAAATTAAGGAAGCTCAATAATCTTAAAATCTTTTATATCAAATATTTCTGTAGTACATACTGACTCAATATTTCCCTGTTTTGGGTGTCATTTTTGTACCTTTTTAAGAAAAGGGCAAAAATGACCCACATGTGGGGGTCAAACAGGGTTAAAATTTTCTACAAAAATGTTCCTCGCAATATCCTGCATAAGTTTGCTCAACACATGATACACCTCAGATGTAAGGATCATATAGTTAAATTCATCGATTTAACTCAAGAATGCGGTATTTTTGGTTTTTTCATGTACAGTGGATAAAAAAACTTCAAGAATCGATTAAAAAAAAAATGTGACGTGCTGGAGAAAAACCACGAGAAACGGGTATTTTTTTTAACGTCTACTTTAAGAATTTTTTGGATTTTCTAATGTGTTTTAAAAAAAGTTCGAAACTGTTCCACAGTGTTATCGATAAAAACAGGCGGTGCCCTCATCCCAAATTCGTCATATCTCTGGAACTATGTGACACAGGAGAATGAGATTTGGTGCATATGTAATATGCAAATGTTGAATAAAAAAATATAATAGGAGAGACAAGGCAGATGTGAGACGGGTTTCGTTTTTGAAATTAAACTACTGCAAAATCACAATATTCTGCATATCTGAAAGCTCTAGTTCGAACTACTAGTTAATATTTTTCATTGAAAATAATCATTTTTGTCGAAATTAAAATTTCACTGAAAAAGTACGCATTTTTCGAATGTTCGAAGTTTTGGGAAATGTGAATTACATTAGATAGAAAGTTGCTCAGATTGCGTGTTTACTTAATGAATTCTTGCTAATAAGTGAGGTTGCATTGAGAAACAATTTCGACACTTATAAACGAACGTCAAACTTCGGAAATATGATGGAAAAGAGGCAGACATCCCTCCAATGTCTCCTACTTATTTATAATAATATCATTCATATATGCATCAAATTTCTTTCACTTATGTCAAATAGTTTCAAAGATAGGAATAATTGTTTTGATTAAAGCCACATATTTTCCCTAAAAAAGCGTTTCTAAAACCTTTAATGGCCTGGGGGCACGGTCAATTAATTCACAATCGGGACCAAAATTTGTTTTTTTTATTAACCTATTTTTAATTTTTGCGAAACGTTTACCATAGGTATGGTACACAAAGGTGAAAACAAAAATTATTTTTCAGAGAATCAATCTTTTTTTTTTGTACTTTGAGGCAATTGGGACCAAGGCAAATGTTTTCTGGAATGCAAGACCAAAAATATTTTTATTATTAAAGTAACTTAGACAATAAATGAAAAATACTAAAAAATCTATTTTTGAGTTCATTGAATGAAAAGATATGTACATACGTATGTGTTTGACCAGAAGCTCGGTTATTGAGTTTTCAATAATTTAAATAGACGTGACCGCTTTTAGCTTCTACAATCTACTCCCGAATGTATGAGCCACAGGACTGATATATATTTAATGGAAAAATGCTAGAGAAAATAATGGAATAAAAGTTCAAGCACTTTTTAACTCATTCACAATCACATTTGCACTGCTAATGATTTATACACACTTCGATACAAAAAAACATATGTGACCGTCCATTGGAAGAGGTACCTTATCTTCACTCGCAAAATTTAGCAGTACAGCGAAGAATAAGAGATATGGTCAATTTTACCGGTTTTCAGTTTAAGGTGGAGTTAAGTGCTAAGACATTTTCTGAACATTTTACAACTGATTTGAGGTCGATTTTCAAATTACAAATACCAATAAAAGCAGTATTACTGAGCCTCTACCCTGTATAACTTTAAACTTCAATATCTACAAACCTGAGTTTTTCACTTTACGTTTCTAAAATGCCATAACTTAGTCAATTTTTTGGAATTTTTCCAGTGATCGAGATATCATTTTAATCAAAATTGCATGAAAATGCAAAAAAAAACGGTTTTTTATTTTGTGAAGATAAGGTTCCACTGGACGGTCACATATATTGATATTCAATGAAATTTGTTACACTGCTTACCGCCAAACATTTTAGTGCGCCTTTTGGATTTTTTTTTACAAACTTCTTTCAATTAACTTTGTGCAAAAAATCCTGTAAGTGTCCTTAATAATGCTGCTGCTTAGTGAAGACTATTTTTTGTTGTTGTAGCGAAACGACTTCTCACTTACTCTGGGATTCCAACACCGAATGTGTTTCAATGGCAACTGATCTCATATCAATGCAGTGTTTGCCTTTAAATATGCAAAATAAAAAAAAAACTTCAACCTCATTAGTGGCAACATTGAAAATCATATTGAAGAATGTAAATTTCGACTCAGATAGGCCTTTTTTTTTTTGAATTGCCCGATATTTTTTAGTTTTTTTTTTTTGTTTTTTCTTCTTTTTATCTGGGGGAAATGAATATTGTCAAAGATGTTGTACATTTTTGCTATCACATCTTGGTGATCTTTTGGTGATTGTGTGTTTATCTGTCATTTCATGAATAGCAATGTGTCATTGGCATTCGCTTAAGCAGAATTATTATTACTTAGGTTTTTTCTTTTGTTGTTGTTATTTCAATTACAAGAATCAAAAAAAAAAACGAAACATTTTTACGGCAATAACTCCAACGTTGTATGAAATTCTTTCACAATCCTATAGTAAAAAAAAAAACAATTTTACAATGAAATTATTGATTTGTATCATATGGTGATGATTTTGGTGAATTTAACATATGTACCAGCGAAGCGGGGAATTCCAAAGACAATTCTAAGAACAAATTGTAAACTCAATAGTATCTGCGTATACTTTGTTGAAAAGTTGCCGAAACTTTGAGATATGAAAATTCTAGGTATGGTACAATCATTACAAAAATTAGTTAAATGAAGTTAAGGAACAAAAGTAATGTCATAATATGAATTGACTGTCATTTTGTTAAAAATGAAATAATTTGCCATTTGATTTTATAAAAAATTTACATGAAAATGTAAAATTTATAACATAAAGTTAAAATAAACGTGTCGTTCAAATTACTATCCCCTGAGTTGATAAACTTTTGTGAAAGTTTTATGATATTTTGAATTATTGCTCGAAAGACAACTGGCTACAAATTGGTTTTAATGTTGGCTTTAACGATTTGTAAAGTTTATGGATGCTGTCAAATAATTTCCTATTTGTTCGCAACATACACATCAAAGCTCAATGGCATTTAACACGATTTATAATAATTTATAGCACATTTACATTATGTGCATTACTTTTATAAAAGCAACTTTCAGACAGCTGAGTCCATCTTTGCGTAATAATTTAAGATTGGAGTTGACAACTCCGACTTTCATAAAAATTGGTAAAAAGTTAATATTGGACATACATGTAACCGTAGTAAAATGATTATCTGAAATTCCGAAAATTTCCAAGATAGCGGCCATAAGAAATTCGATCCAACTATTGGATAATAATCATTTAACAAATCAAAAACATCAGACCTGCTATCCAGAAATCGTACTGATATTGCAAGAGTCACTGCAGACTGCACAGGGCACTGAGCCATAGGCAAGCATACCGAAAGGCTGGGTATCCCCTCTAATTTTTTCTGTCGAAGTTGCTTGGATGGCAACGAGAAGGAATCTCTCGAGCACTTTCTCTGCAACTGCCCTGCTCTAGCTAGAGCCAGGCTTAAATCTCTAGGAAAACCCTTTTTTCACGATTTGAGTGAACTCGCCGATATTGAGATTGGATCCCTGCTCAACTTCATTAATAGAACAAAATGGATATGAATATTATTTACAGTTTCCTTCAAAGGATATCTAATCCAGACCCTGACAACCCCTCCTAGCATCCAGCCGATCACTCATGTGGTATTAAAACGGCACTTACAGTGCTACTTAGGCTTAGCATCTTTTTACTAAGCCACCACTCTAATCTATTGGATAATAATATATTTGAAAATTCATAGGTCCTCGATTTTGTACCGATTTTTATGAAATTTTCAAAGTCCAAAAAAGTATTAGCTTTTGAAAAAAAAAAAAAAAAATTACACTGAAAAAAAAAAATTGTTATTTTATGTAGCGAAAAGCTGTTTTGTTTTCAAACCCATTTAGGGTTGCCAACGTCAGGACGGTATTTTTTTTTTCGGTGACACTTTGTGAGATTTTTTGTAGAATATTTTTCTTGAATATTTTAACCCATTTTAGCCAAGTTTTTTGAAAAGAAGGCCATAAAACCGATCAAAATGGGATATAATGGGTTAAGGTGTTCTAAAAAATTGTTCCTTGCTTGATTTCATTTTAGCTTTCTTGAACATTTTAACCAATTGTATCCCGTTTTTACGGGTCTATTTGACCTCTTTTGCGGAAACTTGATTGAAATGGGTTAAAATATTCAACAAAAATATTCTTCAAAATATCTCACAAAGGGTTACAAAAGAAAAAAAAATACCGTCCGAACGGTGGCAACCCTATATCGTAGCGCACGCGCACCAACGACTCCATGATCAGCACCGAACAACTTCAAAAACTCATACCACGTTTTTGAGGGTCGGAAAATAATAATAATGAAAATTAACTTTAAAAAAAAATATTTCAAAAAGAAATAAAAAGGGTGCTCCAATCTCTTAAACGGCTTTAAAAATAAATAAGCTTTTTTCCCACATAAAATAAAATTTTTTTTTTTCAGTGTAGTTTTTTCCTACACTAACTTTGAAAATTTGATAAAAATCGGATAAAAATCGAGGACCTATGAATTTTCAATTATATAAGTATCCAATAGTTGGATCGAACTTCCTATGGCCACCATCTTGGAAATTTCGGAAAATCATTTTACCACAGCTATATGTATGTCAAATATTAACTTTTCACCATTTTTCATAAAAATCGGAGATGTCAACCCAAATCTTAGTCGATTAAGCAAAAATTGACTCAGCTGTTGAAAGCAACACCCTTACGATGTTTTGGCAAAAATGTGCAGAAGGGCAAGATGCCCCCATTGCAAACGAAATCTTTGTAGTTATAGCTAGTGATGAGCAAACCAAGACCAAGACCAAGATCATAGCATTCTTGGTCTTGTTCTTGCATATAGAGTGTTGTTCTAGGTCTTGGTTTTGATATTGAGTCTTGGTCTTGGTCATTAAGTCTTTGTCTTGATCTTGAAAAATTTCTATAGATTGTTGAGTATTCAAAACTTCCAAACCTTATTTGTACAAAGCAGTTGGTTTTTAAGAGGCCAAATTTCGAATTGAAAGGAGCGTGACACAACTATTAACTATAAATTTGCAAGACTAAAAAGCAGTCTTGGTCTTGATGATCGTCGTGAGCAAGACCAGCCCCAAGATCATAGCAGAACTGGAAACTGTTTCCTCAATCAGGTCTATGATCGGAGTTTTGACGAATTTTACTTTTAAACTATCATTGAAGCCACGGATTAAATGGCTGCTGATCACTGTTTTTCCGTAAATACGCTTGAAGTTTGAGAGTTCCATGTAAGGTCTTTTGCAGAAGCGTTCAGTTTGAGAAAGAGAAGACGGAAAGTTTGTAGGACTTATTCTGTAACTATTTTGCTCTGTGTTGGAATAAGTAAAAAAGATATAGCCTGTTTCCATCGGAGATTAATTTAGTGATCTAAGGCAGTTTTTGAATTTATTTGACGATTAATACATGATGAATGAGGTGAGTTATGGCTTAATCTCTGCTGGAAACATGTTATGATTTGTAAATTGCTCCTAGAGAATAAAGAATCAGAGGGGAGTACCGGAATTGTTTATATTCATTAGTTTCGATTAAAACAAAGGAACAAAACTTGTAAGTATAAGTGCTTTCATAAAATGACTTGACTGGATAGCCCGATTTCATTGCATTTAAAAGTTTTCATTCTTAAGGGACTCAGAGGTCTATGTTTTAAAATTATATGCCCCAGTATGCATAAGGTTACCTCTGACAATATGTATACAATTATTCGCAAAGTCAAACGACTATAAGCCAGATGAAAATTTCGAAAACTTTTCAGAAAAACTATTTCTGGAAAACAAGAGTTTTTTAAAATTGTCCAGAAAAATGTTTACCTTCAAAATTAAATTTTTTTTGCTTAAAGTTAATTCAAAAATATTTAAAAAAACTAATCCAACACCAATCTAAGAGCGCTGATTTAATGAGCGAAAGTGTATAACTTAAAAATAGGAATCCGACTAAAAGAAACTTAAATAAATTGCTGTTTAGAAATTTTATTCTTGAATATGCTGTAATGTTGTCTATTTTGGGACATCCAAGTGTAGTTTTTTCAATTCTTGAATTCAAATAAAATTATAACATACATATTTATGCTTTTATGAATATAAACTTTTTATTAATAATGACAAACTGCATAAGTTGGCTGAGTTGCTGCGCAAGCACCGAGAATTTCATCAAAAAATGGATAATCGGGTCTTATGCTTGCACAAGATTTTGGGGTAGTAGTTGTACTCTTCCCATCTTGACAAACAAAATATGATGTACACTGCGTATATGGTGCTGTTACAAAGGTTAAATTCAAATTATTGCAACGATCATAGGGGCAACTATATTCCATGGGGGAGACACATTTCTCCAAATACGGATCAAAATGTGTGGCAAAAGGACATTTTTGCCATACGCTGTCATCAATTGTGCATGCCACATATCCACCGCATGTTATAGTATCATCATAATATCGGAAATATTCATATTGGTCACTTTGATAACAAATTGCTTTAGTTTGACTGTAAGTTAATGTGACATCAGGTTCCTTTACGACAGGGCAATTCATTGTTGTAACTCTATCGCATTTACCATTTGCTGGGTTAAATATACCAGATGAACACACGTTACTTCCATAATCGGCACCATTTATACATCTTAAGTAATTGCCACAATTTGCTGGATCTGGATCAGCAATAAATTGATTATTTGCTACAAGATAACAGGCTGAATCTCTTGCACATGCATAATCACTGGCATAGACACATTCTTCCCAGTATGGATCAAAATTTTGTCCTTTCGGACAAGATAAGCAACCAGAATTTTTGTAACCGACACAATAACAGAAATTATTACAATTAAGTGGATCTGCTGCAAAAGCTCCAGTTTTGTAATCACACATTGTTGTTGCACTGTAGGCACAATCGGTAGCATTGGCATGAACACATTCCGCAATTCTGTTGTCGTATAGAAGATCATCTGGACAAGTATTTTTTTGTATAAGCTCACCGCCTCTACAGTAACCCCATTTGGTACAGTCGCTTGGATCTGCGATATAACCTTGATAGTAAAGTTTGCAAGTCTCCTCCATTGTGATAGCGGCATCGGTTATGCTGCTCAGGAGCATGAGCGAGCTCAAGATGGCTATGGCGATATGTTGACAAAAAGCTGTAAGCAAAGAGATGAAAATAATTTTTTTTTTTTATCTATATATTCGTGTTTTCTGCACTGCCCATGACACGAAGTCTGGCCTTCAGAATTGAAGTGGAACCTATAAGAGGACAGTGAATGTGGCTGTCCGATAATATAGGATCGCTAGAATAAGAAATGCGTGCGTCAGAGAAGTATTGTAGACAATCGAATGCACAAGCTAGAAACCATGCGCGATGGCAGTTGAGATGAATCGATAAGAGATAAAAGACGCAAGTGCTTTAAGGCCTTAGGAAAATTTTTGTGTACTTTATGCTTATTGTGGGGAGGTAGGTTGAGGAAATTGTAAAAATAAAAGGTGTTACTTTTATAATTTTTTTTTTTTTTTCCAAAACTAATACTGTTTTTTCATTTAATTTACGCAGCTTTATCACTTTTTATTCTTTTATCGTTTTTTTTTTTTTTTGTGTAGAAAGTAGGGGAAGATATCCGGTTGTGGGCATAGTTAGCTATTTCAACCATAACTTTTGACCAAGCTAATATTTATGCAATATACATATGCATATCAATAGAAAGCTAGAGACCTCAGGTAACTACTGAAAAAATTAATTTGATTCCACCAAAAGAAAAAAACTTATTAAACTTTTTATGGAGGTATCAATTTTGGAGAAAAACATTTTTTCAACCGGTTGCGGGCACCCTTGAAAAATCCCCTATAAACGAGAAAATATGAAGTAAGATGCCACTTAATATCAAAACAAAAGAAATTTATTTATTTTAAAAGCCTTCAGTGGCACAAAAAGTAACGAGAAATGGCAATAAAGCCTTCAGAGCTGCAAAAATAAAATGAAAATAAAAATGAGAAAAATTATTCATAATCCGCATCAGAATCGCAATGTTTGCAGGTGTAATAGATAGAGTTTTGGGCAGTCAATCGACTGTCAATCATAATAATAATCAGATGATAATGATGGAGCCTTCTTTGCATTGGCGCATTTAGCTGACGGTTTGACTGGCGTTGTCTTGGTGCATTTAGCCTTGAAAAGCGTTACCTTAATGCAGCTTTGTCATTGCATGAACCCTCATTTTTTAGGCATTGTTCTTCTGTCAAGCTGAACATTGCGACTTGTAGACGACTTTGACTGGGCCGCAGACGGATATGAACAAAGGCTGCAACCGGAGGTGCAATATGTTGGAAAAGAATGAACATATACACCATTCTCCACGGCAAAGTCGAGTGCTTCGACAGAGGAATATGAGGTGTGGTTGTCGAACAAAAACAAAACCATGAATTGCAAAAACGGCCTTGGGGAAGTATTGAAGTGTTGCATGAACCGAATAAATTCAGATTGAGCCATCAAAGCAGAATAGTTGGCAAAACCACTCGTCCCAAGAGAAATCAAGAATACAATTAAATTTATTGAAAAAAGTGAAAAAGTGCAAAGGCCTGGGCGAAATGCACAAAAACAATGGTAAACAATCAAATTACTTACACGGTGGTATACCCAATTTTTTAAAACGACGATATATGACAGGTTTTTGGCCAAACACACGCTTTAAGTGAAAAAAAAATTAGGTGCTCACACCGATAAATGTTGGTGTCCACAACTGAGAAATTCAGAGCTGTAAAAGAATTACCAGCATATTTTTCGATGCAAATATTTTCATTCAACCGATATAAAATCATAAAATATATTGAATTTTCTTCACAAGTATACATTACTCTAATCTTTTTGCGATAACTCTCATCAAGTTATTGTACTTTGAAGACTGTAACTACCACGCATATGTGTCTGTCCGCACTAAAACATCATGCTGACACAGCGCACAAACGAAAATTGTCAGTTCAGCTGCATCCTTTCACAGTCAAAAGATGTACGAGAGTGCCCACAACTGAACATCTTCCCTTACATAAAAAACTCTACGTAGTTTTTACAGCCTCAACAACACTTATCATTTTAAGTACACTTACCTGCCATCGTATTGAGTACTGTGGAATTTAGTTGTTTTTCCGTTTAACTACAGCTTCGAATATGTCCTGTGGAAACACTCAACTGTTGAATAAACTGTAGCAACTTCGTCTCAAATACCATATAACGACGTCAGATTTAATTAAGTTTCACACTACTGTTCGCGTTATGTTTAAAGATAAAGGAGATACGTGACAAGTTACGCGGAATTTCAAGCAATTAATAAAGTCAAAACACACATTTTTATTTCTATGCGTGTGTCTATAAAAATGATTAATGTTTAATACTGATCATTCAGAGAAAATTCTATCATATCTAGGTTAAACCGATCCAAATTTGTGTGAAAAACAAAAATTTGCTTGAAATTGCGCTCCTATGGAAAATCAACACTTTTTCACAATTTTATTGCACCAGAATTTTCGTTTTCGCGTGTCCAGGCAAAAATATTCCTGTTAATACATTTTAGACGGTATTGAAAGATTTTTTTTTTATAATTACAAAAAATATCATAGATAAAATAAATTTCATTATATGAAAGAAAAAAAACAAAATTTTAATTTTTACATGACTTCGAAAATGTCAAAAATTTTGGTCGAAGCTTAAATAACTATCCACTTTAGAAGTAAAAACTTTTTTGTCCAGAAGTGTTCACATTCATATTATTATTTATCATAAGAATGTTTCATTATATCTCAGAATGTGTAAAAAACTCGTCCGAATATGTCTGACTCTTTGAGAAATTTGATTTAAAAAAATGGTTCAAAATTGATTTTTTACAGAATTCACGAAATATTTTCATATCATTATTTGAGAACAAAAGTTTAGAAACTAAGTATAACAACAGAGGAGACTTGGTTAATAAGGTGGTTCAAAATTTTTATTTTTATTTTTGTTTAAATATTTGTTCCAAAGTTATTATCATCCCAACAGAAAATTTCGATGCGCATCCCCAAGATGCAATAGCGATGAGCGTCCTTCTCGCATCTAAAGAGCTGATTTGTATGTGCATGTTTTCTGCGCTATAGGTAGCCAATAGGCAGCTTTATTTTTTTTAAATATTTTTTATTGTCATCCAAAAAGTATCCAAAGAGCATTTCTGGTAGCGAGAACGAAGCACTTTCGGTCACGTATTTACGCACAAAACAAAGTAAGTCAATAAGTCAGCTTCGTAAGAGCGCAAGGATGGAGCAGTGGTCTAGCGACTGGCACTGCGATTGAGAGCTATAAAAATTGTGAGGTCCTCGATTCAACTCCGGCCTAGACCAAACACAAAAGTCTTTCAACTTGCAATTTTTCAATTATAATTAATTTAGTAAAATAAAAATAATTATTATAATTAATTTAGTATAATAAAAATAATTATAAATAGTTACATCAAAATGATGAGTCTTTGTGGCGAAAGACGTTAAATTTCAATTAAAAATTAATCTTTTAAATATTTTTATTGTCATCTAAAAAGCATCTAAAGAGCATTTCTGAATGCGAGAGCGATGCGCTTCCAAAGAGCATTTCTGAATGCGAGGGCGATGCGCATCCAAAGAGCATTTCTGGACGCGAGAGTTAAGCGCTTCCTTTCAATGACATGTCAATATTAATTTCAGCGCTTTTGAATACGAGAGAGATGCGCTTTACTGCTGCTTTAGAGCACTTCGGAAGCGCTTTTGATGCGCTCCATTCCCCATTGGGATACTACAATAGGGTATAGGTAGTTATGTCTAAAATTTCATACACATCGGTTGATATATCGAAAGTAGGGTCATATATAAAAATTGCCTGTTATAGTACCACTAGAAGCATTGGCATTATACTTTGATTTGGATCTATCTGTAGAAAAATATAATGTTTTGCGCAAAACAATAAATGAATTGCATGAAAATTGTCTTCCTAGTTTATATGCGCTACAAAATTTAAAAAAAAAACTTTACTGCCACTTGTAACAGCTTCAGAAAATTCAGCAGAAGTCAAATTAAAACCACTAATGCGAAGTACAGCAAATAGTGCATTAAGCCTCTGTGACAATAAAAAGCCTACAGAAAAAGTTACACTCATTTGAGGTATGGATGGTAGTCCATATTTTTTACTGCGTTCGTCCCAATTAATTAGGGGAAAGTGGGGTAAATTGGGAAACTTTTTTTCGAAGCTCCACAAAATGAACAAAACTCCTTATTTTTTCATGTTTCAACTTCCTATAATAAAGAAAATTAAATAAGCTATATGGATTTTCTAATGAGTACGACGCTTTAATCGAGGATGCCCAAAATGGCAAAAATTAAAAATCGTGGGGTAAAGTGGGAAACTTTCAAAACTCATAAAAACTAATACAAATGTTGGAAAAAAGTTCTAATATCTTTATTGTAAGTCAAAAAAGGTTCAAGGAACGCACCCATAGGAGTAAATATGAAAAGAAATAATGATTTTGCTGGAAAAAAATAAATGAAAAAATGTGTTTAAAAAAATTTGTGAAATAGTAGCTTATTCATCGTTCTCTGATGAAACATCAAAGTCCGAGTCACAGTGTTAGTAATAAAAGAAGCTTGTAGTGAGATTAACGCATTTCAAGTGAAATGGGCGTTGACAATCCTTTAGGTTGCATTTGATGGTATTGTGTCTGGTCATGATTTCGGGCATGAGTTCCATGCAAATGGTGCAAAAATCACGATCTTCATCTGAGCTAGATCTTCTTTGTTTCTTCTTTGACGCTTTCTTTGCTGGTGGTGCTATTTTGCTTCTGGTACTCTATTTTTTTGATTCGTTTCCCTCTTGCTTCCGTTTATTTGCTAAACGTTTCTCAGCTGCTTTTTGCAACTCGCTTAGCTTTTCCGGAGTGTTTACTCACAATATAAATGTACAACACTTATTTGGATCATGAAATAGTATAATACGTTAACAAGTGGGGACTAGCAATCGTGAAATAACGTTTCCCACTTTACCCCATAAAAAATTTCCCACTTTACCCCGATACCACATTTAGCAAAAAAATGTGAGCTTCATTCTTTTACTCTATGAATTTCACGGAATCCTTTTGAGTTATCAAAACTAAAACTACAAATAATATTTTTGTGTACTTACAATCGGTTTATCTCCAGAAACAGTAAAAATATCGATGCTTAAAAATTTAAAAATGAAATTTAAAAATCACTTATAAGGGGCATTTCCCACTTTATCCCACTTCCTACTTTACCCCACTTTCCCCTAAGTAAAGAAGGTTAATAGAGTATGTTTTTATATGACAAACTAACTTTTAAAAATTTTAGATCAGTTGATTCAGTTTCCAAAGAAGAAATTCGGGTCAATGAAAAACCCTCATCTACTCTATTTTGTAGACCTGTCAAATATGGTGAAAAAAAACAAAAATACAATTATTGAAGAAAATAACGCTATGAAGAGACAAATAAGTGACTTAGGATATGATATAATCGAATTCAATGATAACCAATTGAAGTCTCATATATTGTGCACAATCATCGATGGAGCCGTTGCAAATATACTTACAGGTACAAATTTCACTAGCAGATGCTTTATATGCAAAGCTAGCCCTAGTGAGATGAATAAAATCGATATAGCTAGAACTCCAAATACGAATCATTACGAATATGGACTGTCACCTCTTCACTGTTGGATTCGATTTATGGAATGTTTACTACATGTAGCCTATCGATTGCCATTTAAAAATTGGCAAGTGCAAACCGAAAATAAAGCAACATTTTCTGAAAACAAACTGCGAATCCAAAAAGGAGTTATAGAGAGAATGGGCCCGCTTATTGATTACGTCAAAACAGGTTATGGTACCATTTACGATGGAAATACAGCAAGGAAGTACTTTTCAAACTTTGAAATGTCTGCGGAAATAACTGATAACTCAGTAAAAATTTAATATACAACTTTTCATTAATACTGCGAATTTTTCCTTGTCGGAGGAGTAATTAAAACATGAGAATTTATTAATGAGCTGCTTATAAGGACTGCCCCAACAAAATTTATCCCTTTGTTTTTCATTAATAAAAAAATACGTAATGAATTTTTTTAAAATTTTGTTCTTTTATTCATTAGTGAGTAGCATAACAAACATAAATAACCTTACACTATTAACAAATATTTATTTTATATAAAAATATTTTACTTTTTTCTTAAGACCCTTCATTAAGTATTGTACAGTCGTTTCGTCGACAGTACCGTATGACCTTCGCCACTTATTTTTTGAAATCTTTTAAATTTTTTGCAGTGCTTTTACTCTTCTGAAGATCTGATTTCATTAGAGTCCAATATCTCTCAATTGGTCGAAGCTGTGGGCAGCTAGGTGAATTCGCATTTTTGGGAACAAAATTTACATTATTGCTTTTGTACCATTTTACGGTGGCTCTAGAGTAGTGAGAGGTTGCTAAATCAGGCCAGAACATTACAGTACCTTCGTGCTCACGAATAAATGGCAAAGAACGTTTTCCAGAGCATTCGTCAATATAAATTTTTGAGTTAATTGTGCCCAGTTTTACAAAAAAAAATGCATATACTGCTTGGGAAATTTTGTAATTTTCTTCTCTTTAAATTTGCTCTGTATCTGCCACTCTTCCGAACAGGCGTAAAATTCGTGTCTGTTAGCTGTTGGAAATCTGCCTTAACGTATATTTCATCGTCCATTATGCAGCAGTCAAATTAAGTCAGGTAACCGACACATAACTTTCGAGCTCGCTTTTTGAACTCTGTAGGTTCTTAGCTTAAGTTTTTTCTTTAGTCTGTTTATAGAAAATTTTGAGGTTCCTGCTCTGGCAGCCATATCTCGATCTGAAGTTTTGGGATTCTGATTAAAAAGGCGCTTTACTTTTTTTTCCCCAATTGTGGGTCTATACTGGCTTTTCTACCTAAACTCTTTTTCCGCGTAATAAGTCGACCCTTTCATTTCTTCGAAATAATTCTTTGGACAGTGATTTTTGATGCACCTGTTTTTTTAGCTATGGCTGAATATTTTAATTCTCGTTTTTGCATGCAAGTGTACAAAATGAGTTTGCTCTTTTTTTCTTGATTGCTAGATATCTTTATCGTCTGAAGTTTGTTTGCCAAGTGTTATAAATTTTTTTAATCGTCATGTTATATAGAAAATATTACACCCATATTTTGACCTGCACAATCATCAGGTAAATTATAATCTTAAGGAATAAAAGGGACAAATTTTGTTGGGGCAGTCCTTAGATACTAGAAACTTGTATATGAAGTGTTACAATTGGCACTATGTACATAGTTTTGTCCACAAAGTTTTAATACATAGGTGCGAAGTTATCAAATATTTCGACTTACCAATAGGTGACTTTACTTTCATTTTTATCATATAATAGCTGATTGAGTTGAGGCAATGTTTTAAACAATTATTCTCTTTTGCAGGTTATTTATCTGTAGACGCATTAGAGGCAACCCTCAAACATATTCGATATGCTCGTCTGAAACATGCTTGGAAAAACACGAGTGAAAATACAAACAGAGATTTGATCACAAATTTGTTGATATCATCAGATCCTAACTTATCTTCGAAAAGAAATATTAAACATAAAAGTAAGTCAAATGAAGAAGACCCTTATATAGTTAAATCAAACTACTAGGTCTTATACATTTATATGTAAAGTTTAATGAATTAATAAAATTGCGATTACAAATGTGGCATTTGTTTTTACTTCTACTACAAATTTGAATCTGAATGTCTCTATTCAGACGAAATGAAGCATAAGCTTAGCTCTGCAGGAATCGTTCCCAGCAGAGTGCCTATGCAGCACTTTTTCTGAATGAGACTTCATACGTACATATCTAACTTATAATGTATTTTGTTTACGCTGCAACTTCATACAATGTTGCAAGCGTAAACAAATAGAATCTGAATTTAAACAAAAAGGTTTATGTGTGACCCTACAGTGGGCCACACATAAAATAAATAAGTAGGGTAGAGGCTACTATGTAACTATATGCAGAATTACATTGTTAGTGAAAAAATTGAAGAAGGACATTAAAAAAAAAAATTAATTGTAAATAATAAGATTTAATAAAAATTTTTAAAAGACTCAGCTTTGAAATAAGAAAAGCTCAAGTATTTAAATGTAAGTAAAACTTTCTTAAATTTGTGATTCGATGTATTTTTAAAATCAAAATTAAAATTTCAAACCTGATTTCTGAGAAAAATAAAAAGTCAACAGAAAAACTAATTTCAATTTTGGAATCAGCGGCTTCTTATCTAAAACTATGTGAAATTTCATAGCGATCGAACGCCTCCTTCTATTTCTGACCAACTTTTGTATGGGCTCAAAATACTGTGACACTGGGGCTGCCCCCCGCCCCCCCTATGTGACGGTAGCTTCATATAAAAAATAAGTAAATTACACCAAGCGTGACGCTTGCTCGAACCCCCTCCCCCCCCCGTAGGACCGTCACTGAGATTATGGACAGCCCCACGTGTGCAGAGTAATAGTACAACGCTTAAATTATTCGTCCAATGCTTACTTTGTAGGATATGACATCTCGAATACAGATAAAGTTTTATCTATCATTTCAGTACAACCATGCTAATGATTAACTTTTTAAGAGCTGAGTAGAGAACGAATCTTTTTTTTGTTGTCATGCGCATACTTTCCAGCTGTTAAATTTGTTATGATCGATGTTGTTCTGTTCTTTATAAGATCACTTATATGATTTCATAAATTGAAGCCGACTATAATTGGATCATTTGAGCATTTACATCAAAATAACATAAAGAAACGATTAGAGGTGATAAGTAACTGATGCTATTGTGGTATAGTTTTTAATGTGGTATGGTCGCATATCTTCGATTTGGGAAGGAATCTGCGAAAGTCACTGCTTTTGTCCTGTCAGAAAACATGAAAAACTAGGGATGTGTTTCTGTCATGCACCAAACAAAATTTTTCCGATGTCAGTTGAACGAAACGTAAGTCGCGTGTGGTTGATTTTTTTTCCTGATTTTTTGCAAAAAAATTTGGTTAAGAAAAAGTTGCTTTTTGGTAAAGTTTTATTTATATTCAATAAAGGTAAGTGCTAAGTATTGCGAAATAAGTGTTTAACTGTGTAAATTCACAATGTTTCCCATTTTATTTTTAGAATTTTGTAATTTCTAAAAATTGACCAGTGTGGTATAGTCGGGATTCGCTGATATTCTTGATATTCTTAACATTATTGGATTGCTGTTTATTTTTTTCATAAAAACTATGAGTTTGAGAACCAATGTAAATATTATTATGAACTTATTTCATACCTTTCAAATTTTTTATTTGTTTATATGGTATAAGTATACCACATTACCTTACTTACATATATATTCCACATTACCCGCCCACTTTACAAGTACTGATCAGTATATACATATGTGGTGGTGCCTGCGTCCTGGTGGCCAAACGAACATTCAAATTTTCGTAGGACCTCTCTGTTAAGTAAACCCGATCATTTTGTTTGTTTACATACTTATTGCTGGATACAGTAATTTTTCTCATCAGAGAAGACAATTTGTGACAGATTTCCGGCGGCGTGCAAGCGCAACAACTCCTTGGCTCTATCGAGCCTAACTTTTTTTTGAGCAGGAGTGAGATCATGCGCCTTTTGGAACTTGAGAGCCTTTAGTCCGAGCTTGTTTGACAACATGTGTTGCATTCGTTCACGCGATATTTTCAGCTCGGCAGCCATTTGTCTGCCACTGCGTCTCGGATTTCGCTCAATTCTGGCCTTCACCTTTCGAACCATTTCTGGTGATGTTGCAGTTATTTTCCGACCACCACCATGTCGTTTGGCAACGCTGCCGGTACCATTGTAACGTGTTATGGTCCGATACACAAACATTTTATTCACTTTTAAATGTTTCAGCTCACGAACAATTGCTGGTTGCGATTTTCCAGCCAAATAAAGAGCAATCACACTATTACGTTTGAATTCCATTTCGAAAATTTTTTATTTTCAATAAATTGACGCGCAAATGCTTTTGGTTACTTGTTGACAATAGAATGAACTAACATCTTGCCAATTTTTAGACAGCTGTCATGTTCCATCTGTCAGATAAGTCTATCTGAAGTTGGTAATAGTTCGAATCAGCCACCCTGTATACCACATTGCCCTACCATACATGTCAACTTTTTGAAAACAGCTTTTTGACTTTTTTTAGAATTTGCTCAATAACTTTTTTTAATGAAATTGCACACATTTTATTGAAATATATTCTGTAGCCTAAACAAATCAGCATAAACAAATTTGGCTGAATTTGATCTAACGGTTCTCTTGCAAATTTCAAAAAAAAAAAAATTAGCTATACCACAATAGCATCAGTTCCCCTACATACTGTGGTAAAATGAATTCCGAAAGTTTCCAAGATGGCGGCCATAGGAAGTTCGATGCAACTTTTGGAAACTCACATAAGTATTTGAAAATTCATAGCTCGTCGGCTTTTTATCCATTTTTGATGAAATTTTCAGGGTTAGTGTAAAAGAGTAAGAAATTTTAAAAAAAATTACATTGAAAAAAAATTGTTTCTTTGTTTTAAAGCCATTTCAGGGCTTGGAGCATTCTTGTTTTTCAAATGTGAATTTTATTATTATTATTTTCCGACCCTCAAAATTGTGGTATCTTTTACGGTTATTACGTTGTGAATTTTTGAAATTATTCGTTACTGTGTTTATCATCAGTCTTTGGTGCACGTGCGCTACCATAGGGTTGCCAAGGTCCCAACGGTATTTTTTTCGGTGACACTGTGAGATTTTTCGTAGAATATTTTTGTTGAATGCTTTAACCCATTTTAAACAAGTTTTCGGAAAAGGGGGTCAAAAGGACCCATAAAGGGGAATATAATGGGTTAAGATGTTCTAGAAAATTGTTCCGTGCTTGGTTTTATGTTAGCTTTCTTAAATATCTTAACCCATTAAATTCCGTTTTTTTGGATCTTTTTGAGCCCTTTCCAAAAACTTAGTCAAAAAGTCCAAGCCCTAAAATGACTTTAAAAACAAAAAGGCTTTTTTTCACATAAAACATAAATTATTTTTTCAGTGTAATTTTTTTTTTTTTTTTTTCAAAAGCTCGTACTTTTCTGCAATATCGTTGAAAATCTCATTAAAATCGGATAAGAAAACGAGGACCTATAAATTTTTGAAATATGTTAATATCCAATAGTTGGAACGAACTTCCGATGGCCGCCATCAAAGAAATTTCGGAAAATCATTTTACCACAGTTATGCATATCATATGTTAAATTTTCATCAATTTTCATAAAATCGGAGATGTCAACCCAAATCTTAACCGATTACGCAAAGATGGACTCAGCTGTTGAAAGCAACATCCATGCGAAGTTTTGGCGAAAATGTGCAGAAGGGCATGATACCCCTATTGCAAACAAAAACTTTATATATAGCCTTATCTAAGACAATCCAATCAAACTAATTAATTACACAGAACAACAAATTGAGAGTAAAAAATTTTAAAAGAGATCTCGACATCTTTTTTCGTTCCGCTTGCGGTCGCTGTTCGCGAAACTGGAAACTGTTTCCTCAATCAGGTCTATGATCGCAGTTTTGATGAACTTCACTTTTGAACTAAGTATGGATGCTGATCACTGACTTTCGATAAATGCGTTCGATGTTTCACTGTTCGATATGAAGACTTCTGCAGAAGCGTTCATTGTGAGAAGGAGAAGAAGGAAAGTATGTTGTACTTACTCTGTAACTATTTTGCTCCATGTTGTAGCACCTGTTAATGGGATGGAGGTAAATTTTTCGTTATAACATGTAACCCAATCAGGGAAATGATTTGTAAGCTACTCCTATAGAATAAAGAATCAGAGAAGAGAAAGTACCGGAATCGTTTGTTTTCTCTAGTTTGGGTTACTAAATACAAAGGAACATAACCTGCATAAGTGCAATCTTAAAGTGAGTTGACTGGATAGCCCTAGTTTAAATTTTTAGAGCTTAGGTCCACATTTTAAAATTATGCCCCAAAGTGTGTGTAGGGTTATCGCTGACAACAATAGGTATATGAAATTTCTCACAAAGTCAAACGACTTTAAACCAGATGAATATTTAGAAAACTTTTCAGAAAAAAAATTTGTTTTTCTGTAAAACAGAAGATTTTTAAAAATGTTCCTGAAAAATAATTCTTTTTTTATCAAAATTAAATTTTTTTGTAAAGAATTCATTAAAAATTATTAAAAAATCTAGCTCCAACTAAAAGGAACTTAAATATGAACATAAATTAGGCCTTTTATTCTTAAATATCCTCGAGTGACATAAAAAATAAACAAAAACAAGAAGTTTTTCGAAGTATGATAATTTTATATATAATTTTCATTTCAATAATCATATATTTAAGGAGATTTTTTTTTTCAAAAGGGCTCATTTCCAAAACGAGGCTAAAGAAATGTCATAAACATTACGTGGCATAATAAAAGGTTATTTGAACGATATCATTTTATTATCTTAATGCCATAAATTCTACACCATCTACACTTTTCGTGAAAACAGAGACCAATTTAATATTTCTTACAAAATATCAGGCAATTAGTATTATGACATTACTTTTGCCTCGTTTTGGTAATAAGCCCTTTTGAAAAATCACTCCTCAATTATGACTTTATTAATATAAATTTTGTTTCAATAGTAACAAATGGAATAATTTGGCTGAGTTGCAACACAACCACCGGCGATTTCATCAAAATATGGATAGTTGGGACTTATGCTTGCGCAAGATATTGGTGCAGCGGTTTTACTCTTTTGATTTTCGCAAGGGTAATATGATTCACAATACGTTAGTGGTGCCGTTACAAAGGTTAAATTAAAGTTATTACAACGATCATATGGGCAATTATATACCATGGGGGAGACACATTCCTGCCTGTACGGATCAAAATGTGTGGCAAAAGGACATTTTTGCCACCAACCCTGCCATGGTGATGCGCATGCCACAAACCCACCACATGTTATAGTATCAGAAAAATATTGCACTGGGTAATATTCTGGGTAATATACCGCACAAATTGTCACAATTTGTGCTTGAGTTAATGTGACATCAGGTTCCTTTATGACAGGGCAATCCATTGTTGTAATTCTATCACATTTACCGTTTGCTGGATTAAATATTCCAGACGAACAGCTGCTGCTTCCATAATTGACACCATTGATACATCTTAGGTAATTGCCACACTTTGCAGGATTTGGATCAGCTATGAATTGATTATTTGATACAAGATAACAAGGGGAATCCCTTGGACAATCATAATCACTAGTATAGACACATTCTTCCGAGTATGAATCGAAAACTTGTCCTTTCGGACAAGATAAACAACCTGAATTTTTGTAACCGACACAATAACAGAAATTATTACAATTAAGTGGATCTGCTGCAAAAGCTCCACTTTTGTTATCACATATGGTTGTTGCACTGTAGGCACAATCTGTAGCATTGGCATGAACACATTCCGCAATTCTGTTGTCGTATAGAAGATCATCTGGACAAGTATTCTTTTGTATAAGCTCACCCCCTCTGCAGTAACCCCACTTGGTACAGTCGCTTGGATCTGCGATGTAACCTTGATAGTAAAGTTTGCAAGTCTCCTCCATTGTGATGGCGGCATCAGTTATGCTGCTCAGAAGCATGAGCGAGCTCAAGATGGCAATATATTGACAAGAACCTGTAAGCAAAGAGATGAAAATAATTTTATTTTAATATCAATAACACTGGTTTACAGCCAAAAAATACCAAAAATTAAATTAATGTGGTTTGCTAGAATGGGATTTTGTAAAAATAAAAAAATTTTTTTTTTTTTACAGTTGCAAATTTTGCCTGGAGACCATTTTATGTTTTTCAGAGATGGTTTCACAGATATCCTTATGAAATCCAAACAAAGTGTCTGATCGAGGTAAAGCGTATATTGTTGAAAAGGTAATTGAATAATCTTTCCGACGATTTGATTATGATTAGACAACAAATGGCTGAGTTATGACTCCTAAAAGTTGAAAAATTTGTTATTTTTCTGTTTTTTTGGAATTTTTTATTTTCATTTTTGTTATCATTTTAATAAAAATTAACATTAACCAAATTAATTTCATTCTTGGTATTTTCCCAAACTTGGATTTTGTAAACCTGTGTAATTTTACTAAGATTTTGCCAGGAGGGCAAAAGTAATGCCAGACACTTCTTTTTATTATAATGATTATAAGAAAATTATCACCCAAACAATTCCATGTTTAATTTACCACGCAAAGCACGAACGGAAATCAACCGTTCAGAATTGGAGTAGAACCCGTAAGAGGACAGACTGGAAACGATAAATCGAGAAAGATAATAGACACAAGGGCTTTCAGGTCTTAGGAAAATTTTCGTGTACTTATGCATGTTAAGGAAATTGTAAAAATAAAAGGTGTTACTTTCATAATTTTTTTTTTTTGTCTAAAACTATTGTTATTTTTTTTTTTCATTAACACTACTTTATCAATTTTTATTCCTTTTATCTTTTTTTTTTTGTAGTAAGTACACAAAAACTCTACGTATTGTAGTTTTTGCAGCCTCAACAACATTTATCCTTTTTAGTGCACTTACCTGCCATCTTTTGTTGTTTTTCCGTACAACAACTGCTTCGAGTATGTCCTGTGAAAAAACTGTTTGATAAACTGTAGCAACTTGGTCTCAAATGCCATATAACAACGTCAGATTCAATTAAACTGTAGCAACTTGGTCTCAAATGCCATATAACAACGTCAGATTCAATTAAGTTTCAAACTACTGTTCGCGTTATGTTCAAAGATAAAGGAGATACGCGACAAGTTGCGCTGAATTTTAAGAAATTAATAAGGTCAAAACACAAACTTTCATTTCCATGTATTTGTTCATAAATCGATTTATACTTATTTTGATAAGCTACTGGCATAAAATTAACCATATCTATAGAAATTTTATCGATTTCTCTGAAAATAATTCAACTTTAATATTGCTCATTTAGAGAAAATTCTATCATATCTAGGTTAAACCGGTCCAAATTTGTGTGAAAATCAAAAATTTGCTTAAGCGCTACATAAAGTTCGGTCAATTTCAGAGAATATTTTATACATTCGAAACCATTTTAAAAACCAAAAAGAGGTACTGAATATGAAAAAAATTTTTCTTTTAAAATTTAAGATGTTCATATTTTTGTATGGAATTTGAGCCACTTAATTCGAATCTGCAATATTTCTCCATAAGTTCAGTAGTTTTGAAGATATTGGCCGTTCCATTTCGTATTTGAATTTTCCTCATTGAATGGACAATATCTTCAAAACTATAGAACTTACAGAAAATAAATTGCAGATTCGGAGTTAGCGGCTTAAAATCCATATAAAAACTTTTTTCACTTCAAAAAAGTACTCAAAAAAAATTTTTTTTAAACTTTCCAAAAAAATCCCAAAAACTTCACACTTCAACTTCGTGCTTCCCGTTTAAAGGCGTGTAACTCCTACTAAAGAAAAAACAGTTTTTGATATCTTTTTGTACCCAAATTCATAAAAATCAATCATGCTATCGTGCTATATAGTGCTAACCCTATATCTATACCAAATTTTCTTAAAAATCGTATGCAGTGGTTTCGCCGTGAGAGCGTTTATTCCATTTAAGGGCGTGACACCGCCCACTGAAAACATAAAGATCATTTTATCGTTTCTTAGTTCCAATCCAATCGCCATGCCGAATTTCGTTAAAATCGATGCAGTGGCTTAGCCGTGAGAGCGTTTTTCCCATTTAGAGGCGTGGCACCGCCCACTGAAAAACATAATACTAGAGCCTACCATATCTCTATACCAAATTTCGTGAAAATCGCTGCAGTGGCTTAGCCGTGAGAGCGTTTTTTTCATTTAGGGGCATGGCACCTCCCACTTTTAAAAAAGATATAGTCCTATGCACTGCTCCTTCTTACAACATTTTCAAAAAAAAAAAAACAATCAAATCGGTTGAGATTTAGGTAAAGAAATAGGGACTGAATCGATTAAGCCTAGTACACTTTTTTCGTAAGATGCCTTCCTCTTGAGTAAAAAAAGAGTTTTGGCTGACGGGGGCGTTCAAAAGCCAAAAACTCTCATGTCGCGACCGAATTCTATAATTCAGCAGCACAAGCTTATAAATTAAATAATTGAATTGGACTTAAATAAAACAATGAAGAAACTTAAATTAATTGCTGTCCAAAAGTTTCATTCCTTAAAATCCTGCAATGTAATCTTTTGGAAGACTTCCAAGTGATCTCATTAGATCTCCGATGGTAATTTTTATTCTCAAAAAACAAAGAAAGAAAATGCAAGAAGTCTTTCGTTTTAGCTATGACATATTGATGCCTTTATTAAACTTTATTTTATTCCGAACAAATTTCGTATTGTGGTCGATCTGGTGAAACTTTACCGGTGATTTCATTAAAATATGGATATTCAGGATGTGCACAAGGTTTCGCTACAGTTGTTGTACTTTTCTGATCTTTGCAATCGAAATATGCCCGACAATTGGTATATGCTGCTGTTACATAGGATATATTTAAGTTATTGCAACGATCGTATGGGCAACTATATTGAATGGGAGAGACACATTGCTGGGTATTCGGATCAAAATGTGTAGCAAAAGGACATTTTTGCCACACACCATACGTTCGTGAAAAGCATGCGACATATCCACCACATGTTATAGTATCAGCATAGTATTGCACTGGATAATATTCTGGTTCAACAAAATCCGAACAAATTGCCGCAATTTGTGCCTGAGTTAATGCAACATCAGGCGCTTCTACAACAGGGCAATCCATTGTTGTAACTCTATCGCATAAACCATTTGATGGATTAAATATACCAGACGAACACTTTCCACTTCCATAATTGGCACCATTGATACATCTTAAGAAATTGCCACAATTTGCTGGATCTGGATCAGCTATAAATTGATTATTTGCTACAAGATAACAGGGTGAATCTCTTGCACATGCATAATCACTGGCATAGACACATTCTTCTGAGATTGGATTGAAAACTTGTCCCTTTGGACAAGATAAACAACCGGAATTTTTGTCACCGACACAATAACAAAAACTATTACAATTAAATGGATCTGCTGCAAAAGCTCCACTTTTGTAATCACACATTGTTGCTGCACTGTAGGCACAATCGGTAGCATTGGCATGTACACATTCCGCAATTATGTTATCGTAATGAAGACCATCTGGACAAGTATTTCTTTGTATAAGCTCACCCCCTCTGCAGTAACCCCACTTGGTGCAGTCGCTTGGATCTGCGATGTAACCTTGATAGTAAAGTTTGCAAGTCTTCTCCATTGTGATGGCGGCATCAGTTACGCTGCTGAGAAGCATGAGCGTGCTCAAGAAGAGTATGGAAATACGTTGACAAGAAGCTGTAAAAAAGAAAAATCTTCCTCAATGAACTTTACCTGCAAACTTTTCAATTAGGACCTTTACTTTTAAAATTATCATCCTTTGAATTAATGGTGTTTAAACTCCAATAAAGAACTAAATTAGATTTGTTTGTATTTGAAGTAATTCTTCTTCGACAACACTTTATTTGGAAAATAATAATCCAATTGGAAAATATACCCTTGGAGTGTTATATAACATCATATATGCACCAAAACAGCAATGTTTGTTCTTTAAGCAAGAGTAACTAAATTTGGTGAATCCAGTTTTATTGTGATTTTCAGTAGACCATGATTAACCGAATACCGACGCCGAAAAATCATTATTGCCCTCTGTAGTAACATCACGGACAGTTCTTAGAACTTTTTTTTAATGATTACTAGAATCGCCCAATGGTCAAAATTTGACCACAAACGTATTAAATAATTTTGGTACTTTTTGGACAGTTTTAGTACTTTTTTTGCTATTTGCTACAAAATAGAAAAGCTCATTTAGCATCCCTAGTACAAAGACAAATATGAAACAAAAAGAAAACAAAAAAACATGAACTCTTTTTAGCCTTTCTCTTTGTGCTGTATCCTCTTTTTAGCTCTGTTGTCGTTAATATTGAAAAATTTGTATTAAATTTTTCCGGGCTTATGGGCAACATATAAAAATAATTTTTACTTTATGCACATATACACATAAATACCTTTCTAATGGTGTATAATACAAAGTCGGGCTTCATTTTGAACATAGTAAAAAAGGTAAGACAAATTTTTATCTTGCGTAATAATATATAGATTGGAAAGTTTCCACCGAAATAACTTTATGCACAAAGCACGATCCACAAGAGGACAGGAGAATTCAAGGCCCAAAGGTGGTCAAGGTGGAATTGAGAAGCGATATAAGAAAATTCTCAATATTTACTCCTATTATAGTACTTACTTGCCATCGTATTAAATTTTGGTGGTCTTTTTCCGTGTATTAACTGCTTCGAATATGTCCTTTGGAAACTCTTTAACCAAGTGGTAATATGGTAACTGTTGGATAAACTGTAGCAACTCGGTCTTAAGTACTAAACAAACGCCTTAAATCTAATTAAGTTTTAAACTAATGTTTACGTAATGTTCCAAGATAAAAGAGATACGCGACAAGTTACGCGGAATTTATAAAGTCGAACATACATTTTTATCTCTGTGAATTTGTCTTTAAATAGTTTTATTTCTGATAAACTTCCGGGAGAAAATTTTTTCAATTTCTTCGAAAACGATTAAAGTTTAATACTGATCAAGAAAAATTTTAGTTGACGTCATTCCGTTTGCTTTCCAGCAGCTTAGCTCAAATGAAAGATGCTAGAGTTTTTGCTGTTCTCTACATGATGGCTTACTAGATCTTATGAATTGACGATAGATGTAATTGGATGCAACTACTAGGTCTTGAATGCAACGCTCTTTCCATCGTTTCTGTTCAGCCGGGGAGTGAACTCTTTTTTTGTATATTTAGCGGGCGCAGAAAATATTTGATTTGAAAGGAATACCTTTTCGTGTTTGTCTGCTATGTAAAGTTGCTACCTACGTCGACTGCAAACGGCAGCCACGTGAACTGCTACTTTTGACAATGGTGGCTGTGATGATGGATGACCGCTAGAGCGATGACCATTTGGATGATGTAGATGCTGTCTTCGATGATCAAAAATACTTTTGAGCTATGATGTTCCCAAAAGTAAAACGCAGAAAACGAATGTCCTCACCAGGTGTCTATTTTCCAAAGAGAAAAACTAACATTGGACTTTATCTTTACGTTATAATTTATTTCAACTACTTGACTTTAGATTTAAGTACTAGTTTAAGAGTGTTTTTAAGGTTTAAGCAAATGTAATTATAAATGGAAATTTCGGCGGCCGCTGCTAAGCTCATGAGTTTGACACATACGCATGAGAGTGACAGAGATAGCTGTATGAATTGAAGAATTTTCTATGGGTACAATTTGCGTTGCCAATCGCAGGAAATTAAATCCGGTTTTTGGGAGTTTATGCGTATTCCTGCGTAAATAGTTTCAATTGAAGCAGCATTTTTTCGCCACAATCTCCCCACTCTTGTTCCATGTTTTTGTATTTATTTTCACTTAAGATAACATTAAGAAATTAAAAATTTTAATAGGATTAAAATAAAACAAAAAAGAAACTTAAATAAATAGCTGTATAGAAGTTTTATTTTTTTGGATATTCTCAAATGACATCTATTTCAGGACCTTTTTAATAGACCTCTAATGAAAAAAACAATTACAAGAAAAATTTTATTTCCATTATAACACATATTTATGCCTTTATTAATATAAACTTTATTTTATGCCGAACAAATTGCATAAGATGGTAAAGTTGCTACGCAACCGCCGGCGATTTCATCATAATATGGATAGTCGGGACTTACGGCTGCGCAAGTGCTTGATTTAGTGGATAAACTCTTTTGACCTTGGCAAGGGAAATATGATGCACATTGTGTACCTGGTGCTGTCACAAAACCTAAATTCAAATTATTGCAACGATCAAATGTGCAATCAGATGAAATGGGAGAGACACACTGCTGGGTAGTGACATCAAAATGTGTGGCAAATGGACACTTTTGCCAGGTACCTTTCGTTGTTGATTCGCATGCCACAAATCCACCACATGATACAGTATCATTAAAATATACCTCAGTACCTTCTGCGGGTGCTTCATAAGCTGCGCATATCGCCGTAATTTGTGCCTGAGTTAAAGTAACATCAGGTGCATCTACGCCGGTGCAATTCATTGATGTAACTGTATCGCATTTACCATTTGATGGATTAAATGTGCCCGACGAACATGCTTTGCTTCCCTCACTGGCACCACCGACACATCTCAAGTAATTGCCACAATTTGCTGGATCGGGATCAGCAACAAATTGATTATTTGATACAAGATAACAGGCTGAATCTATTGGGCAATTATAAGTACTGCTATAGACACATTGGTCTATTTTTGGATTGAAAACTTGTTGTGTCGGACAAGTTTCACAACCAGTATTTTTGTTAGCTTCGCAATAACAGTAACTAGTACAATCGTTTGGATTTGGTAGATAGCCTAAAGCTAAGTTATCACACATTGTTGTTGCACTGTAAGCACAGACGGTATTATTGGCGTAAACGCATTCGGCTTGTTTGCTGTCGTATAAAAGACCGGCTGAACAAGTACCCTTTGCGGCAACTTTGCCCCCTCTGCAGTAACCCCAATTAGCACAGTTGCTTGGATCTGCAATATAACCTTCATTATAAAGTTGGCAAGTTTGATCCATTGTTAGAACGGCATCGGTTACGCTGCTAAGAAGCATAACCGAGCTCAAAATGAGTAAGGCAATATGTTGACAAGAAGCTGTAAAGAAAAAGAAGAAGAGAAATTTGTTTTTTATTTTAATAATTAAATTAAATTACACGTATAAGATATTCTAAAATGATATTTTTATCGTTATGCTTTGTTGAAATACATAATTCACCACACTTGAATTTGTTTTTGTAGTTTCTGGAACTATAAGGTAGAGCAGGAGTAAGTACATAAGTCTACAGTGGACTAATTTGAAGCCAAATGTTTTGCGTACAACAACTCAAAATGATATTTGACTGATATCATTTTTTAGACCTAACGCCATCAAGACGAGCTCTGACAAGGGGCGTGGAACCTCCCATATAAGCAAAAGCTTCATAAAGTTATACTGACAACGTTTTTTGAGTTAATTGAACCAAATTTTACTTAGATACTAAAAACTACAAATGCAAGCTCTGAACAAAAACTGGGTGAACTCGGACAAGAGGGCGTGGCTTTTCCCATATGAGCAAAATTATCAAAATACTGCAGTGTAGGGTATTTAATGTTTGGCCAGGCCAAAGGTTACACCCTTACTAGTTTCAGGTGAGCTTTCAGTGGAAACAAAACTGAATTTCTTTAAATTTTAACAAAATAGCGCTCGATTTACATTATGGCATTACTTTTGTCTAGCCTTGTAGTTCATGCAAACTGTACAAAAATCTTATACGAGAAGTTCCCTAGACAAAATTATCGTGCATAAACAACGTAAGACAGCGTTTGTTTCTATAGAAGTTAAGGTTCCGGAAGTCAGAGAGTAATCACATATTTGACAGACAATTTGAAAATATTGCTCTTTATGCAGCTTGATATAAAATTTTTCTAAGCGCAGTAAAAGCATTTGACATTTTTAGTATGAAAAACAGAGTAACTTTGTAAGCAACAAACTTTCTCTGAGAGAATCGGTCTAGCAAAGAGCAAGAAACAGCAAAAAATAAGATGCGGATCTCTGTCACAACAAAAACGGTAAAATTTCCTTGGGAAATGATATAAGGCAGTGATCGGCATTCTATAGGCAATTGTTCAAAAATCTACCTAGCTCTCTCTATCTTTTTCTTAGTTCTGTCTATCTTCTCTCAAACATAAATTCTCACTTATTAATTTGCCGACCACTGATATAAAGGCAAAACTCTTACCATACACTGAAGAACAGGAGAGCAAAATTTTTATGAAAAACAAAATCACACTGGTCGGCAACCTCAAGAGAGGGAGTTTATGTTTGAGAAAAGATTGATAAAAAGCAGACAGAGATAGATAGAATATAAAAAGATCAATTGAGCTATGAAGTACCGCTCACTAGTCTAATTCAAAAAAAGCGAGAGATGTAATGTTCCCGATTGAAAATTAGTACGAGTTTGAACTCGATACAGTTCTGAGTTGCCTGAAGAATGATCAGTGACGGGTGAGGCTTTCTTATCTGTAAGAACTCCTATGAAGCGAATCGGATCCGCTAAACAGACACAGATCTGATCAAAACATATCAGTTTTTTGGATCTACTGAAAATCAGATTTTCTTTCCACTCAGATACTGATTAAAAAATTAAATGATGAAGAAATGTGAATGGGATTATTCTTATAACTATATTCTCAACGGTATTTACAAAAGTCTAGAAATAGTTTTGTAATCAGACCAATACCATATTAATCTGAAAAGATGAAAGGATCAAAGAATGCGACACTGTAAAGTGATGTAAACTGCTCAGATGTCTGTATACGTATCAAGGAAAATATTACTTTAGGAAAATCGGGAACTGCAAAGTATGAACATTTTTGGTGCTGCGCGAAGAATGAACGGTAGTCTGCTTCTTAACATTAGAAAAATTACGCGGCCGCCTGAAAATATGCGAACATTGGACAAAAATATGAATCGGAGAAAAAATTAACACTTATTCGATTTTCACGAAAATCGGCACATAGAGGTTTCATGAGCCCAGTTTTACAAATTTGATGTCAATTTAAAAAGTAACGAATTGGCGGATACAATATAACAATAAAGAAATTTAGTTCTAATTTTTTTCTCCGCTATTTTGGATCTACCATTTTTAATGAAAATCCGAAACAAAAAATGTGGCTTAACAGATTAATAGAAAATTCATTAACGAAGATTATAAAAGAAATTTATTTTCTATCGGTTGATTATTATGATCGGAAAGTCGTTTTTAACAAAAAAGTCACTTTAACGCCACTGAGCGATGGCGTCGGGATGACGTCGAGAAGAGTTAAAGAACACTTAAGGGTTTTAAGGTCTTTATAAGAGGTGATGGATGCAATAAATTGTTGCTTATTTTCTTTGTTTTTTTCATTTCGAAAGTTGTTACTTTTATAGTTTTTTTTTTTTAAAAACACTTGTGCTATTTCTTTTATTTTGTTAACACAATTTAAACACTTCATATCTTTTTTTATTGAAAGTCCACAGAAAATCCACATAGCTTTTACAGGCTCTGCAACAATTATCCTTTTAGTAGTGCGCTTACCTGCCATCGTATTGTATTGTGGTGGCCTTTAGTTATTTTTTCCGTGTAACTACTGCTTCGAGTATATCCTTTGGATACTCCTTAGCTAAATGGCAATAAGACACTCAACTGTTGGATAAATTGTAACAACTTGGCCTTAAATACCAAACAACAAATTCCGACAACACAACGACCTCAGATCTAATTAAGTTTTCAAAGGCTGTTCGCGTAATGTTCAAAGATAAAAGAACTACACAGACAAGTAACGCTGAATTTTAAGAAAATTAATAAAGTCAAACATACATTTTTATGTGTGAATGAATATCTGCAAAACAATTTCAAATTTTTGACACTGCAAAAAAAGAATTGATCATATCAAAAGAATTTTTAACAATTTCTATGAAAATGATAAAAATTTAATACAATTCGAGATATCTGTAATCATTTAGAGTGAATATTATGATAATTTAGTCTTTAGTAGTATTCTTTCGGGATTAACTGCTTGGCTCAGAAAATTAGAAAATTTGTTATTTCTTAGGACAGTGATTCTCAACCTATGTGCCACGGCACTTTAGTGTGCCGTGAGATTTTAAAAGTGTGCCGCCACTGCCAGAAAGCATACTTGACGACATGATTTTTTAAGGTTTCTGGAAATTAAAACCTTTTGGTCATAATAGCATTTTACACCAATTTATAAATTGTGATTTAATGATGTATAGACTACCTCCCACCACACCTTCTTTCCTAACAAACTTCCATGTGGTAGTAGCTAAAAGAGATAGATTGGTTATTTTAAATACGTTCTTTAAAATATACAGGGATGGGTCAAAATTGGATACAGGTACTGGCTCAGGAAATTTTTTCGAGTATATAGAACTAACAAAATTGTACAGACAGCCAAATTACTAGTGTCCTTCGGGCAGATGCTTATGCTGTTCTGAAAGTTGTAATTTCTTGGAATTGTTGTTATTTATTTACCTTAATAAGCGGGTGGCCATCAAAGTAATTGCATGAAATCACATTACTTCAAAACTTGTATTAAGCTGTTAAGAAGGATCTTTTACGGTATTAGTAAGGACTACAGTATGACTCTTTGCTGGGCTGCCGATCATAGCAATTGCTTATGAACTAGCTAAGAAAGGATCAAACTAGAATATCTTTTGGCTAACCTTTCAATAAGAAAACACATTAACGTAATTAAGGGAACAAGCAAAGCATATTAAATCAATTTATTTTGCCATCCTTAAGTATGAATCGATCTAAATTTTTTTATAGCAATAGAAAACTAGTAAAGGTGTAAACTTTGGCCTGGCCAAACATTAAATACCCTACACGGCAGTATTTTGAAAATTTTGCTTATATAAGAGGTGCCACGTCCTCTTGTCCGAGTTCATCTAGTTTTAGCTCAGAGCGTGCAATTATAGTCCTTAGTATTTGAGTGAAATTAAGTTGGACTATCTCAAAAAACTCTTCCAGTATAGCATTTTGAAGCTTTTGCTTATGAGGGAGGTGCCACGCCCTTTTGTACAAATTCGTTTAGCTTTTTTTAGAGCTTGCGCTTACAATTTGTAGTATTTGTGTGCAATTTGGTTGCATTGTCGTTAAAAATACTCCTAAAGTTGCATTTTGAATATATTTTTTGTATTGGCGGTAGGCATGTTCGTTGACCGATTTCACTCATTTTCAATTCCACGCGTTAACTTTGACGACGGAGGCCGTGTACCAAATTTCATTGAATTATTTTGCTTAGTTTTCTCAAAAAATGCATTTCCGCACACAGCCAGCCAGACAGACGGACATGGCTATATCGACTCAGGAGGTGACGCTGATCAAGAATGTATATACTTTTCTATATCTGCCACCCCTTTTTCTCTGCGTTACAAACGGAAGGACAAAGTGAATATACCCTGGGTGTAGGGTATAAAAATTAGTCTTACGGAATAGGATTCGAACCCACGCATGCAGAGAAGCAGATTAGCGTTTAAGTCATTCGGCCAACGCGAATCAGGATATGATACTTATATTGAATTCTGATGAATTTGTATCCAAATTTCAGTACATGCGATTTGTAATTGTGATCCTTCATAACTTTTTGCTTTTTACTTGATTCTATGTAGTTTACATTTCATTATTGCTTCTGGTATCTTCTAATTCATTACGCATTGATTGACCGTCAACAATCGAGATCATTTTAAATTCTACAAGTAAATATAAATATTTGCTACCAAATAAGCATGGATCAGATGACATTGTTTGGTTTGAGTTTACTGTTTAATGCGTTTTGCAAAGCAAAAGCAAAAAGATTTGTTGGAGTGCTAGTTAGCATTACTAGTTTCGGGACCCTATCATAGTTCATTCTCATCAGACGCATTTGCCGACATTCAGAAGAACTTTCAAGCATAATATAATCTATTTTGTTTTTTGTTTTTATTTTGGAGTTTTAAAAGAAATGTCAAAAATTGCATATTAAGTTATTTAATTTATTTTAATTTATTGTAATTTTTTGCAAATATCTCGCTAACTGTTACTTTTACAATAAATGATTTGTAGTTCAGAAAATAGATACAAAAATTCGAGAAGAGAAAGAGCTTATTGACGTTTAAAAAGCTATTTAGTCTCAAAGGTCACAAAAATCGGCCTTTTACAAATTATTACTATGAAAAAACCTTTTGAAGCCCATAAAATTTTCTTTAGAAAAGACATAAGAGTTATGTTCGTATAACTTAAAGCTTAGGATATTTCCTAATTAAAGCTTAAGCCCCAAAATTTCTCAAGTGAGCTACCTTAGAATTTTAACGTAAAAACGTAAAAAATGCTTTTTGGCGAAAATGGTTTTTCTAAAATATTTTACATTCCCCAGAAAATAAGTGTGCCGTGCAATTTTTTTCAGTAGTAATGAAAAATAAGGCATCTTACGAAAAAAGTGTGTATGGCATAAAATGCTTAGAGTCGAATAAAGAAAACATGTGAATTTTTTCAGAATTTTCTGAGACATTTTATAATTTTTGAAAAATTGGTCAAAAAAAAAAAAAAAAAACTTGTAAGGGTGTAAAATTTGGCCTGGCCAAACATTAAATACCCTACACTGCAGTATTTTTCAAATTTTGCTCATATGGGAGTTGCTACGCCCTCTTGTCCGAGGTCACCCAGTTTTTGTTCAGCGCTTGCATTTATAGTTTTTAGTGTCTGAGTGAAAAACTTTTTCAGTAAAGCGTTTTGAAGCTTTTGCTTATATAGGAGGTGCCACGCCCTCTTGACCGAGTTCGTCTAGTTTTAGCTTAGAGCGTGCATTTATAGTATTTAGTATTTGAGTGAAGCTTGGTTCGATTATCTCAAGAAACTGTTTCAGTATAGCATTTTGAAACTTTTGTTTATGTGGGAGGTACCACGCCCCCTTGTCCGATTTCACCCAATTTTTGTTGAGAGCTTTCATTTATGATTCTTAGTGTCTGAGTCAAATTTGATTCGAATATTTCAAAAAACGCTTTCAGTATAGCGTTTTTAAGCATTTGCTTATATGGGAGGTGCCACGCCCTCTTGTCCGAATTCGCTTAGTTTTTCCTCAGAGCTTGCGCTTACAATTTTGAATATTAATGCGTATTTTGGTTGCATTGTCGTGAAAAAAACTCCTAAAATTGCATTTTGAATATATTTTTTGTATGGGCGGTAGGCGTGTCCGTTGACCGATTTCGTTCATTTTCAATCCCCCGAGCTAACTTTGGTGACGAAGGCAGTGTACCAAGTTTCATTGAATTATCTTGCTCAGTTTTCCCAAAAAGTGTATTTCAACACACAGCCAGCCAGCCAGCCAGCCAGCCAGCCAGCCAGCCAGCCAGCCAGCCAGCCAGCCAGCCACCTAGCCAGCCAGCCAGCCAGCCAGACAGACTGACATGGCTATATCGACTCAGGAGGTGACGCTGATCAAGAATATATATACTTTTCTATATCTGCCACGCTATATCGACTCAGGAGGTGACGCTGATCAAGAATATATATACTTTTCTATATCTGCCACGCCTCCTTCTCTGCGTTACAAACGGAAGGACAAAGTGAATATACCCTGGGTGTAGGGTATAATAATAAAATACACTTCAAAAAATTTCAAAAAAACTCACACGTATTCCTTAGATAATTCTAAGCCTTTTATGCCTTATGCACTTTTTGTGTAAGATGCCTTGTTTTTTCCTACTACAGAAAAAAGACTTGCACGGCAACACTATATTGGCAACACACTATTGATCCATTATAGCTTTTCATATCAAAACTTTCCGAAAAAAAAACTTTGTCCGATTACTTCCATTTTAACAATATCATAATGTTTGTTTACTTATCTCTTAAAGAAGTCTTAAAAAATTATAATAGAGGACTTTTTCTAACATATTTATCTCAATTCGGATCAGTTTATGTTTCATAATAATCCATAAAATTTTAATTTCTTATGAGAAATGGGTTTTTTACTTCAAAGCTTATTATTATTATATGATATCCTCTCTTATTGCCTGTTATAAAAAGGAGTAGCAGCTTGAGCTGATTTTTGATCAAATAGCAAATTGGTCCAAATGGCTTATGCTGCTTTGATTTGTGACCAAAGATCGTCTTAAGCAGTTATTGTTCATTATCCAATGAGTCACAATGGAATGCCTCTAATAACTTTTGAACCAATATCGATTACCCCAATTTTTTCTGGAATATATTGTAGTTCCTAGACATGTGGAGAAAGCCTACATATTTTTTATAATTTTTCAAGAGACGGAGAAGTGGCTTAAATTTTTATTTAAAATTTTGGTTGAAAAAAAAAAAAAAGAAAATACTATTTTGTGTCCCGGTATATGCTAAATATTTTAGAAAAAAGTTTTTTTTCAAAATCTTTACTAGGTGATACAAAACATAATTTTGCTTGAAAGCATTCTTAACGTTTTGTCGTTTAAATTCTTAGGTGGCTCATTTGAGAAATTTTTGGCCTATATGTTGCGTCCAAGTGTGAATAGTAATGTGAGTTTTGATTTCCAATTACTATAACTCATGAATTGTAAGTTTTACGAAAAATATTCGAGAGACTATAGGAAACTTTCTGAGCAACAAAATTGTGGACAGCCTTTTTTTTTTTTGGTAAAAGTAAAAATGAGGGAGATATTTGCAAGTAACTGATTTTTGAACCTTTAACCCTAAATAACTTTTTAACCTTCACTCTAATGTATTTGTTTTCCTGCTTTCCGTAAAATGTTTTTCATTTTTTCGAGTGTAAAGATTACAAGTTCTATTGATAAAAATTGGTGTATGATTTGAGTTTTAATTTACTATACTCTATAGGATAAATTGTTTAATGTAATCTTTAAATAGGAAATGTTGCATACACAAAAAACAAAAGTTAAGACACATAAAACTAGATAAATTTTTATCAATTTTAAGAAAAGAAAAAAAAAAAAAAAACATCACTTCCGGGAAAATTTTTTACAACTTTAACGAAACTTTTTTTGTAACATTCTTTTGTTATTTATAGAAATGGCATATGGTTGCACTTGCTGGTGTTTTGAGGAAACTTTTTAATCGGAAAATTGTTTATGTAGAAATTTGTTAAAACTTTAAACACAAAAATTTACTAAAAAACCATTAATTTAAACAAGTTTTCAATAACTAAATTAAATTTGTTAAAATATTTGTATTATTTTTAATATAAAATAAGAACTTGATTTCAAAATAAAACTTTTCATAAGAAAATATATCATTTTCACCAAAAATTTCACATATCCTTTATTAAAACTTAAGTTTTAAAAATATATTTTTGTGTTTCAGTTCGATATTTTTTTTTGCTTTTGTTAGAAAAATCTTATTTCACAACTTTTCAATTTATTCATTTTCACCAAAATTTAAAACTATTTATATATATGATGTATCTTAAGACTATTTCGCACCTGCCATTTTTTTAAAATTAAAAAAACTTTGTAAATTAAATAATTTCTTTATTCAGCTAACACGATTACAGCACTATAAGGCTTAATTTCAAACTGCTAATTGGCAACGATTTGTAATTCATTTTAAGGCAGTTGATAACAATTAATTTTCAAATTTTTTATTTTTTATTTTTGTTTTAAATAGAAACACATATCTGGCATTTAGTTTTTGTGCATACCTTTATTACGTTTTTTTTTTTTGTCAATTATAAAAAAAATAACACTTGAAATATCAGTTCTTGATTCGTTAACATTTTGTCTAATCGGCACGATAATCCAATCCTCATTCATTATTATGTCAAGAAGTTGTCATTATCATAAAATAAAGAAAAAGTTATATATCAATCTTTTTTATAGAGAAAAATGCCTTTGTATGGATGGCATTTTATAATGTAAAAATGAAACCCCTAAGAATTTAATAACACAGATATCAGGTGGGCCAATGAGTATCGCTATATCTGGTTTTTCAAGTGGTTTTTCTAAGGAACTACAAGTCCAATGGGCCTTATCGTAAATCTGAAGGGAGTTTCCATTCACGAGAATGTACTCCCACTCGGAGAGGAAGCACTAGAAGTAGTGAATATTTTATGAATGGAAACTCCCCTTTCTGCAGGGATGTTTTTTTTTTATTTGAATATCGTTGAATAAACAGTTTGCAATGCTCACTTTTCCCAAGACCGTAGACATTTTGCATAAAAAAAAAACATTTGGCAATGCTATTTTGCCAATATCGTTGAGATATCTTTCCATTTCCCAATGGATTTTGAGATCTAAATTGAAAAAAAAGATAAACAAGCAATGCCAATTGCATCTGGATAAAATGATAAAATTTGGGAAAAATTAAGGTTATGCTTTTTAAAATGATTTTTTAATCATTTTAGTGGATTTTCAAAATAAAAAGTTTATGCCAAAAAGTTCACAAAAAAATAAAAAATGAAGTTAATAGTAGTTTTAATAGAACCGGTTTAAGTTGGAAACGCTTGGGTGAATATTCAAAACTTTAGTGTCTTACTGCCATACCTTAATTGGAGCGTTAGTCGAGCGTCAGCGTAATTTAACCGTCTCTGTTTCGGTTTGCTCTATATAAATTGTATGGACATGAAACGACAGAGATGGTCAAATACGCCTGATGCTTCAATTTAGGTATGGCAGATATGAAAGCTATTTCAATAAGCTATAAAATTGTTGCACTAAAGTTTTTAATTTGTCAAAATTTACTTATAATTATTCATTTATACAATGTTGGGGAGTAAATTTAAGCAATAAACGGGAAAAAATTCCCGCCGATTGTCTTATATTTCCAGTGAATTTGCCCCTTCAAGAAAATATTTTTTGCGATTGCAAACTCGAGAGTAAGAGAATAAATTCTTAATAATATTTATTTACGACTAGCTGTTTTACCCGGCGTTGCACGGGTTTTAATTAAAAGCCAGATTGCACTAAAAAGTTAATAACGAAAACTTTTTTTTTTATTTTTGAAAACAATTTGACACAAATAGATGCTCCGATATATTTATTTTATCGGTAAAATTCCAAAAGTATCGCAAAATATTAAAATATACATTGAAGAAATCGGTAAGAGTTCAAGTTTATGGAAAAACGTCCAAAATATCGGTAAATGTCCAAAAGTATCGAAATACACCGAAGAAATCGATAAAAGCCCAAATGTATCGAAAAACATCTAAAATATCGGCAAAAGTCTAAAAGTAAAGAAGAACATCATAGGTAGAAGTCCAAATATAACGAAAATTATCCAAAATATCGGTAAAAGTCCAAAAGTTTTGAAAAATATTGAAAAACATCTAAAATATCGGTAAAGGTCCAAAAATGACGAAAAACATCCTAAAATCGGTAAAAGTCCAAAAGTTTTGGAAAACATCGAAGAAATAATAATAATAATATTTGATTGTTATTATTATGAATAAGTGGCATGTTAAAGACTAAGTTCTTCTATGCGAACGATTCAAATCAATAAATTGTTGTGTTCTTTTGTCTCCTGACCGTCAAATGTTCCTATTAAAGTTGCGAACTTACACTCACTTTTCACTCCCGATTAAAATAAGACGCACAACCTCATTAGTTTAATTTACTAATCAAAAGACCATTTTATTCACTCTAAATAAAGCTTATATAGTTTACAAATCTTGTTCTCGTATAATTATCTTGACCATAATGATCTTGAGAACAGAATTCTGCTTACTTCACTAATTTATCTCGGAGGTCGGAATGCATCATATCTCATGGTTAAACTCTTCGTGGTCAACCAAAAGATATGCCTAAAACTATGCCATATTATTGATGCCACAATAATATAGCTTGAAATATTTAAAAGATGCCTCAACTGAGCATCGCATGTGGTTTTAACCCACAACAAAATACTATATATAAAAAAATCAGAAAAAGTCCAAATAAAGCGAAATAGATCCAATATAACGAAAAAGATCCAAAAGTTTCGAAAGGCATTGAAACACATCGAAGAAATCGGATAAAGAAATCGAAAAACATGCAATACATATATCAAAAGAAGTTCAAAAGTTTCGAAAAATAATAAAATAAAAAAAAAAATTTTCGAAAAACGTACAAACTATCGGTAAAAGTCCAAATATGTCGAAAAACATCCTACATATCGGTGAAAGCCCAAAATTATTGGAAAACATTGAAAAAATCGGTGAAAGTCCAAATACATATATCGAAAAATATTCAATATAGAAAAGGGTCCAAAAATTTCGGAAAATATTGAAACACATCGAAGAAATCGGCAAAAGTCTAAGTTTATCGAAAAACATCCAAAATATCGGTAAAATTACAATAAAAAAAAAAAATCGAAAGATATCCTATATATCGGTATAAGCCCAAAAGTTTTGAAAAATATTGAAACACATTGAAGAAATCGGTAAAAGTCTAAAAACAAAACATCCAATATATCGAACCAAAATCAAAAGTTTCGAAAAATAGTGAAATATGTACATCGAAGAAATAGGTCAAAGTCCAAGTGTTTCGAAAAACATCCAAAATATCGAAAAAAGTCAAAAAATATTTAAATTATTGAGTTGGCATCACTGACGAAATCACTCTCATTTTTGCTCTCATCAACAACACAACATCAAGAATAAAAAAAAACAATAAATGAAAGAGACGGAAAAGACAACAACAACACATAACTCATAGCGACTGAAATGCAAACGATCATTTTTATGCAAGCATTGATTTTTTTTTTTCCAACAACTTCATACTAAAAAAAGAAAGGTTTATCGTATGAAAACCAAAAAAATAAGTATACAATCCTGTTCCTTACCACACGTAGAACGTTTTAAAAAAAAAATTATTAAAATCGGTTTGGTATATTTTGCACCAAATCGTTACATAGGGTTTTCATATAAGCAATTTTATACAAATAGTATAGATATGGCCCAATATATAAAATTTCATGGCAAAAGATTATATCGACTTGTTATAACTTATAAAAAATCCTTAAAATTAGTGTTTTTCGCACTTTAATGTTTGGATATTCTAAGACTTAGACCTGGTAAATAAAATTAAGTGACTGGATTCGGAATCATCATAAAATTGTATAACTCTTCTTTAATGAATAAAATCTCGGAAAGTAATGATCGATCAATCTTTGTGTAATCTATTAAGATATGGGTTGACATCTACGAATTTTTTGAAAATTGGTGAAAAGTTACTATTTGACATAATATTCATATGTACATATGACTGTGGTAAAATGATTTTCTGAAATTCCAAAAAATTTAAGATGGCGTCCACTAGCCCCGAAAATTTCATCCGATTTTGATGAAGTGAAGAAAAGGTGAGCTTTTGAAAAAAAAAAAAAAAAAAATACACTGAAAAAAAATTTTAAAAAACTTGTTTCCTTTTTTAAAACCAATGTGGGGCTTGGAGCACCTTTTGTATTTTTTAAACATTTTGATTTAAAAGAAAATTATTTTGCGACCCTAAAAATCGTGGTATTTTACAGTTTTTAAGTAATAAGTTTTTGAAGGTGTTAATGTTGTGTTTGTCACGAGTCGTTGGTGCACGTGCGCTTAAATATAGGATTGCCAAAACTGCATCAATTGAGAGGCCGAAAAAAAAAATTTTTTTCCTTAAAAATCTTTCAATATTAGCTTTTTATGATGCTATCTAGTGTACACCCCATGCAAACTAATTGCTAAAGCTAACTGAGAGCTTTTGCTGAATACGGTTTGTGTCATTGATACTCAAGCTATAGTGGTGGCTAAAGTATTAATTGATGCCTGAAAGTATGATTCACTATCCGCATCCACTCCAACAATAATGCATGAAATAAAAGTGTATATATATATATATATATATATATATAATAGTGGTAAGTAACGCTGTCGAATTGTAATAGATTATTGTAGCAGTTTCCCAATCAAAAAAAGTATGTCAAAAATATATCAAAATGATATCCAAAATTTGTCAGTGACATACATAATTTTGACAAAAAAAGGATATCAAAATGATATACGGAATGTAACGCTTTTCGTATATCACCATGATATCAAAAAAAGATATCAAAATGATATCAAAAAAAGATATCAAAATGATATCAAAAAAAGATATCAAAATGATATCAAAAAATGATATCAAAATGATATACAAAAATTGTATATCAATGATATACAAAATTTGTATATCATTTTGATATCCATTTCTGATACAAAATTGACATAACCAACTTTGAGTCTTTGAAATTTTGCAATATTGTATTTGATCGTCGGCAACAAGTTTTTAGAAATTGCCCGCATGCAGCAAATGAATGAAGTGCCGGTTTTTTTAACTCAATTATATGTTTGTGCTTTTTCACTTATTTCATGAGAAAATTCACTTACTAAAATCGGCTGCGCGTCCGCTTTCCATAGCATTTGTTTTCCCAACCAGGCTGCATACAACAACTGAAGGGAGTGTCGGTTTTTTTGCACTCAATTATATTTGTGTGCTTTTCACTAATTTCAGTAGAAAATTCACTTCTTTTACACTAAAATTGACTGCGCGTTTGTCTTCTAAAGTTATCTTTCCATAGAATCCATAAACGAAAACGTAAAATTTGACATATCAGCAGCTGATAAATTTTTGATATCATTTTGATATACATTTCTGATACAAAATGGACATGTTTTTCAATGATATCAAAAATATATCAAAATGATATACAAAAAAAGGATATCAGCGGCTGATAAATTTTTGATATCATTTTGATATACATTTCTGATACATTGACAAGAACTTGACAAGTTTTTTTGATCGGGTTGACAGAAACAAAATTTCATAGAAACAGAGCATCTGGATGGTTGTCTCACTTTATTAAATTTTTAAAGCTCTTAGAGGTGATAAAGGACACCTAGACTAACAAAAAAATTGTACCTCAGGGGGTCTAAAATGTACCACTATAGGGTTAAAACTGATTTTCTGGCATGTTTTAGAAAAAAATTTTCTTGGATCACCCTAACGTTTTAGAGAAAGCATTTCTATGGCAAAGTTTTTGCTAATTGTATGAGCTTTTAGATAGTACATTTGATTTATAGGGTTTAAAAGGATTTGGCAAAGTTCTGGACCTTTAAAGTTGATATTTTAATTTTTTCCCCTATTTCTTGACTTTGGCGGCCATTTTAGTATGAAAAAGGTCCAATTAACATACCCTTTTATAATTTTTTTTTGAATTCTTGTGAAATTTGCTTTAATTTGATGGTGCATTTGTTATACTAACTTTTTAATTTGAGAGCAGAAAAAAATAGGAATTTCTATGAAATCAAAAACTCTAAAAATTATTTGTTGATACATTTCTGATCTTTGGAATGTTGGCTATCATTTATGTGTCGCAATGACCTTGGGTTCAGACCTACACCGTCCCCTCACATTAACCAAAAGTCTCCAAAAAGACCTCTTTTGAAAAAAAAAAAAAAAAAAAAAATATTTTAATATTTAAAATGATACCAACAGCACTCGTTTTATATTGCCAAAAGATGGTAATTTCAGAATAAGAAAAATAATTCAAATTGGGATTGTCGTGCCTGAGATATCCCATGCCAAAATTGCTGGGATATTCCGAATTCCTGAAAATTTTTGACATGCTAAACACGATGCCTTGGCCCTATGCTCCTCCTAAGAGCAGTTTAACCAGTTTTATTATATCACATCAGAATGGGATATATAGAAAGTTAAACAATGGTTGAAACAGTATATCAATTAGTGTAGTTTCTTTTTTCAAATGCCAGAATCTTAACGTTGAAAATAAAGACTTTTCATACAAAGAACCCAATATGGGTATTTGGTCACCTGGTAATGGACTACTAAAATATGAATGGATTCCAATGAAATCAAATAAGATCCATAGAACATAAAATAGTGTTTGAAACAATATATCGGTTTAGTGTAGTTTCTTCTTCCTAAAACCAGAATTTTATCTTCAAAAATAAGGACTTTTTATACTAATGACACAATGTGGTCACTTGGTTTCGTGGTCACTGGCCACTGGAATATGAATGTGCGATAATGGAGCTGAGTGGTTATCAGGTGAGTGGGATCCATTGATCATAGAACAACAATTAAGGTGACATATCAATGAAACTTTACATTATTTTCAAATAAACTTGCAAAATCTTTACAAAAACCAATTTCGTTCCGAATTGAGTATATGTATTGGCCCAAGGGATAGAAAACTACCCCAACCGTTACTCGCAAAATGTTTGAGGAATTCCAACGGATTTTTTTGATTAGCCTGCATTCTAACGTTCACAAAAAAATTTTAACGGGATCGGGTACCGGGCCTAACGGGTTAAGACACATTAACATTGCACCACATACTTAATATGAATAAAATTTGTAAAACAGAAATTTATGCCTTTCCGTAGAAATTTATATAATTTACGTTTAAATTCGAATATATTTTATATAGTATGAGTGTATCGTTAGTCACGACCTCTGATATCGTAATTTTGTTAAATACCAATACAACACGAGAGATAACTAAATAAAATACAATAATTTTTTTAAAATTTTTGACTTGGTGACTTGAATGTTGACAAGTGTTTTTTCATGTATTTCAATTAGAGGCGCATTAGAAAAAAAAGAAAAACAACCAAATATGAAGACAAAAATTAACACACCCATATTTTTTGGGAATACTATAAAATCAAGTGATTTTATCTCAGCAAATTTAATGTTCATTTGTCCAACTTGATTGTAATCAAGGCGGTTTTTATAAGAAAAAAATAAGAAACAGCAGAGCTTTCATAATTTACATATACGGGAACATTACTTTTCATTAAAAAAAAAAATAAAAATGTGGCAATGTGGACTCTTAATACTGCTGGCGATAATCTGCACCAATGCAGATACTAAGTTGGATATAAATGTGAGCTAAACCGTCTTACCTCAAACTTAATTGTTGCTTAGATAAACGAGCATACTATTAAAAATATATAGAAAAAGTGCTTAGAAATCATTAAAAATCAGATAATTTTTCAATCACCAGATATGCCGCAATACCCGTCCGGGTGATGTTATAGCAAACCCACTTGATTGTGCGTCCTACTTTGTCTGTGGTGATTATTTGCATGCAACGCTAATTGATTGTGGTTTCGGATTGCATTTTGATGCCGAACATAAAGTTTGTAATTGGCCAGATCGTGCCAACTGTAAATTCGGTGTGGTGAGTATAGACACGCACACTTATCCCATTCAAAATTTCATAAACATATTCGAAAAGTTTATGACAGACATCCTCCTCATTTAGACTAAAAATTTCAAAATTTGCCCCATGGATGAAAAGTATTGCCCACATGTAAATATATCTTAAAAATGATATCATTTTTCTTCTGTTTGCATTTTGGTTTTACATTGGAACGCCAAATTAAGTGATTATCATATTTTGGCCCATGAGAATGGCACCCGTACGCAACACTCCATAATAAAGTCTAAAGCATCCAATCTACAAACTCTATGCCCAAATTCAACATAAATTACATCTATTGAAATGTCTTTTAGAGTTTCAGTTTTCTCCCCCAAAAATCTATATGGATGACTCTGGTATATTACTAAGTTTTCAAGTGATAATTCACTAGAGTGATGTTTCGATTCTAAAGAGTTAATTTTATGGAATTACTAGCTTTCTTTGCCCGCTTCGCTAGGCATGTTTGTTTTGTTTTTTTGTGTCCCAATAGCTTAGAAGGTATATATAAATAAAAGTGTTAATTTACGTCACTGCCACGTCACCAATAAAAATTTAGGTTTAATGGGAAAGCTAATTTCATTTCAAACCATCTTAAAAATTCCCAATAGAATAGCTAGGGTGTCCCAGGAAACCATCAATTAAGGCTTGTTGATAGTTCGCCAGACTTTCGACCATTATACGCTTCCATTCTGTTCTACAAAAGAGCGTAGCTATCGATTTTAGATCTCGTCCATGTGAAGTAGAAGCAACTTAAACGCAATTATTATCATTCCACTTTACAATGGCGATGTCAAATTCCTTGTTTTCTGCAAATTTGATATGCCCTCTTTGTTTTTTTTTTTTTCATGATGTCTTTCCAGGAAGTGGGCATTTGTGTGGAATGCAATTTTTTCTCGTTACATTGCAGCCTAGGCTTTGCAAATAATTTAAAACTGGGATTCCAGTTAATAAATTATCGAAGTAAAAGTGGAATAGGAGGGCACAAACGTCGTCAGGAAGGGCGTTGATCATTTGCAATAGAGCTGCCACAAAGTGAATACAACAATACTTTCCTCGGTAAATACCAAGAGTGTTCAAACACCATGCAATAAATGTAAATCGAAGAAGTTTGGCTCGAGTAAACTGTTTGCATGAGAGCAGTCTGAAATACGGTGTCATGGATTCATCAAATGATGCTCAGGGTGAAAGGGATCAATGTGTTTTTTCAGTGTAAAGTGAATAAAACGGCTTATTTGATTGAAACTATTTCGAGACATGCCAGCAAAAATCGTGGCTTTAATGATCCAATAATTTTTCACGATTAACTACAAGCATTTTAACCAAAGATAAGCATAATCCCAATAGTTAGATGCATCCACAATCATTTACAGTACGTCTTCATAAAAAAATGGATCGAAAAATTCATATGACACCCAGGCCCATTCACACGGGGTGGGTTTTTTGGTGTTAAAACCCCCCAGGTAGATATTTTCCCTATATAAATTATTTATGAATTGAATTATTGAAATAAATGGAAATTAATCTACCTCTAAACTTTACATAAGCGGTTCCCGCCAATGATGCCATATGGCACACTTAAAATATATTCAGGCCTATCACTTAGTAAGGAACAACTTATGGAAAAATATAAATGCACTTTAGAAACTACTGTATTACTCTTCAATTTGGCATACTTACTTTTTTCAAAATCGAAATACAAATAAATAATTTTTTGCAACTCGCCGACGTCTCGATGCCATAATGGATTTTTTTCGAATACTTTTTCAATGATCACTTCCTCTTCGCTCGCGCTTGAAAAGTTGATGGAATATTTACGCGTGGAATGCATCAAATGATAGATCAAACATTTCTACGCACATACAAAACAACAAGCCTGCGCGAAAAAGTTACAAAATGATTTTGGTGAACATTCAGGTAATGCGTTTTAAGTGTGCCGTATGGCATCACTGGCGGGGATTGGGTTAATAAAGTCTAAAGCATCCAATCTACAAACTCTATGCCCAAATTCAACATAAATTACATCTATTGAAATGTGTTTTAGAGTTTCAATTTCCTCCCCCAAAAATCTATATGGATGACTCTGGTATATTACTAAGTTTTCAAGTGATAGTTCTCCAGAGTGAAGTTTCGATTCTAGAGAGTTAATTTTATGGAATTTTCTTTGCCCGCTTTGCTAGGCATGTTGGTTTCCCAATAGCTTAGAAGGTATACACAGCCACGTCACCAATAAAAATTTAGGTTTAATGGGAAAGCTAATTTCATTTCAAACCATCTTAAAAATTCCCAATAGAATAGCTAGGGTTTCCCAGGAAACCATCAATTAAGTCTTGTTGATAGTTCGCCTAAGATGTTTTTCCTCTTCGTTTTCTGCGTTTTGTCTATGAAGCCTTCGGATATTTTTCGGGAACCTTCGGGAGCTCCAAAAAATTATCAATTAAGGCATGTTGATAGTTCACCATAGATGTTTTACCTTTAGTATATCTATATATTCTTTGTTTTGACTATGATGCCTTTGGGTGTATCAGGAAACTATCAATTGAAGTTTGTTGATAGTTCGTCATAAATTTTTTCCCTCTCGTATACCTAGATAGTCTTCGTTTTGACTATCAAGCCTTCAGGTGACCTTCGGCAAACTTCAGGTGGACCAGAAAATAATCAAGTAAGACTTGTTGAAAGGTCACCATAGATATTTTCCCTCTAGTATACCTAAATATTCTTCCTTTTGACTACGAAGCCTTCGGCTGGTCTTCGGAAACCATCGTGCATAACGTAAAATTTTTCCATACCTCAGTTGGTCAAGTAGTTTCTGAGTGATATTGCTTCAGACAGACAGAGAGGATCGCTTCAATCATATTAGATTATCTCAATATTATATAGTCTCGCAACTGCTAGGAATAGTATTGTACAGTACTATAGTACAGTACTATCCACATTCCATTATTATTCTATTTATTCTCGATAAGGAGGAAATCGATTTTTTAGACTTTTAGTCTAGCAAGATATTGCCAGACTCAAGAGTGATTATGTCTGGACGAGCTTAGCCTAGCAGTCCATTTTGCATTTGGTGACAAGTTTTTTTAGTTAATTTTGTATATTGAAATGTTTAAGAGACACAAACTAAAAAACTATAGTTTACTTTCGTTAGTTTTGATTCTTTTTAGTATTGACTTAAAACTTTTTTGGTATTAAATTCCGATTTTTATCCAGAAAAGTATAAAATTTATTCCAATATAGTTTAAAATTAATACTTTTTTGGCATTGTTTTATATAAATAGTTTTTGGTTTAAAAATTAAACTAAAATTTTTACTGTTTAGTCTCATTGTCACCGTAGTCGAGATCTTCTTAGTAGCCCAGTGTAATAATCCCGAATAGTTCATCATTCGTCAATAGCGTGATTACAGATTATTTTCAGAATCAACCGAAAGTTTCTGAACCACAAAGGCTTTTCTGCCCATTTCTCGCTTACTAACAAGAAGTCATATGTACTTTTATCATCTGAGTGCGCCAAGTCCTACAAATGCTCACTAAAGGTCCAAAAAAGCTTTGGTGACATCAATTAACCTTGGCGCACATCCAAAATTAGCCAAAAATCATCTGTAAAATTCTAAGATCAATAGTTTGCTAATGACTGCTAACTGTTTTAAACGGACAGTTGATAGTCTTCCTTAAAACGTACTTTCCAACGGACTAGCTAATCACCTGTTGTAGCTAATAAGCTCCTGTTTTTTTTTTGTGATTGTGTCATTTTTGTCTAAATTTGTTGCCATGCATAGGTCTCCGGCTTTCGCCGGCACTTAACCTTTAAGGATTTTTGGTTGCTTCTCCTAAATAACACTACTTCCCCTAAGTTTCTAGCTTTTTGAGAACACAGTACCATTCTCTCATTCTTCATTTTTTCCTATTGTTCCTTTCATCGTCAATCTGTTATCTGTCTTATTGATATATAGAGTCTTTACTTGCATATGCCCTGAAGCTGCTCTAGAAAGCACTTCAATCATATGAGTAGTTATCATTTTAATTACAAAAAGTTGTACATATTCCGAATAGCCAGAATATCTTTATCTATAAACCCAACACTTAATACAAACTTCAAATATTCCTTTGCAGACTGTTTTTCCAATTTTCCCCGAAACATCAACTTCAAGCGAACAACAGACGAAACCTTCGACCATTGATTGGTCCACGAATACCACACCTGATTTTGGTGCATGGAATGATATGCGTCTAACATTTGCCGCATTCAGTGTTGGCACCGGACAAATTGTCAATCCCCTGTTCGGTTATGATCCACAGCGTATACAATGTATACATCGTGGGGCTTACTTCTTACCACATCCACGCAGTTGCCAGCATTATTTTATGTGCGCTTTTGGACATTTATTGCCACATGAATGTGGGCGTGGCACAGTATGGAGTTATAAGCGACAGCATTGTGAAATTGCAAACGATCCAACAGCTGAATGTTATGCCACACTCTTTGGTGATGAGCCACTATCAACAACGACAATTACCACAACAATTCCAACGGAAGCCTTACCAACTGTATGTTATCCAGTTTATACATCAGGTGGCACTACTTGGATACCAACGGGCTCAACAATTGATCCAACGGGTCCAACAATTAATCCAACAGGTTCAACATGGAATCCAACAGGTTCAACAATCAATCCAACAGGCTCCACATGGAATCCAACAGGTTCAACAATTAATCCAACAGGTTCAACATGGAATCCAACAGGTTCAACAATTAATCCAACAGGTTCAACATGGAATCCAACCACTGATACCACATCGGTACCGACTATTACACCAACTGCTGTGGCAACAACAATTAAGAAATCCGATGAATCCTATATAAGTTGCTCTGATGGTATAAAGTATCTGGCTGACGTAACAAATTGTGCGCACTATTTTATTTGTATACAAGAAATACCAGTGGGTATGTTCTGCCCTGAAGATTCCTACTGGGATTTCCAAGGTGAATTCTGTACAACAAAGGCGAAGGCACAATGTCTTGTTGCCGAATAGATGGTGTCGTTAAAGATTGAAATTTCAAATTGTATTTTTGGTGAATAAAAACTACGTCGAATTTACATTTAATGCATTTGCAATAGTTTTTTATTTATTATTTTAATTTTATAATAAGGATAACCCAGAGAAATATGGTACCTTTTTTGTTGAACTGCTTTAAAACTCTACGTTTAAGCGCTTCACATTTGTAATTCCAAATATCTTGTAACATTCAATGGAAGATTTGCCACCAGAACCATATCACCCGCAGTAATGGAGTGCCATTTCTCCCTTTCGGTATTCATCCGAAATCACATTTAATAATGTTTATTTTGATATAAGCACCATAAAGTTGTATAAAATATTCACCGCTCTGCTGCCTCTCGAAACACATATATGCAAAACAAAAGTCAGTAGCTTATATTCCCAAAATTTTTTTAAAAATCCTAGACACAAGAAATTATTGCAACTTCAGCTTAACGAACTACTCACCATAAAGTCTCTTACACAGCTGAATCAAATTTTGTCCATAGTGGAATGCTACGAAAGCTGAAAGTATTGAAATTGAAAGAGGTGTCATATCGCCTGGGGGTGCCACATCTCCCGGGTTCACCCTAGTAAAAACGCCACAATGAAGTGTCTTCAAAAACTCAATTTTGACCTCTGCCAATTTAATGTAATCTGTTTTACACTTTTAAATGTATTGTACTTGAAAACTGAACCCAATTTTTTTCACTTCTAATAGAATGGCAGCCACTTCTCCTGATAATTATTTTATTCCACTTTGTATGTAAGATCCTTTAACACCTGGTGAAACATCTCCATCTTATGCTAAAATGACTTTTATGTCTTTATACAACATTCCCATTTCTTGTAGTTCCATCTCCAAAGATGTTTTTCTATGCATCTTCATCGGATGCATATATACCTATAGAATGTCGAGAAGAATGATTATAGTTTTTGGATAATTTTTAGGTGAGGCAACAAGCTCTGTTGTTCTTATGTACATATCAAAATCACTATTTTCAACAGTTAAATTCGGGTAGGGAGAATAGTCTCTGAGCATCCTTCCATAAATACGCCTCTGGTTGCCTCTGAGCTCCAGAAATTCTTGTTTGAGGCAAATAAATGTGTACATTTTTTGCTTTCAAAAATTTCAGAAATGGAATTTGTAAACCGAGGGTTGGTTAAGTCCGTTTTGAGAAAAAATATTTTTTTCACACCAATTGCTGAGAAGTACTCTGAAACATATTTAGGGTAGCAATAAAAATCATCTCGGGTCCCGAAAATTCATAGCTTAGAATTTATTAAAGTTTTATTGAAATTTTTATCCACCAATCGATGTGAAACGTCCGAAAATGGATGTCGCTCGGAACGATGCAAATTATTTTCAGGAAACGGTCCATAACAGGACCTCCCTCTAGTGATGTCGAAAATCACCCTTAAGTCACTAATGATACTCTACATCTGGCTACTATTGCCCGGAGAATAGGCGGTTTGATCGAAATCCAGCTGACAGACATCAACCAAACACAAAATGGTCGGGATAGTAAGGTTATTTTATTAATTTTATTTAAAAGTTGTATATACTATGATAGGAAAGACTTTATATACAATTTCTTTCTCTATCAGAACAGTTCTAGAATATAAATACATCACGTTACTGCCATAGGACAAACATTATCTAAGTCATTACGATCTAGAGTCCGAGGATTTAGTTACTTTACTTTGCGTTTTATCGGGACTGGGCAAGAACACAGTAATACCCCTGATATTTCCAAGTGCTTTTGATAGAGCCGACAGAAATCGTTGTTTAGCAGACATCCAGCTTATAGTACCGCCTTAACGAAGGCCGGAAATACGGAAATACCACGCCACTTCTGTACCTCGCCTTTGATGGAACAGCCAATTTCCAACCTATAAATTTAAACCAAAAGCTCTTATGTTTTATAAACAGTTTTTAGCGAATGAAAATGAAACGATAACGTGTGGTATTTAAAATTAAAATAAAAAGAAAAGATTACAAACACTTCCAGCTTCTAAATAATCTAATCATACGATTTCAAATATATTTAACTCTTATTATAAATCGACAAAAGTAATCTTATTGATAAAAGATTAAAAAATGTTCGCAAATTCCAGTTCCCCGACTATTTAAGTGTATACGTTATGGATCTAAAACTAATTGCCCTCCAGCAATTGAAACGTTAAGGTAGTAAGTTGTTCAACGGTCCGAAATGAAAACCCTTTTCATTTTTGCTTGTGGCCTTGTTGTGCTTAGTTTGGCACAGTCGAGAATTGTACCCTTAAAAGAAAACAGTTCACATTATGGGTTGACAAACAAACGTACTCATCATAATGCTGAAGAAGAAGAAACGGGTGTTGTGGTCAAAGGAGGTAATGTTACTTTTAACAAAAAAACTAACTATTTAGTCCCAAATTAACTTTTGTTTTGATTAAAGATTGCTCTTTTAGAGTGAACGGTGATCTCAATGATCCTGCACCGCTATTTACACCACATGGCATATACGATTGGATTGTTCCTAACCCTGAGGGAGTTGTTCAGATTAAAAATGGCATTTCGATTGACATGTACTGTAGCGCTTCATTTGTAGCGCCCTTTGAGAATGCTACACGCGTAACGGCACAATGTCTGCAAGGTCAATACTTTTTAGTCAATGGCACCATCTTTCCGTTTGCAAACTTCAGCTGCACCAATTGGCCCATCTACACAGCAAGACGTACGGGGCGTTCGTGTAATGGTGGCACCGATTTACTCGAAGTTGGTTTCGAAGTCTTGGGCGGATTTCTGCACACCATGGATGTTTGCCATGATGAGGTAAATGAAGTCACTAGATATGTACACCATGTATTGAACCCATCCAGCGCAGAATATCAACATTCGGTGGCAAGACCACGTTTCATCGAAGGTGATTTTTATGCTGGCAAAAATGTGGATCAAATTTATACAAAGATCCAGCAAAACATAACTATAAGTGAGATTTTGCGCATGGATGCCACACCATTTTTCAATGATACCATTGATATTTATATGGCACGTGGACACATGGCCGCAAAGGTTGACTTTATTTTTGGTGCACCACAAATGGCCACGTTTTTCTTTGTGAATGTCGCACCGCAATGGCAGTCCTTTAATGGCGGTAATTGGGAGCGTGTCGAAGATGGTGTACGCAAATTCATTAGCGGCAATCGTTGGACTGCTGATTGTTATACTGGAACATATGGAGTCTCAACGCTGCCCGATGTTGATGGCGTACAACAGCCACTTTATTTGGCATTCGATGAAAACAATAATGGACTTATTCCTGTGCCTATGCTTTACTTCCGTGTTGTGATTGAGCGAGAAACACGTAAGGGTATCGTGCTTGTAGGCGTAAACAATCCACATGCTTCATTGCAGCAGATACTTGAAGAATACGTTATATGCGAGGATATAGGGCATCGTATTGATTGGATAGGTTGGGCCAAGGAGGATCTCTACAAAGGTTATTCTTACGCGTGTTCGGTGCCCGATTTTACAAAGGTGGTAAAGGATCTTCCAGCAGAAGTATTCAACACAACTGGAATTCTAGGTGTAGATGATGTGCCTGAAGCCAAAGGAGGTAAAGTTGGGCTTTGACTGTGTATTTCGTCCTTATTTAACTTAAACTTTTCTTTAAATTGTAGATTGCTCCTTTAAAGTGAACGGTGATCTCATTGATCCTGCACCGCTATTCACACCACATGGCGTTTACGATTGGATAGTTCCTAACACGGATGGAGTTGTTGAGATTGCAAACGGCGAGTCTATAGACATGCATTGTAGCGTTTCATTTGTAGCCCCCTTTGAGGGCCATACAAAAATAACCGCACAATGTCATCAAGGTCAAGACTTTTTGATCAATAACACCATTCACCAATTTGCAAACTTCAGCTGCACCAAATGGCCTACTTCCACAGCAAGGCGCACTGGGCGATCATGCAATGGCGGCACTGATTTACTTGAAGTTGGTTTCGAAGTTGAGGGAGGATTTCTACAGATGATGGATATTTGCCACGATGAGATAAACGAAGCCACCAGATATGTACATCATGTGCTTAACCCTTCAAGTGCACAATACCAGCGATCGGTGGCAAGGCCTAGCTTTGTCACAGGCGGTTTTTACGATGGCAAAAATGTGGATCAACTTTACACACAGGTACAGCAAAACAAAACCATTAGTGAGATTTTGGGCATGGATGCCTCACCATATTTCAATACATCCAGTAATGTTTACTTGGCACGTGGACATATGGCTGCCAAAGTTGACTTTATTTTCGGCGCACCTCAACGAGGCACTTTCTACTTTATGAATGCCGCACCACAATGGCAGACATTTAATGGCGGTAATTGGGAACGTGTCGAGGATGGTGTACGCAAATATGTTAGTGATAATCGCTGGACCACTGATTGTTACACAGGGACATATGGAGTCTCAACGCTGCCCGATGTTAATGGCATTGAGCAGCCACTTTATTTGGCATTTGATGAAAATAACAATGGTTTGATTCCAGTGCCGATATTGTATTTCCGTATTGTGATTGAGCGAGAAACACGTAAAGGTATCGTGCTTGTGGGCATTAACAATCCACATGCTTCACTGGAACAGATTCTTAAAGAATATGTTATTTGCGAGGATATAGGACATCGTATTGATTGGATTGGTTGGACTAAGGAAGATCTTCGCAAAGGATATTCTTATGCATGTTCAGTGCCAGATTTTATAGAGGTGGTAAAGGATTTGCCAGATGAAGTATATAATACAACTGGAATTTTAGGTGTAAAGGATGATTTTGTTGTAGGCATAGCATTTTACTGAGTGTACGCGTGTATGTTATTAAAGTGGTTTTCGTAGGAACTTGATAATATTATTTATAATTAAGAACAAATTCAATATAAATACGCAATATCAACAAAATTAGTATATTTTAACAGTAATCTTAATCAAGATCAGCGGTGGCAAAGTGTTGGCTCCCTATGTGTTTTTATTTTTGTTACCATTACAAATTTATGACAATTGAGAATCGACAAAACACGGCGATGGTGGCATAAATGTTTTCGTTTCGTTTATAAACATCATCAGACCACTTCCGTTTATTTGAGTTATGTAAGTATATGGAATAGAAATTCAAAACTGATGAGTTTGAGTTTAAGCCTGGAACACTTTAAGCCAAACTCCTCATACAAAAAAGTAGTTAAAATTAATAGAATCGGTCTAAAGTTGTACAGAACAGTTACAATACTTGGTCAATAAACGGTATCATTACTATATTCTCTGTAAGTAAAATACCCGAGCAAGATAGCTGTTTCAGATTTGCTGCAAGTCACATCAACGGCCCGTGCTTCAAGAAAATTGGACACCCCTAAACTAGAACAATGACTCGCACTTTCTGGTATATAAAATATAGAGATTTATTTGTAAGCAAACGGTTTTAAAGTAATAAAATTTGTATACTAATACTAGTACTTAACCCTCCATTTAGTAGTAATCCAAAAGGTAGTAAGTCACATTTTATGGTCTGACAGGCTACATATCTATTGTTAGTTTTTTATAGTTTTTAATGTTTAAAATACATCGTTGTCGACTCATAGCAAAATTTCCAAAAAAAACTTTATGCCACAAAAAGATTCAAAATGGGGTCTGACAGACTACAACACTGATCGGGGGGTTAATCAAAGTTAAAGCTGATAGACTGTTTATCAAGATAAACGTGCTGGATTGAATAAGGCTGATAACATACATACATTATCGTATTTTAATGGTGTTTTGTTAATCATTTTTAATAAAATTTGCAGATTATTATGGGAGTTCCTGGGTTTTTTTATGATTTGGCAAGTCATAATAAGCCTGAAGCACATACTGCGATTACATAATAATATTATTAATTGTTTTATTATAACTTGTAAACAAAAATCGGACAACTCGTGTCTGATAATGAATTGTAAAATAAAAGAATAAAAACTTGATTGGCTGTCAACATCTGCAATTTATTTGACAACACTCTGATGGCATAAAAAGCAGAAGAAACCGTAGAACTAAGCACAGATCATGCAGTTTTTGCAGACCAATAAAACTTTACAAACGAAAACGACTAATTGATACTTATGTCGGGACTATAGAGGAATGATAGTTTTGTCAATCGTATTCAAATTGGTGTCAAAACGCGTTCATTGTCTCTGAGTCAACGAGCACTTAAAGTCTCTTAATTAGAAGCAAAAGGAAATAACAGTCAGGCCTTAATTTTGGAAAATTGAGTACCGACCATATACATAAACCAGATAAATGAGTAGCGTCTTTATTTAGGAGTCGTTGAAAAACGATGCGTTTCAATAAAGATCAATAATTTTATTAAAGCTGAGTACGAGAGTTTAATTTTAGAATATAACATCGCTTAATTTAGTAACACTTCACGATAGTTCTTAGAAAGATGCCCATTTCTGTGAGGTTCCTAGGCATACTTTTCAAGATCCCATGAGCCAATCCTAGTCCGCAAAGCCTGCTTACCAAATTTTATTTCGTATATCACTAGCAACGTTCCCACTATAGCTTAGTATTAGAGGTTCATACACTCTTGGGGCTGCATATTAACTCCGTGATGTTCCGAGGGGGAAGAATCTTGGCAATTGTCACGGTTTGTGTTTGTTGTGTCTGACTGTTTTTGAATTCTTAAGGATTTTAGCGCCATGAGGCTAACGGAAAGCCTTCTTGACTGAATTTGCTTAAATTTCCGTTCAGAGCTTCGGAAAATCTTTTTTGGCATTTTGGTTGCGTTTTCTCAAATAAGGCTCTGAATATAACTTTTTGCATGTTTTTTGTTTGGAGAAGAGTTCTGCCTGTGACTTTTGCCAGTTCTGCTCAAGTTTTTAACGTTACGGCATATGCTTTTTTAGACAGACGTTCAGAGCTAGATCGACTCAAGAGGTGACTCTGATTAATATTTTTATTTTCTCTGTGGCTACCACGCCCCCTCCTTTGCATTGCAAAAGTAATGAAAGTGTGAACAAGCCTAGTAATGTACTTTAAAACAACATTGTCCTCTCAAAAACGGTATTTTAGCTTCTGACTGTCCTAGTAGTCCAATAAGTATAAGCTCTCTTTTGGAAGAATAAATTTATGCATCAGATTTCTTGAATATTTTTGGTTAAGTTGCCTAAGCCATTGGAGCATACGGGCTCCTAGCGAACCGTTTTGAATGAAACTTCAAATTTAGGGTAATATTAGCTTCCTGAATTCAAAAATGCTATTGGATTTTTTGGACGAGTCACCTGTTCTTCTACAGGTGTGAGTGTCATAAGGCATTCTTGTCACAAATAGGGAATCAACACTTTGCATAAGCAGAAAGGTTTATATTCAAACCAAAAAGAATTTTTTTCACAAAGTATTGAAATCCATTCAGAATAACTAACTTATTTATATAATAGCTTAAAATAAGCTTTTCGGACACATATTACTGGGGATTTCATCCTGTGGGATGGGCAAAGAAACCCCCGTATTATATATTAGCCTTGATTTTGGTAAGGAACAGGAGCTTGGAATCTTTTTTTCCTCCAAAAGTACCAGTAGTGTTATATCCATGATGATTTAGATTGGCACGCCCATAAAAATATAGTCAATATGTAAGCTTTATGGTAAGATCTTAATAGATTCAACCTTGAACTCATATCCCCTGCCATTGTCATGAGTGCCATATTGCACTTTCATTTTATTTGCTCGAACAGGGGCCTCAAAATTTTTTTATAATATCTTGGAATTATTATAGTGCAAAAGTCTGAACGATGTCCTTTTCAATGATGTATAATTGATATTAGAATAATTTATATATTAAATAAAATTTTATGACTTACTTTTTAAATGCAAATTAGCTAAATTGGACTCACTTACTGATCGTTTTTGCTGGCAATGGAAATACCAAATACTAATTTCAGTACTCAAGAACTGTAGAATTGCCTACCAGTTCTGAAGAAAGCACGACAGCACCAGGTAAGAATGAAGCAATAAAAATGGAAATTTCCAAAAATTCGAGCAGTGATCCATTTTGAATCAAAAGTAGAAAGCACCGTGACCACATAATGGGTTAAAAAATTCGAAAGAATACTTCAGATCATTAACACTACATAGATCTGTCAAATTCTAACTCTAGCGATTTGATTGATTCTTATTTTCTTGTATTGTTTTCTTTGTTTAATGTTGGCATTGCACGAACTTGGGAATTTTGTGAATATCAACTGTGGCAACACTGTTGGAATGAAATTCAATATAAACAAAATTTTCAAAGCATACTTACAGGTATGGCGTAAAATCTTTTAATAACATTTCTATGCCATTTTTAGGCGATAGTTTCTTGTAATCAAAAACATCTTATCTGAGCTCATAAATCTTATCAGATAATGCTCGTTATAATTAAATATCTACAGCCTTATTATTAAGCATTTTAAACTTAATCGCAGACATATGGTTAACTCACGATGCAGGGCTATACAACGATATCTATCGTAGCTGAAAGATAAGTGTGTAAACAATTAAAAAACTTAAAAACATATCGATGCTTATCAATGCCAGCCGTTCAGAAAAAAATATAACAAGAATCCAAAAAGGTTGTTTTTTAACTGCTTCTTTAGTTGTATTGCAGAATTCTATGTAATCGGTTTGGAAGCGTGTAGTATTTTGAGAATCATGCAGTTTTATTACAAAATTTTCATATTGATTTTGTGCGTTTCATTTTGTTTCGCTGCTACTGTAGACAGTTCACAGCAACTGCCAACAAGCAGTGGTCTCTTGGAAACTTTACGTCAACCTATATCCTTTATACAGCGTATTATCGATGCAATAAATTCACAACAAAATCATCAATCTGCACGAAAAATCTCTGAGAAGCAGTTGGCGCTGGAACGTGCTGCAGTTAAGGAAAATCGCAGAACTGCTTGGAATTTGATATCAGCAGCTACCTTTGTTTGAGCTGGTAATACGAAGATCATCAGTATTTTTGATTTTTTCTTTATTATTAGTTAAGTTGATTAAGGAGACTTAAGACGTTAGCTATCTAAGGTGATATTTCATAATAAAATAATTAATATATATATTTTTTTGGAATTTCTTTATTCGAGCAATATGAACATAATTTTATTTTTCACAGCTCTGAAGCATCATATTCAATCTGTTCGTTTACTCCAAGTTTTTGCAAGTTTTTACCCGAAAATCTCTCGTTTACGCATAAAACGTACATAAAAGAGAACTTTTCGGGTAAAAGCTTGGAAAAATTTGGAGTAAACGAACAACCTGATTATTTAGAACTTATTGACTATCATAATACAGAAAAGTATGGAAATATAAAAGTGAAAAAAAAATTCAGACCAGATGTGTCTAAAGGTGCAGGTCTTCGAATTGTAAAGCTAAGATTCCAGAAAGCAGTTGCAATAGCAACTAGTAAGGGTGGTATCTTTGGCCTGGCCAAAAACTAAATACGCTACACTGCATTTCAAGTACATTATTAGGAGAGTATAAGAACAAATTGCTTATATGGGAAGTGCCACGCTCTTGATTTTGCGTAGAGCTTGCATTTACTGTTCTGAGTGTTTGAGTAAAATTCGGTTAGGTTTCCTTTAAAAAATCTTTCAGTATAGCATTTTGAAACTTTCGCTTGCATGGGAGGTGCCACGCCCTTTAATCCTGCTTCGCCTACTTTAAGCTCAGAGTTGACAATTAATGTTCTTCGTGTTTGAGTGAAATTTGGTTGGATTATCTCAAAAAACACTTTCATTATATAATTTTGAAACATTTGCTTATATGGGAGGTACCACGCCCTCTTGTCCGAGTTTACCTAGATCTTGCGTGTAGCATGCATTTATAGATCCGAGTGTTTGAGTGTAATTTGGTTGGGTTATCTCAAAAAACGCTTTCCGTATAACATTTTGAAACTTTTGTTTATATGGGAGGTGCCACGCCCTCTAGTCCGAATTCGCCTAGTTTTTGCTCAAAGCTTATATTTACTTTTCCTAGTATTTATGTGTATTTTGTAAAATATTTAAGCATCTAGTAAACTTGTTAATGAAGACGAAGCATGTTTTAAAGAAAATATTTCGGAAGCTTAGTAGAATTTCATTCAGCGCTATTTGTGATTTCTTAGAATGTGATGAGTCCACAACTGTAAATGTAGTTTGTTTTCTTTCAACAAAAAGCAAAAATAAATTTTTCTCCACAAAAATCCAATTTTCTCTCCAAAAGTCTACGCGAAATCTAAATTGTGTCTGAAAACCTTTGCGTTGGGGCACCGCCGGTACCCCGTCACCGAAATACGCATTTTCTCAGACAGTCACTCAAGTCTGTGAGTGTTTTGGACTTCTCCAGGAGGATCAATGTGAGTCCAATCTGAAGACCTGAACACAAGAGATATGAAGGCAAAGAAAAGGCATCTAATGACTGGACAGTATTCAGTGGACACTCAAATAGCGCATAAAGAAAATGAGTGTGATAGACAACTATAACTGAGTTTTCACATTTTTCGCGCATTTTGTAGGCGTGTTTTGATCTGTTTTCGTTAACCGCGTGACTTTGACCATGGAATTGCAAAAAGTGACACCTATGTTATATTAATATCGTATGCAAAAATATACATAGGTCATTTCATGCCAAACTAGCCAACATGTGGCTTTTAGGTCTTAGAATTTTTTGAAACTAGTGACTCGTGAGGTTCGACAATTTTTATTATTAAGTCTTTCAAGAGATCTACATACATATAAATACGCTAGACCAAAATTTGTCTTACCTTTTTTACTATGTAAGAAATGGAGCACGACTTTAAATTAAACATCATTAGAAAGTTATTTGCGTGTAAATGTGCACAAAGTTAAAATCATTTTGATAATTCACCACTAAGCCAGGTAAAATTAAATACAAATTTTTCAATATTAACAACGGCAAAATATGCGGTCACACAGAGCTCAAAAGAGGATACAGCACATATTTCATGTTTTTTGTTTTCTTTTCGTTTCACATTTGTCATTGTACCAGGGATGATAAATGAGCTTTTCTATTTTGTACCAAAAAGCAAAAAAGTACTAAAACTGTCCAAAAAGTACCAAAGATATTTAATACATTTGTGGTCAAATTTTGACCATTGGCCGATTCTAGTAAAGATTAACAAGAAAAATATTGCTCTGCTCAGAGATTTTAAAGCTAAGCATTAAATTTTATTATTTTTTTAATATTTAATGCTGCTAAATTTATGTTTTTTTGGTTATTAAATTTGCTATGTTAGTTTTGAGTTTTCATTGAACAGTTTTTATTTGCATTTACTTTGTAGTACACTTAGGCCCCAACCGGCTTTGCATGCGTTGCTTTATCGCAATGAGTCAGCATGTGACCGGTTTTCGCGCATATTTTTGTTGTCATTGTTGTTGTTGTAGTTTCAATCTCTTGCTTTTATTTATAACTCATTCAGCCTTAAGTCTATATACAAATATATATATAAGTAAATCTAATTTGAATAAAAAAATAAAAAATGAAAACAAAGAACTAAGACAACATATTGCCCCATTTGAGTTCAGGGTCTTAAAAATGCAGCGTGCAAGTTCAAAGCCGAAAGAGCAAAGAAACTGACAGTGAAATGACATCACTTTGATAAATAAAAAAACATAGGGAAAATAAAACCAAAGACACGGCTAATCCCATAAAATCAATCGCTCTTGGAGAGAGAAACAAACGCGCGACCCGTCCAATAGGCGACCTTCGTTGTAGTGATGGTAAGTACACATTTTGTGATTGTACCTAATTTAGCTACAGAATTGTACCTAAACGGGATAGAATGTATGTACCTACTTATAAATAAACAAACGTCATATATAAAAATTATTTAAAAAACCTTTAACAAGTTACTGGCATACAGTTGATTTTTTTTAAATAAGGGCCAGTTTTTCAGTGCAAGTTTAACTCATTATCTGGTTTAAATTAAGTTTAAACTCAGGAATGAGTTTTTCAGTGAATGTCAAACGTAGTTTAAACTTTGTTTAATTGAGCGATATTGGCCGTTTAAATTCCATTTAACCTACAATTTTACTTTGACAACTGTTGATAAATAAATCAAAATTAAACACTTAAAAAAAATAAAAATAAAACGAAAAAAGAAACAAATTAACAAATGAATGAAAAAAGTCCATAATTTGGAAGAGAAAAAATTATTTTAGTTGTTTTGAAGTTTATTTTTCGTCTTTTATTATTTTTAAAATAAGAAATTCACAAACTTCACTTTATTTTTTTAGCAAATTGCACATCAGCTACATAAAAACAATCTAGGGCACATTTTTCATTAAATCAGCATCGAGATTACGACATTCCGCGTTCCACTGCTTTGTTGTTGCTGATGCTGCTCCTGATATTTTCTCGGCTTTCCAGAGGAATTAGCAGGATTTTATGGAAACTTTTCTAAAAATTAAATTTTTCGCAACAGCTTGTCATATTTCAGTTATGCCTACTAAAAATCAAAGTAACGAGTTAAAATTAAACTCGCACTGAAAAAGCCATTTCATAGTTAAACGAGTTTAACAATTTAAGCGAGTTTAATAAAATTAAGTTTAAACGAAGTTTAAACTTGCACTGAAAAACTGGCCCTAAGTGGTTTATATTTTGAAGTATTTAAAAACTATAATTCCGAAACTATTATAGATAACATAAGTGTCGTTAAATATCAAAAATGCCTAAGTCCATCTCTTATAAATAGTATGTAAGCAATATAAAATTAAATTCAATATTTTGATTTTATTTTATTTTGTAAGATCTAAGAAGTAAGCCAATGAGCATTTTTATTAATCTTAGTACTTAAAAAGTTGCAAAAATAGTGCTTTTCAACATGTAGCAGAAAATTTACTTTATTGTTTTATTATTACAACCTTTCCAAAATAGGTCAAAATATGAAAATCGGTTGGTAATGAACTATTTTTGTGAGTTTTGTGAAGTAGTTCCGGTCAATTTCTTGTATGGAAAAATTAAAAAAAATGATTACTCCTAAACCGTAAAACATACCATCATAATGGGGGTTATCGTGAATCAAGATTCCCGGGGAATTTTCTCAGACTGCAGTGCATTCTCTTTTGCAGTTTGAGAAAATTCCAGGGGAATCTTGATTCACGATAACCCCCAATATTTCATTCATATGGAAAGTTATTTAGTTTTATTTTCCAAAAAATATATGTTAGAAAGGACAATAACGTCCAAAGTAATCGCCTATGTGTCGGGAGCAAACACAATTTATCCTCTAATGTTTCAATATAAAAAAACTTTTATAAAACAAGCATGTTGCGTGATCTAATAATCTGTTTAGAATAATACATATAATTCTAAGTACTCGTTAAAGCAAACATATTTAATGTAACACCTAATTTTTTACAAAAGTCTCAATAAATCTTTACTTACTATATGTTAGAAACTCAAAATAATGGGTCATGAAAATTATTTTGTTATTTTAGTACTAAATTTAGTTCTTTTTGCTCTGTTCTCATGCCTTTCCGAAAATTGTCTGGGCATGAAAATCAGTTAAGGAAGCTCAAAATAATGGTCACTTATGTTAAGAACTGTTTGTCACAATTTACCGATTTTCCACTTTTTGCACTGCTTCAAAACTCACAAAAAAATTCGAAATTTTTTCTGCCATTTTTATTGTCAAAATCATTGTTTTTTTTTTTTTAGTTAAAATCTTCAAAAGTACTGTATTTTCCGAAATTGGACCTTACTTCTAAACCTATGTATACGAGTATCAATTTTGGATAAATATTTTTGTCTGAAATTCAAAAAACAAATATGCCTAAAGCTAAAAAATACAAAATACAAAATGCAAAAAAAAAATACAATAAATGAGCCGTGCAAAATGACATTGGTGCAACTCCAAAACGAGGCAAAAGTAATGTCATATTATTAGTTTTTTTTTGGCGTTTAAAAATTATAAATTTTTTTTTGGGATATAATTAATATTTGCATCCCAAAATCGTTTTTTTTTTTATGTTTTTCAATTACGCGGTCAAAAATACAATTTTTTACTCTAAAGCGAGACATCTAACAAAAAAAGTGTATATGGCAAAAAATACTTTAAATTAATTTATTTTTTTATTTTTTCAAAAAGTTTATCAAATTGAATATTGAGTTTTCAGTTCTTAAGCTCACGTTGGTCAGCAGAATGGTTGATTTACTTAAAACCTAGGCATCTACGAAAAATTTTCTTATGACATAAAATGCTTAAAACTTTTCAAAGAATTGGTGTGAATTTTTTTCAGAATTTTTTATATTTTTTTGACCATGTTTTGAAAAATTATAAAATATCTGAAAAAATTCTGAAAAAATTCACACATATTTTTTTGTACAATTTTTTGCTGTATACACTTTTTTCGTTAGATGCCTGAGTAAAATATCTTTTTTCCGACTTCGTTATTGAGAACGTAAAAAACCGATTTATGGAATCCATACCAAAAAAAAAAAAAAAATTTAATTTTGGGTATCCATAATTCAGAATTCCAATGTTTAAGAGAAAAAAAGTTCGGAGTTTCATAAATCATAGGTATCATTCCACTATAATTGGCTATAGAGATCGACATAAGAAAGTTTATCCCGGAATTGTGAGGTGAAGCACCTATTTTTTAAATTATAAAATCAATGAATTTTGTCACAAGTAGTAAAAGATATTAAAATAAAATATATGATTTAATTACACAACGATCCGGAGAAAATTGTTTTAACACAATTTAAAAATTGATATTCTCTAATAAATGAATTGTTTTTTGTAAGAAAATTTAATTTCAAACGCATTTCATTTTGATCAGTTTTAGCAAATAATGATTGGCCTTTGGGTTTAAATGCATATTTTTGTGGAAAATCCTAAATTACAGCCATCGCTCTTACTGCGAGTACAAAATATTATTTTTCTGCTTTATTTGAAAATCGTTCGGCCAAAAGCAGATTGTACCTTAAGCAAACTCATTTAACTTAAATTTTAATTGTACCTTTGTATTGTACATTTAGTTTGAAAAAATCGGAAAAAGGTACTTACTTTACCATCACTGCTTGATTGCAAAAAAATTAAATAGCGCAGCTACTCAGTAGAGTTCATTAATACGATGAGAGATAGAGTGTCAGTGAGTTGTGAAGAGAGTGCGCTGCGGTAAAGAGAGAGTGATGAACATAAACGGAGCATAACAGTGGAGAGTTGGTATATTGCAAAAATCCCCAGCTGTTGATAATTAAAATTAATCAAAATTTTTTAATATTTTAAAGAAAACGGAAATGATTATATGCATTCATATATATACTTACATAAAAGAGACGATAAGTTAATTAATAAAAAATTGTAAAATTCAAAATGTTATCATTTTGTACAACAATTTTTTAAGGGTTGCCAAACAATGTATTTTCTTTATACTTATTTATAAGAGAAAAAAAACTATAAAAAAAATTTTTTTTAATGCTTAGGAAAGTAAAGCTGGGCCAAAAAATACTATTCGCTCCCCTTTTAGTTGTTTTGTGTTGTCACAGATTGTTTCGGGCTTTGACATATTATTTCCAAGCTATAAGGTTTTCCCTCGCATCCTTATATATCCATCTATATCGAGCCTAAAGCGTCAAAAAGACTCAACCGACAAAACATAAATTCTACAGTAGAAAGTTTTTTTGAAATTTCTTTGCATATATCGTAGTGCAAAATTCGTAATGGTACTTTTAACAGTTATGAAATTTAAAGGAAAAAGGCGTATGGATGCAAGCTATCGATTTCTATAAAAAACGGAAATCTGAAATCGTGTCGAATAATAGCTTAAACACAATTGGAGCGTACGACGAAATTCGTCCGATGAATATTCGCTATCAAAAATAAAACATACAAGAGTATATGAAATTGAACACAACCACACCGGAGGACGAAATTCGCCCGACGAATATTCGTTCCAATAGAACTAGTTTTAATTTTGTCGCCAGCGGCAGCGATTTTTGGAAATGTCAAACTTGAAAATTACGTTTCAAATGTAAAATTTTTAGATTTCTTAGTAGAAATTCAAAGAAAATGAGATTTAATAAAACATTTATTTTTTAAAATTGTCATCAGAAAACATAATTAAAATAATTAAAATAAAAACAACTATTGCCGCCGTCACACAGTGCGAAATTTTCAGAGTCTAGCGGAACTTAATTCATATCTCAGCACACATAGCAGTTATAGTTATGAAACTTAATACTTGGATATATATTTAATTGGCAAAACACTATGCAAAAATTAAGGGGGATCAGACAAGGGGTTATTATACCCCCTATATATAAAAATGCTTAAAACGTTGTATTTCTGCTCCCATACCAGATATCGCTATGAAACTTGATAGATATAACCATTTTCTTATCAAAACACCATAAAAAATGAAGGGGGTAAGACAAGGGGTATTTGCTGTTTCTTGCATTTTTATTCAGAAATGCTTCTGAATTTCGAGAGGATTCCCCTACCTTTTTAGTATATTATAAACTACCGTACGAATAGTTACCTTTAAACTATGGAGAGTGTCAGATGTTAGTGTTGGTGAGCTTATTTTTTCCAAAACAAAACCAACGATGGCGTCCGATGTCGGTTTTTCATGAAATTTCGGTGTTATATGAAATTTCCAAAAGGTTTAGTTAAAAAGAAGATCGCAAAATATCGCAATAGATGTTTTATGTTTCCAGTAAAGGATAAACCTACCTTTCAAATTTTGTACGTTTCAAAATGGCAATTTGTGGTAACACCTTTTAAAGTATCCAATGAAGTTGAAAATGTAAATCTTATCCACTTCTTAAAAAGCACAATTTTCACAAACAAATCACATACGAGTAAGAAAAGATTTTGCAATTATTTGAATGCCAATAAGTGACAATTTTATTAAAAAATAAATGATAAAAATTTCGCGGCCTACTGACTTACCGTTTGTATGTACCACTCTATTAACTTTAACAAATCGAAAAGCTTTTAATAAGCAAAAAGTATGATTGAATAAGTAATGCAAGTTTCAGGTGCATTTTGCAGTTGTTTGGCAGGGTTTTTCACCAAACTGAGTATGAGGTTTTTGAGGTGGGATATTAAGCTACTGAAATAATGAATAATCTTACGCATTTTATGTATTTCAAAAATTGAATAAAGTTCCGCCAAAATTCCCAAATTTCGCACTGTGCGTCACTCTGATTGTGTTTAACAGAGCGAACTTCGTTGACGAATTTTTATTGACATCAAATATTCGTCGGGCGAAATTCGTCGTACGCTCCAATTGTGTTTAAGCTATAAGTCTTTTTGTCCGTTTGGGCTCGATATTTTCTAAATATAGCCCCAACCCATTTGCCAATTCTGCAACCACTTTCATCCAACACTTTCTTATATCGTCTGCAAATGGATTTTAAGCTAAAACTATGAACTCAGTTTCATCCTGTCAGTTAGTGAAAAAAATCCAAAAATCGGGAGAAGAGCTGTGCAGAAAAATTAAAGTCATCGCAGAAGATTGTATTCAATAATTTTTTCCGAGTATATGCAAAACTTAGGTGTTAAACGTCGATTTAAAGATAAAAACATATAGTGATGAGTATAAGACTAGTCAAAATTTCTTTGGAAAAAAAGTTGCTTGGAATTGCGTTCCCTGGGCAACTAAAGTTTATTTTTAATGTTTATTACTTAGCACCATGCTAAATTAAGTCAATTTCAGAGACACACCAAAACTATTTAAAGTATAGTATAGTGAGTGCCCCTAACCATGGAGAAAATTGTTGTTTTAGAACTCAAACTGTTTTTTAATTTTCCACCTTGAGCTTACGGAAAAAAAAATTGCAGATTTAATGTTTAAGCCACCCAACTAAGTACCTACAGATTATTTTAATCCTCGGAATACGAACTCATAAAATTTTTCCGCAAAATATGGTAACCCTGAAAATCTCTCTTTGTGTGAATACATTACCAAGCATTTTTTTAAATTTAATCTTCACTCTTTTTCTTGCTCTATGCTTAAGCTTTTTGAATCACTTAAAAAAACAGTCATCACAATATTAATTAGCAATAAAAAAATAAAAAAATAAATATCGTTACTTTTTGAAAATGTTTGGCAAATGTAACCAAATATCTTTGTCCCACTTATGCTCACATCAATTATACGCAGCTGCAGTCGATTAATTTTTATTGTTTTTGTCGGGTGCTTGTGATTTGTGATTTGCACATGTGACAGCGTCTCAATATCAACAACGCTAATTTTAGCACCCTATATACGTAATAATTTTGGATTAATTTATTTATGCATATCATTCCAATCAAAAAATTAAATGTTACCTTCTATATATGAAAGAAGTCTCAGTTCTAAGTTGAATATTACAGCTTTTGTTACACGAGATCACTTGATATTGACACCTTAATTTGACTTCAAGTACAGAAATTGATGGTGCTGCCTGAATTTAAGAGCACGAGCGAAATATTTAGTTATGACTTTGGCATTCACGAGTAGAGAAGTAGAGAATTAAAAGCGTCAAAATTGCGTGATTATTTTGAATGTGATTCTCTACGTAATATGGATTTCAACGATTATTTAAAAGATTCTATATTGGCAGACAATATACTTCTTAATACACACATTGCGATTTTTAGTCAGAATTTGGTCGAGATTACTTTACATGCATCAAAATAAATCTTTTTGGTGCCCAAGGGAACGAAATTCCGAGAAACTCAAGATTTTTCCATACAAATTTGAGTTAGTTTAAACTTTCTCCGCGATTAAGGTTGAAGTTAAAGCCTCAACGATGCTCTCTCATAGAGAAGCCATACAAATCTGATTAGCAAGGGTAGACCGAATACCCGTGATATCAAAAATATGTTCAGTCCTCGTAACTGAACAAGCCAAACCACGAACATACAGTAACAACAACTAATCCCAGAGAAGTCGACAACTATCCGTAAGCTGGACTTAAGCTATAAAAATTTTATTCCTCGATATCTCGAAAGCGAATCGATGTTCCTAAAAATTTTATTAAACATTTTCGACTTATTTTGAGTCGTTTTATGTGAAAACATCCTCAAATCTAACTTTTCCTGAAATTTCTTCAGTATTATCGTAATCTTTAAGCATCTTTATCGAAAATTTTGTTAAATTTCTTTTGACTTTTTGGATATAATGACCCCAGATTGCATTGGAGATTGAGGAATAATGTTTTGTTGAAGTTCGATTTTTGCCTTCCGCGGGCGTTCAAAAGCCAAAAACTCCCATTTAGCGTCCGAATCCCATCTTGAGTCATACATCATTTTAAAGTTTACAAATTATGATTTAATTTAAAGTACTTTTAAAAAAGGGGGGTTTTTTAAAAAAATTCAAAAGTATTATTAAGCGTAAAAAATTTTGGTGCAAAAAAATTTATTTCACCAAGAAATATTTTTTTATGAAAAGAACACTTTAAATGAATAGGACCAGTAACTTAGATTTATCAATTTACAAACTTTAGTGTGAGCTATAAATTTTTGAAAGAACACCGTTTTCATGAAAATTATTGTACTAAAAACGACAACTTCAACACCCTGTATTTTAACAACAAATGTTACTAGGACCAAATCCTCCCGAATTGTTGTTCTTGCACACCGGATACCATATTGCCAAATTTGAGCGAAATCGGAGAAAAACAATTTTGAGCTGGTACGTGTACACTTGGCGTAGATTGTGCTTCATATAAAAATGAAATTGTGTCCGTATGTAGCTTATGGACGCGGAAACTACACGGCTGATTTAAATAATTTTTTTTTTTTAAAAATTGTTTGTTATGGTCTGTAGAAGGTTCGTAAGGGGGTGAGATGCCGCTGCGGGGGACTAGGGTTTCACTCCCCATACGAAAAAAATTGCTATATCTCTGCAGTTATACAATACAAGCTATGATTATGAAAGTTACCCCGTAGCGTAAGCAGACTTTCATGACGTGTTCATCAGTGACTTGTCGGTGACTTTGAGCTTCAATAACAGTTTTTAGGCGACATTCAATCGACATATTGTAGAAATAGTCACTGACAAGACATTGTCATGTATATGTTCCTCAACACATGACTCAAACAAGAAAATGTCATGCAACCGTCAGCTTCATGGAAAATCGTCTTGAATTTTTCTTTATTTTAAATTTTATTTTTTGTCATTCTTGTCAGTTGTGATTTTTAAAATAAAAGAAAATCGTGTGAAAAGTTTTATCTCAAACAAAATTTTTTTAAATCTGCTTGCTAAGGGCCGTGGTGAAAGTGTTTTTAATATAGGTGATTAAAAGTCAAGTGGTATTAAAATAATTCAAAGAAATCATCAATTAAAAATGACTGAAAGATCAATGCGGAGGTCAATTGCAAAACAGAAAAGGGAATATTTACTACGACTCCAAAGGGTTCATCTTTGATATATGACTTTAATTATGATGGTGCTAAGGATAAAAAACCCCTAAAGTCTTATAAGCAGTTTATAATTGCATTGCATGGTAAGGGAACTACTTTTTAAAGTGAAATTTTTATTCTTTGTATCACATTTATTCAATCTTACTACAATACATTACATGAAACACTGATTATGAAAAGACATTAAAAATAAACTTTTCCTTTAATATTTTATAGAGGCGTCCGGGATTACCACGTTTGATGAGTTTGTATTAGAACTTCGAGCAGCTGTTAAGAAAGTAAAGAACAGGGCGAATAAACGTAACTCTCGCAACAAAGAAAACGCAAATGCTACAAATATAAACTAATTTAATTGTGTTAAACATGAATTAAGTTTTGTTAAGATATCTAATTTACTCTTTCAATACTTGAAGCGCTTTTTTCTTTTTATTTACATATCGTCGCCTGAGTATTATTTTGCCGTAAACACCAAAACACGCATTTTCAACTGAGAATGCAGTTTTATGTTTCCGAGTACGCTCTTTCTGAATCTTTTATCCATTTTGTCCTATCTCTTTCCAATCGAGAGTTATATAGTATGACTTTTGCCGTATATCCACCAAAATTGCAAGTTGAGTTTTTAGTTTGCCGTAAACGACAAAAATATGGATACACGGCAAATTTTCCGTATATTTTCAAATTTTTATTTACTATTGTTTTAATATTAAGCATTGCTAAGCGTATAAACTTAAGCCAATCAGTGTATTGAGTGCATTAGTATATAAACCAGTGGTATCTATATGAAACATTGCGAAGTTAAAAACAAAAATAGTGTTTTATTTAATGGTTCTTTCGTTAGTATTTTTTTGTAGCTGTTACTTTCAAGTGTTAATATTGTTGAATCCTGAGTAGTAAAAACACCGCAAATTTTATTATTATAGAGATCGCAGTCTTTTTCACATTTTAACTCCGTTTTTCAAGATATTCCTGTTGACAAATTAGTTACATGCAAATTTGACCCATTTTAGTATGTTTCCCATTAATGAACTGTGGTGTGTTTTAAAAGTGCATGGTTTTATTCTTAATATGGTGAAAAAATGGACCATTTATCGTTATATTTGCAAAGGTTATAGCCATTTAAAAACTATTTCCTATGCAAACATGCACCACATGTCGTATGAAAAATATTTATTAATATGGAAAAATAAAGTCTCATATCAATATTTTCTGACTATGCTGCCGCCACAAATTCTCTGTAAGTTAAAAAAAAGTGAGAAATTTTTCATGAAATGTAGAAATTTTGCCAAACTACCTGAAGAAAAATTAATATAACTTAAAAAGTAGAAGGCGTAGGATCCTGTAATTAGTAAAAAATCAAATAAAATTACTTACTGAAAGTATTTAAGAAAAAAAAAATAGATTTTATCGGTTAGTTTGTTTGTAATTCCACCTCAAACTTAAAAAATTGATTTCCCAAAAAAGTGAAATTGGCGTTTACGGCAAAGTAATACTCAGGCGACGATATGTAATTTTTTAATTCAATAGTACATCGAAGTACATTTAATTTTATAACTCTTAATATTGCACTTCTTACAAACATAGTATCTATATCACTTAAATATAATTTTTTAAATAAAACCTATTAACTATTTTAGTTATTTAGAAATAAAAAAATAGGTTTCAGTCAAAAAAAAGGTTGTTTTATGAGAGAAAGTGCCGGGTTCCAACCAGAAGTGAGGTGGTAATGAAAGCAGAATCATAGGTACATATAGTCACCTAAAATCGAAAAAGACGTAACATCATTTTAAGTTTTTTATTCAAGACGTTGCAAAAAACGTCATAAAAATAGAAATATTTTAGAAGTTAAAGTTATTTTGGCAAGTATTGCATAAAATAAATCGGCATTAAGCAAAGCTGCCAATAAAATATAACATAGTTGGAGTTTTAAGACGTTTTTTGCTGTCTTTGAAAAACTTAAAATTATGTTACGTTTATTTTAGATTTCAGGTAAGGATATATTTTCTACATGGCGCAATTTGTCATTCAGAAGCCATTGATGACACGTCAAGTCATTGTCATATGCCCGACGTTGATGTCCTTTGCATATAAATGTCATCCACAAGGCATCATGTCACCTACATGACAATGTCATCCACAAGGCATCTTGTCCCCTGCATGACAAGGTCATCCAGAAGGCATCATGTGCTCTGCATGATAATGTAATTCAGAAGAAGGCATTGACGACAGCCTGGTCACTTGTATGGAATTGTCATGAAAGACTTATATGGAAACGTCCTGAATGTCATTGAAGCCATAGCACTGTCGTTAGTGACTCATAACGATTCTTTGGGGTAGTGAACTTATGGATAATGTATCTGCCATCAACCGTGCAAAATTTGAAGGGGAATGAACCAGGGGACGTTGAGCCCCCCCATATACCAAAAAAAAAAACACAAAAAATGCTATATAAGTGTGCCTCTATCAGCTGTCATTATGAAACTTGGTACATGGATGTTTATTGCGTCTACTATTCAGCATGCAAAGCTTAAGAGGGATTGAACGAAAGGGATTTACACCCCCCGTACAGTAAAAATACTCAAAATGGTATATTTCTACGCCTATAGTAGCTATCGTTATAAAAGTTGGTACATAAATATATATTCTATTCACCTTGTAAAACCTGAAGGGTTGGAAGAGAAGGACGACAGAGATGAATGGGACTTGGAACATATCCCAGTGTGCCAGACGGTTCAAATCTCCGTTTTTTCATCCGCTTATTTTTGGGAATCTCTCCCGCAAACGGATCAGTAACGGATCCGTAACGGATAAAAAAGCGGAGATTTGAACCGTCTGGCACACTGGGATGTAAGGGGCACCGAAAACGGGCGAACAAAGTCGCTACCAGGCCAGCTAGTACAATATAGATTCTGATCAAAGTGGTAGGGAATGGTACAGATAACAAAAGCACCCTTTATTTTGCCGATAAGTAAAACGCGCACTCATACAAAGTTTCGAAGAGAGCGAGCACAACTTTCTCAGCTCAATATCGCTACTTCAGTTTTATTGTTGTTGTTGTTGTTGGGTTTTTTTGTTTTATTTGTTTTTTCAGTATTTCCTTTTGCTGTATACGCTTTTTTTTTTGTTTTATTTGATTTTTCATTATTTTTGATTTCGTGTGTGAATACGCGACAACATATGTGTACGCCGCGATAGCCGACAGCGAAAACAACAAAATGACAACAATATCGGCGACGGTTCACAAACATCGCTATCGTTTATGGCTCTCCAGTTAAATGTCAACGACGAGTGGTGCAGATCGTTCGTCGTGTTACTGCTGGTTTTTAATGGTCGATGAGTGAAATATAAAGCGCGCGCGCGTAAATTTACTGAAGGGCGGAAAAAGTTAAAAAAAATTCATATTTTTAAAAGAAAATATTTTAAAAAGAATTGAAATTTAAATTTTCCAATGAAAATTTGCAGTGCATATTCAAAGTACAGTGTGAGTGAGAGTACAGTGGTGTTGTAAAACCAAAAGAAAAAAAGTGAAATAAAAAATCAGCGCCTTGAAAAGTTCGCAAGTTCGGAGTTAAAGTTTCAAAACAAAAACAACAAAATTCAACGAAAAATTGTAAGCATAAATAATACAAATAGAAGAAGAAGAAGCATCTTAAAAGTAATAACAAAAGTATTGTAAATAAATAAGTATTATTTATTAATTATTAGTTGAAATAGCGAATGGCAAATAAAAGAAGTCATAAAAGTGTTCTACCAACATTGGGCTACAAAGATCGTGGTGTAGCAGCTGTCAAGTGAAACAAAAGAGAGTGAATATGCGCGAGAGTGAGAGAATGTCATAGTCATATGAAAGTTTTAGAGAGCTTGCAAATAAAGTGAAACACAAAGAGTATGCACCAGTGATGCCACTAAAAAACTTTCAAGATCCTCAAAAATCGAGAAAAAATCCTCAATTTTAAGTGAAATTCCTCAAATCTGAAAAATTGCGAAATATGATACGTCCAATTTTAAATATTTTCAAAAAACGGAATTTAAATTTTAATTTGATGGGAAAAGTCATAAAATTTGTTATATCATATTCTGCTAATGGATAATTGTTCAGTTTATACACAAATGTACATGAAATAATATTTACATTTCATGAATATTACTAAGAAAAATACAGTACGAGTAATTATCGTACAACTTTAAATTTGGACATTTTGGTGATTCCACAATGTGTTTTTCTTTAAAAATCTCATTTCAACTGCACTCTGGAAGAAATTTTGTGATCTAACAATGCGTGCTCCCTCCATTCAAGTATTTTAGGTTAATGTCAACAAATTCAAACCACTTCTTAAATAAATTTAAAGTTTTGAATGTATTTCCAATGTATTTAAGGGGACATTCGCTTTTAAAATTGAAACAAAAAACACTTTTTAAAAATTTTATTATGAAAAAACTATTTTATTTATTGACAAAATTTCTTTTGGACGTTGTTAAGTATTGTCTAAGAAATATGAAAAAATTTTTTTTTTTATTTTTAATTTTCCTTGGCTGCTGTAGAGGGCGTCATCCAAATGATTCTTTTTAAACGGTAAGAAATTTTGTAGACTTCCTGTATCAGATTTTTGAAAAATTCAAAATGGATTTTATTCTTGAGACTCAAAACTATACAATAAGCCTCTAAAATTTATATTTTTTTATATTTTGAAGTTTTTGGATGAATATTTATGAAAAATGCGAAAAAATTGAGGGACTTACCCTCATAAAATGCCCCATAAAAAAAAGTGGAGGATATTTTTTAAAACTTTCAGAGGTTTATTGTTTAATATTTCTTAGGAGTAATCGAATGCTTTTTGGTTTTTTAAAATCGGTCGAGTAGATTTGGAGAAAAATTTCCTACCACTTTGAAAAGTAACTTTTGGATGACGCCCTCTACAGCAGCCAAGGGAAACTAAAAATAAAAAAAAAAAAAAAATTTTTCATATTTTTTGGAAAATGTTTAACAATGTCCAAAAGAAATTTTGTCAATAAATATAATAGTTTTTTCATAATAAAATTTTTAAAAAGTGTTTTTTTGTTTTCAATTACAAAAGCGAATGTCCCCTTAAAAATCAGTCTTAGTCTATAAACAAATCATGTGTAAGAGATACTCAGTGGTTTTTCACGGACCCTGAAAAGGGTAAGTTTGATTTCAGAATTTCATATTGTTCTTATAAACATAAGTTTTAATAGAAAGCCACTGCGTCGAAACAGAAAAAAGAATTAAGTGGATTCCTACTGAAAAATATTGCCGAAAATCCTTAAATCATTCCTAACCCACATTAGTTACAGTACAAAAAAGAAAGCCATTAATAAATGGTTAATATCAAAAATGATACGTGTGTTAAGACAATTCCTCAAAAATTTCTCCAATAAAGATTCCTCAAAAATTCCTCAAGCGGATTCTGAATTCCTCCGATTTTGAGGAATTCCCCACATTTTGGAAACACTGGTATGCACGTTATTTTTTTTCTTTTGAAATGCAAGAGAGCAGCATGATATCTGACAGCTTTTTGACAGTTTTAACAAAAGTGTTAATTTGCTGTGGTTTTTTTTTAAATGTGAATTTTTCAAACTTTCGTTTTGATTATTGTAATTAAAAAAAAAGTAAATTAGCTGCAACCTTAGTGCATATAAAAAAAGACAAAAAAAAAAAAAATAAAAAAATAAGAGAATTAAAAAAGTGGGCGTGGCACTTTTGGATTAGTATATGGTATTCATAATCGGCACCCTGCTAAATCAAAATAGCTTGTATCGCTTGCGAGACATAGGTATAGTGTCTAATCACTCATTCGTGCCAAAGGTTGGTGCGAAAGCTTAACTGATTATGCCCACTTTTTGATCAGTGCATGGTGCTTTAATTCGGCACCATTCATTAAAATTGCTGGCATGACTTGCCATTGACGTTATTTAGACATAAAACGAACAGAAATAAGTCGAAAATGTTAGATACAAATTTTCGATATATCGCTACGTCTTGGAGATATCGAGACTAAAAGTATACGAGAACACTGAAAAAATTCAAGAAAAGTTGGGTTTGATGATGTTTTCATATGAAACAATCCAAAATTAGTCCAAAATATGGAATAAAATTTTACGATATCTCGCTTCGTTTTCAACATATCAAGGCTTAAAGTCTTTTAGTGGTAGGTTAGGTTAGTTTAGGTTAGGTTAAGGTGGCGGCAATTGCGTGAGCAAAAACCTCACATAGACTGACTAGGTACATAGCGTTACCGCAAACTTCCTTCTGTTAGGAGAATGGTAATGTTCTGGCTTCATGATTTTCATCTATATCGGTGGTTCCAGTTTTTAAGGCGAAATTCATTAGTATCGATAATGCTGTTCCAGCTATCTCATTTATGGAGCCAAACATAGCCTGCCCAAGAGTAGTCATTCTGCACAATAGCACAAGATGTGCTCTACCGTTTCTGCCTCATCGTGTTCGGAACAGTTTCTGAACCAGTTGTTTGATTTTAATCCCATTCTGTATGCATGGTGTCCAATTTGGCAGTGTCCAGCTGTAACACGAATCAATTACCCAATTACAAGATATAATGGGTGAAATTGTTCTTTATGTGATTTTGTTATGACTTTGACTTTGGGAAAACAACTTTTATCCAAAACGAAGTTTTAAAGTGGGGTGAAATTTCGAAAATACGTTTCTTGTGCGTATTTTAGCTAAAAAAACAATATTTTTCTAAGGTTAAGTATCAGATACTATTTTTTTATACCTTGACTCCTTATTAAAATATTTGAGATATCAAACGCTTTATTCCGTGTATTTTTGAGATCTTATTAAAATTAAAACTGTATCAAGCCGAGGTTTTTCATAGAATGGCTGGATTTTTATTTAATTTCGATCTTAAAAATACTTGGAGTGAATCGTACATCTCAAGTTTTTTACGTTGAGTCAAGGTATAGAAAAAAAAAAAAATTATATCTGATACTTAACGTTCGACATGTCGTCGGCTTGATGCAAAAAGCTGCTATGTCCATTTTGTAGCAAAAGTAATGTCATAAAATTAATTGACTGGAATTTTGTCAAAAATTAATAAAATTGCGTTCTGTTTTCACAAAAAGTTTTCTTAATGATAAAGAATTGATGACATTTAGTTGAAAAATTCATATTTATCCAATAACCGATTACTATGCAAATAATGTGTATGACATTACTATTGCCATTAAATGGACTTCGTACCATTTCTCATTCCCCCACTGTAAAACGTTAAAAACACGTTTTTGAATAAAAAACTTGTTGTCCCAAGATCATAGCAAAATCACATAGGAAACATTTTTCAAACATATTAACCCATTGTATGCTGTTTTTATGCTTCTGTTTGATACCTTTTCCCAAAAAACGGGTTATAACAATGGCTTGGCGATAGACTTCGTTGTGCGGTTTCTGAAGAGTTAACCCTATCCATCCCTATCTGTGTAGCTTGATATCCTTTGCTATGGGCAGGTGCTTGTATTTTAAGTGTAATTGTTTAAGTGTTATTGAGATAATGCGAGATCATTATATAATATCAAATATTGTTAACAGAGCATTAACAGAGGGATGTTAAAAGAATTAATGATCATTAAGTACTTCACAAAAAAGTGCAAGGATCAAACCGAGTCAGTTCTGACAGTCATGGAACACTATTCAAAACAACGAGAATACATTTGTTTTGTTTAAAAAATCCAACAGCATTATTCCCCTGTTAATGCTCTTTTGACACTCTGTTAAATTATGTTATCTTTTGTGTTTCTGCTAAGATCACTATGAACTTTAATTTCATGCTCTTGTTTGGTTCCTTATCCTGACTATCATAGATATGAGTTTTTAAAATCCTATTGAACTTAAACCAAAAGCCTGAAACATCTGCAGTCTCAAAGGCCATAGTCACTATGGATAGTGTCTAGTGACGCAAGTAGTGTCACATTTAACCCAGCGTCATTGAGATGGGGTAAAATTTACTCAGTACTGTTTGAAATGAAAATGATGTAAAAAAAACCACGGTTTTTCAGGCAATGAAAATTAATGCCGTTTAACAATTCTGTGACAAAAAGGACCAATTGAAATATTTTTGTATGTTTACTTACTTTAGTACATAGTAGTTTTTCATACTAAACTCTGATGTAAAATTTTGACATTTAGATTTTGACGTTTCTTTATTTAGAGAAAATAAAAAAAAAAAAAATAAAACGCTAAATAAATAAACAAGTGCTGACAATTTTAAATCTACAAAGTAAACACAATAAAATTGTATAATATAAAGAACAACAACAAAAAAAGCAACAACAATATAATTTACAACAGTAACAACTCCAACAACCTGTGCCATCAAAAAAAAAAAAAAAAAATCGTAAAAAACAACAACAAATACTACGACATATGCTGATAAGGTGTGAAGGTAAAATATAAGAGAGAGAGAGAGAAAAACAAGTAAATGATGGCCACATTTAACACCCCCTTCCCCCGACAATTGTTGTATACTTTTTTTTATCTCAGCAAATATTTTTCAGATCTCAAAAGATTTTTCTTTTTTCAAATAGTTGGTGGAGTGTGATATTTTCTATATCTAACATAAGTGTACTCAAAGGGTAGTTTTTGATTAAAAACATTTATTTTTTATTTGTTCCGATGTCTTTTTCACATGTACCATTTCTTATTCAACTGCTTCAAATATTTTCAAATGATTAATTTTCTTTTGTTGGAGAAGTGGTATAATTTTTCAGTGGATGTTTTTTGATTCAGTGACTTATATATCTATGTACCATATTTCAGAAATATAGTATCAGAAATATAAAGAATTTTGTTTTTTAGAGGTCGTCGTGATACTTCACTTTTTTTAGTTCAAGACTTTACCCTTATTAAAATTTGACCTAAAGGACAAAAGTCGTTTTGGAGTATAAAGAAGACGAACACAAAAATAGCCTAGCGAAGGAAAATTTACTTTACAATCTCAGCTTTCGTTCAAATTTGGTATAAGATTTTATTACTGATGAGCAAACCAAGACCAAGACCAAGAAAATACCAGTCTTGGTCTTGTTCTTGCTCATAAAGTCTTGGTCTCCGTCTTGGTCTTGGTCTTGAAAAAATTTCTAGAGATATTGAGTATTCAAAGCTTAAAATAATATTTTTCCAAAGCAATTGGGTTTTTAGGATGCCAAAATTCAAATTGAGAGATGATTTTATCTTCGAAACGGGCGTGAAACTCTTTTTGACTATAAATTACCAAGACTGAAAAGCAGTCTTGGTCTTGACGATTATAGTGAGCAAGACCAAGACCAAGACCAAAACCATAGCAGTTTTCCGTATCTTAGACATTTCTGAACTGATCTTCATTTTCCAACCTATTTCAGAAAGGCAGTGAATATAAGTATTATGACATATTTTTTTCGACCTGCTAAAATGTTTTTGTGGAAACAAGACATTACTGTTCATCACATGAATCCAAAGCCAAGAAGATAGCTTATACAGTTTGTAGACTATTGATTATGCCATTTTAAAAGGAACTAAGACGTTCAGTGGTTTTTATTACAGAAATTAGTAAATGGGTCATTTAAGAAGGAAAAATCGCGTAGTGTTATTAAATTAGAGGGTAAAAATCGGATAGGAGGGGGGGGGGGAATTTACCCTTTACAGTTTTTTCAATATATCTAGCAAACCATGTAAAACTTTGATATTTTTAATGGAAAACTTTTTGTAGAAAATTAAATTTGGTATAAAAATTATTCAAAAAATTTCTAAAAAAAAATTGCATATGCTAAAAATTTTGACACCAAAAAAAATAAGCAAAAATTTCGAATTCTTGTGTTTTTTACTCTTTTGCCTATAACTTTTTAGGGTCAGAAATAGGTTAAGGCACATTAAAAAGTTTCTTAGGTTAAAAATTTACCGAACATGGAAATTTTGTTAAAGGGGGCGGAAAAACGGTTTTTACTCAAAATCAAAGCATCTTACGAAAAAGTGCAAGAGGCAAAAATTCTTAAAATTGTCTAACTAATTTGGTCAAAAAAAATAAAAAATTAAAAAGTTCCAAAAAATGTTAAAAAAAATTCACACGAGTTCTTTGAACGATTCTAAGCATTTTTTGCCTTATAACCTTTTTTTTCATAAGACACCTTGCTTCTGAGTAAAAACCGCTTTTCCCCCTCTCCGATACCACTCTTCTGTTTTTTCTTCTTAAATGACCCTTTTACCGATTTCGGTAATGAAAACCCGTTAACATCTAAGTTCCTTTTGAAATGACATAATCAAAACATAGACTATTTGCTGTGAAAGTGTATTTTCCATTACGAGGCGTGGCATCGAAGACTTAAAAAAAAAACCATAAATCTGTACACTGCTCTTCTTACAACCTTTCAAAAAAAAAAAAAAAAAAAATATCAAGCGAATATTTTGTGATTAATGCATATAAACAAGCACCAAACCGATTTCGTTTGCATATTTATATATACTTAGATTTAACCTAAGAAATTGGCTGGACAGAAAGTTTCAAGAATAGTAAAATGATACCCAGGGAAACGAAAAAGCTTAATCATTCCTAAGGTTTCCGATGTTAAAGAGGCAACAGGAGGAACCAATATAGGCTATGGCACTGTGACTGTCTCGGAAGACACGGTTTTCACGTATTCTCTATAGCGTATCCATGTGAAGCAATCCTCGCCAAGTGTACCAGCTCAAAACTTTTTTTCTCCGATTTAGCTCAAATTTGGCAATATGGTAAATCCGGTGAGCAAGAACAACAATCCGGGAGGATTTGGTCTTAGTACCATTTGCTGTTAAAATACAGAGTGTTGAAGTTGGCGTTTTTAGTCATTTTCATGAAAAGGGTGTTTTTTAAAAAATTTATAGCTTGCCCCAAAGTTTTTCAATTGATAAATCTAAGTTACTGGTCCCATTAATTTTGAAATGTTCTTTTTATAAAAAAATATTTCTTGGTAAAAAAAATTTTTTTTCACCAACATTTTTTACACTTAAAAATACTTTTGAATTTTTTTTAAAAAAACCCCCCTTAGATTTTTTTTAAAGTTCTTTAAATTAAAGCATAATTTATAAGCTTTACAGGGTAGCTGATTCGAAGTGTTAGCAATTCAAAAGACTATATTTTTAGTTTCCATGCACAGATTTTATTGATCAAACGCTATAATTGTTGGGAAATGTTCCAATTTTAAGAATCTACTTGAGATTTTCGATATGGCCACCTTTGGCCTTAACTATGGCCCGTAGACGGTCGAAGAACGAGTCGCATGCTGCACGAATTTGATTTTGTGGAACTTTGCGCCATTCTCGTTGAAGGGCCACTTTTAGCGCATCAACGCTCTGGTATTTTTTAGTCAAGACCTTCCTGTCCAACATACCCCAGATTGAGAAATCCAGCGGATTCGCATCAGGCGAATTTGAGAGCCATTGTTGAGCAGAAATGAAGCTAGGAACGTTTTTTTCTAACCATTCTAGATTCACACGAGCTTTGTGTGACGGTGCCGAGTCTTGTTGGAATGTCCATGGCTTGCGACCGAAATGTTTGCGTGCCCACGGCAGTAAAGCACCCTCCAACACTGATTCACGATACACCTGGGCGTTTACTTTGACGCCAGCGGCCAAAAAAACGAGTGGTGAGCGCCCATCAGCAGTCACTGCAGCCCAAACCATCACATGCGGTGGTGCCTGCGTCCTGGTGGCCAAACGAACATTCAAATTTTCGTTGGACCTCTCTGTCAAGTAAACCCGATCATTTTGTTTGTTTACATATTGCTGGATACAGTAATTTTTCTCATCAGAGAAGACAATTTGTGACAGATTTCCGGCGGCGTGCAAGCGCAACAACTCCTTGGCTCTATCGAGCCTAACTTTTTTTTGAGCAGGAGTGAGATCATGCGCCTTTTGGAACTTCAGGGCCTTTAGTCCGAGCTTGTTTGACAATATGTGTTGCATTCGTTCACGCGATATTTTCAGCTCGGCAGCCATTTGTCTGCCAATGCGTCTCGGATTTCGCTCAATTCTGGCCTTCACCTTTCGAACCATTTCTGGTGATGTTGCAGTTATTTTCCGACCACCACCATGTCGTTTGGAAACGCTGCCGGTACCATTGTAATGTGCTATGGTCCGATACACAAACATTTTATTCACTTTTAAATATTTCAGCTCACGAACAATTGCTGGTTGCGATTTTCGAGCCAAATAAAGAGCAATCACACTATTACGTTTGAATTCCATTTCGAAAATTTTTTATTTTCAATAAATTGACGCGCAAATGCTTTTGGTTACTTGTTGACAATAGAATGAACTAACATCATGCCAATTTTTAGACAGCTGTCATGTTCCATCTGTCAGATAAGTCTATCTGAAGTTGGTAACAGTTCGAATCAGCCACCCTGTAAAATGATGTGTGACTCAAGATGGGATTCGGACGTTAAATGGGAGTTTTTGGCTTTTGAACGCCCGCGGAAGGCAAAAATCTTTTTTTACTCAAGAGGAAAGCATCTTACGAAAAAGTGTGTTAGGCAAGAAATGCTTGGCGTGGATTGCTTCATATACTTTTGAGGTGGATCCTTTATTCCCAAAGTACATACTAACATTCATTTATGCCATTCGCCAATGGACAGACTTTTAATTAAGTTATATCAGTGTTTTCTCAATAAGTCGCGGTGATTTTTGGCGACTGAATCGCAACCTCCTGTTAGTTCTTACTCTAAAGTAGGTATATGGGACATAATCTCATAATGAAATTTGCCCAACAAAAGTTCAAAAGTCTCTCATATGAAATAGTTTGCTGGAGAAGGAAATCCAAAAATTGAGAAAGTCAACATCAATCATAAGAGATCGCATTCGATTGAAACAATTAATAGCAATCAAATAGATTTATATACAAAGTACAAAATGCAATTTAAAATGCCTCAGTTATTAAATAAATAGGAGCGTACGATAACTAAGTAGACTTTTTACATAAATTCTAACATTCCTACACGTTTTTATTTACTTTTTTTATATGTAAATTTTACAAAATAGGAAAAATTTTAAATGAGATGCAAATATTTGTAAAGTTTATCTGTACATTTAATAAACTGGAAAAATTAGCAACGCTGAGCGATGTTTCGTTGCTACAAATTCACATTTTTTATACGTCAAAATTAAAAATAAAAACGCCAAATAAAACTGATTGTGTTTTAATTAACTTTAAAACGTGTGAATGCAGTTGGCATGCAAAATAAAACAAGTCAATTAATTATAAAACAAAATACAGAACAATAAAAACAAATACAAAAAAGAATTTTAAAAAGCGCGACTTTTTTCTTTTAAGTATCCGCAAGTATAACACATTGAACAGGTTTTTCTTTTCAATTCTACGAATAAGAGATACAAAATTGTAAGCAGCTGTTTTTTGTTTGTTTTTTTGTTTCAAGAAACAAAAAAATAAAAAAATTGAAACTCAAAATTTACATTTTGCTAAATATAGAGGGTGAAATAGTTTCAAAAGTGTTCCAATAAGAACGTGTTTTAAGTGTGGGGAAAGAAATTTGTTTGAAATCGAAAAGAGAAACAGAAAAAAAGCCGAAAAAAGTCACGTTATGTATGGATACCGACTTTTTGTTTTGACTTTCGGTTAAAGTGGCCTTTGCTTCAAAATAAACATCGCTTTAGCATGACTCAGTCCGCTAATGTTGTTTGGTAAAATATCTACAATTTGAAGTCATAATTCAAAAAACCTATTTAAATCACATACATAACTCTGCTGTTCTTAGAAGTGCTCTTGGTTTAATGATCATTAATTTCAAGTTTTTTCTTAATTTACATTTGGTTTTTTTTTTACGAGCATTTATACTGAACTCAGTTTCAACTTAAACTTTGAACATTCGTTTGCTTAAGTGAATTAAATTTATGACGTCTTCAACTATAGCTCTGATAAGTATCATAACAAAGAAAAAACGATTTCATTGTATGAGTAGCAAGCAAAATTATTTTTCAAAGTATTCACCTAAGGACTATCTAATGGGAGGCAAACGCTTCAAAAGGGACTATCTAATGGGAGGCAAACGCTTCAAAAGGCAATAGTCCAAAAGTATCAACAAATATCGAAAAACTTCGTAAAAATCGGTTAAGCTCCAAAAGTATCGAAAAAACATCTTAAGTATTGGTAAAAGTTGAAATGTATCGAAAAATATCGAAAATCTTCGATAAAATCGGTAAAAGTCAAAAAGTATCTAAAAATATCGTCAATAGTCATAAATTATCAAAAAATCTCAAAAAACTGCGAAGATATCGGTTGAAATCCATAAGCATCGAAAAACATTTAAAATATCGGCAGAAGCTTAAGTAAAACTATCGAAAAACTTCGAAAAAATCGGCAAAAGTCCAAAAGTATCGGGAAACTTCGAAGAAATCGATAGTAGTCCAGAACCATCAAAAATAACGAAAAACTTCAAAGAAATCGACAAAAGTCCAGAAGTATCGAAAAACAGCTAAAATATTGGCGAAATTTCAAAAGAATCGAAAAACATCTAAAATATCGACAAAATTCCAAAAGTATCGAAAAACATCTAAAATATCGGGAAAAGTACCGAAAAAAGAAATCTTTGTAGGAATCGGTAAAAGTCCAAAAGTATCGAAAAACGTCTTTCCATCTCTCCAATAGTATTGAATAATATGAAAAAAACTTCGAAGAAATTGGTTAAAGTCCATAAGTATCGAAATCATCTAACATATCGGCAGATGCTTAAAACTACCGAAAAATATCGAAAAACTTCGAAGAAATGCAAAAGTCGAAAAGTTCCGGAAAAATTCGACAGTAGTCCAAAAGTATCTTAAATATCGAAAAACTTCAAAGAAATCGGTAAGAGTCCAGAAATATCGAAAAACAGCTAAAATATCGACAAAATTCCAAAAGTATCAAAAAACATCTAAAATATTGGTAAAAGTACAAAAGTATCCGAATCCAGCTTAAACATGGGCAAAATTTTAAAAGTATCGAAAAACATCTGAATCGTTTCTATTTCAGCGTCTTCAACAATTGCCTCTTTTCACATTACAAATTGACTTAACTACGGTCAGTCCAAAATCAATTTCAAAAAATTTGATTTCAAAACATAAAATTTACACAAAAACGTCGGAAGATTCTGCAGCCTAATGTGCTTAAGTATTTGTTATCTAACTATGATAACTATGAGCATAGTGTTCCAGGTGCGAATCCCAATGTGATTAAAAATATTTTTGTTTATTTATTTATTATTATATATGTATTTCATACCTCGGCTATGATGTGTGATGCATTTTCCGCCCTGTAGAATATTCAGACAAATTGTATTTACTCGCAATTAATAGATATTGAGAAATTGGAATTGAAAATTTCCTAGCGGAGGTTTTGAACCCGGTCTCTCCACGCAGCGCAAACAAGAAATAAATAATTGGACCACTTCTGGTACTAATGACGGATTATGAATTACATTTGTACCATTTCTGATGCAAATGACCACTTCATCCTTGAAAAAATCATAGTTTACGCGTTTGTAAAATTCTGTTTCAACAAGTTTTTTTCTTAAGAAGAGCTTGGACTAATACATTTTTAAGAACTTTCAGTTAGGATTATGAATTACATTTGTACCATTTCTGATGCAAATGACCACTTCATCCTTGAAAAAATCATAGTTTACGCGTTTGTAAAATTCTGTTTCAACAAGTTTTTTTCTTAAGAAGAGCTTGGACTAATACATTTTTAAGAACTTTCAGTTAGCTTCCTCTTAAGCTTACCGAGGTCAGTCTTCAAGTGGGTCATCTAGTTAATCACCCTTTTTGTAGTGTCGGAATCACTTCATTAGTACTGATATCTCTCTAAGTATGGTTTGAATTGGCATTGCACTTTAATGTACAATTGTAATAAAAATTTACATAGTTGTAGCTGAACAATTAATTCAAACTCGTAGCTTCTTGAAAAATTTTTTTCATTTTTAAAGTTGGACAATAAACTCAAATTAACAAAAGTTTTTATTGTATTAAAGTTAATTTTTAAATATATTGCAGATATTTCTACTCGCATGTGTCTTGAACAAAAAACATCTCCTTTCAATTACCACTTTTCTGTATTTTTTCTTTTTATTCCATCCATTTTGCTTCTTTTTTACTCACGAAATTAGTTAAAATATGCTGAAATAAATTTCTTACAAAATTGTCTGATTTCTTATCGCCGATTTGTTATTTTCACTCTTTAGGTACATTTAGGTAAATTTTTCCTCCGAAAAAGTACATTTTCATAATACCAAAAAAAGCATTACTGTTTTAAACAGGCTTTCTTTCCATGCATAGTAGGGAAATTTTAACGGTGCGATACTTAATTGTCTGAAGAAATATTTTTTTCTCGCAAACATATATATTTAGTAAGGTCAACTTATGAAAAATTTATAAAAATAAATAATAAGTATTTAGTGTTTTTGAAACTTCTAAATACTGCAACTTCACTCTTTTCCTCGAACAAATATTCAATGTCTAATTTTTAACATATGTGCATGTATGCAAGCAGTACTTATTTATGTATATTCTTAAAGAGTTTATTTATTTATGTCTTTGCAAAACTATTAATAGTTAAAAAATATGACCAATAAATTTAAATTCAACACACATCAATCAAACACTTTTTATGTTCTGACTATAAAAATTTACATGTTAACGCTGCGGCTTAAATTGTGTTCAAAATATATGAAATGAAAGACCCAGTAGAAAATAATGCAGCACAGAAGCTACGATAAGTAATTGTAGAAAATTACACTTGTTATATTTACCACACAAAACCCTTATCGAACTCAATAATATTTTGTTATTTTAACATAGAAAGTTCAAAAGTACAAAGAATGGCAGGTATAGGAGTAAACGGAGCTGCTAACAATGTGCCCTCTGCTGCTCTCAACGCTTTGCATTATTTAGAGCCTCTTGATATTTACGCTAAAGGAGTTGCAGCAAAAAGTGCTGTCAGGTTGAAGGAATCTGGCGTCTGGACTTCAAAACCTGATGGCCATGGTAGTATTTTTGCACAATTTCCTGGCTACGATATTGATAGTGGAACTGATTACATCATTCCCACTCTCATGTTCTCAACCAACTTTCAAGTGAAAATACCTGAAAGAAGCTGTTGGACTCCGATTCTGAATTCCTGGAAAGCATGCCAAATTATTAAACTTAGATTGCAGGAAAGCCCTATGTGAAGTAGGGCTCCTATGTAATCTTACAATATGTTGGGTTCCTGGACACAGCAATTTCATTGGCAATGAGAATGCTAACGAACTTGCTAGGAAAGGGTCTTCAAATGACACAATTTCCGAGACCTATATTATGAAACCACTTGCATTAATTAGAGCCAATATTGACTCAAAATATATTTTATGGACTAATTTTAGATGGTTTAATTTAACAACATGTTCTACGTCAAGGGCGATATGGCCACTTTACGACGCAAATAGAACACGAAAAATTATCTCATTAGACAGGCATACCCTCTGAACCTTAATTGGTGTCATTACAGGGCACTACTTTGTAGGTAGGCACGCCGCAAGGTTGGGGCTTAAAGACGCAGGTGATCTTTGTAGAAGCTGTAAAAATCCTGATGTCGAAGAGTACATTTTTCATTTCCTTTGTGAATGCCCAGCGTTGGCGAACCGACGTTATAAGGTGTCCTAAAGTCATTTTTTCGACTCTCTTGAAGATATCGCTCAGAAGAGTCCCAAATCCACTTTGGAGTTTATAAAAATTTCTAAATGGTTCATATGTATAGGTTGACAACCAAGCAATATATCGGGTATACAATGGGCGCAATCGCGGCCTAAGTTATGATAGCAACTGCTATCTCCCGCGCTAACCTAACCTAACCTAACATAGAAAAGTATCAAATAAAACTGAAAAATATCGACAGAACGAACCAAGAAGTATAAACAAATTTTGAAAAAGGCTGAAAAAGTCGAATATTGTTTGAGCTCAAAAATTTTAAAAAGTCGAGATATATTGAAGAATTCAAAAACTGTTGTCGAAAATTATTAAAAATATCGGGAAATATTGAATAAAGCAAAAACTATTAAAACAGTCGAAAAATATCAATGTCAAAAAATTTTTAAAATATCAAAATCTATAAATCAATACACAAGACAAAAATTTGTCCTCCTTTTTTTATTATGCTAGAAATAAATTACGACTTTGAATTATACACCATAAGAAAGGTATTTGTGTGCAGTTTTGCACAAAGTTATAATTATTTTAATATGTTGTCTTTAAGCCTATCAAAATTAAATACAAATTTTTCAATATTAAAAACAACAAAGTACGCGGTCACTTAGAGCTGAAAAGAGGATAAAGCAGAAAGAGAAAAACAAGAAGCATTGCACTGTTCGTGATAACGTTGTCATTGTACCAGTGGTGTTAAATGAGCTTTTCTATTTTGTACCAAATAGAAAAAAAAGTACTAGGTGACCAAAAAGTACCAAAATTATTTAATACATTTGTTGTCGAATTTTGACCATTCTTTTAGTTAGAAAAGAACAAAAGTCGAATAATTTATAATATGTTGTTGTTGAAAAATCAAGTCGAGATATCTGGTGCATATCAAAATAATTATGCTGAAAACGTCGGAAAATGCTTAAAAGTCATAAATGTTTTACTATTTTTCGTACCACATAACCATAAGTGCGCTCAATTCAAAACATAATGCATTTGTTTTTGCAATTATAACCCAACTATCTATCTAAGAATGTCATTTGATACCTTTAACCGAAAATTTTATTTATGTCACCAAGCTTTTGACCGAATAATAATTAACTTGATTTGCTTTTGGCTACATTGCCAAATATAATTTCAATTGCTGCAAAAGTGTGAATACCTCGAAAATGAGCAAAGAATGACAGCTTATCATTATCAAAAAATGTAGCCATTTTTTATCTATCAACTACTTAGCTCGCGACATAATTAGAAAAAAATAGAAAAAAAAAGTGAGACGGGGTTTTTCTTCACGGCCACAAGCTACTAAGATAAAACAATTGCTCTAATAGCCCAGAATTTTCTATACTTGCAATGCATTCCAAAAAGTTTTATCAATTTTTATTTCATTGTATTATTACGGTTATTGCTACTATCATTTGGTATTTTTTATACTTTGTGTTTTTATTCGCAAAAGCACTTAAGAATTTTACAAACATTTTGGTATTTCGAATTGTAGTAGTGGCATCAAGCCACTTGAGTGCCTGTTAAGTGTAAATGTGCCATATAAAGTGACACAGACTTGGTTTTATCAGTCAGTATATAATGGCTTATGAGTATGATATTATTTGTAATTTTTTAATGAAATCATCATTTGTTTTTAATTTTATTGATTAAAGCCAATTGTTATTAACTTAAATTTTATTGAAGCTTTTTGTGGCTAACTAAAATAGGCTGTTAACGGAAATAGTTGCTTTATCTAACTGAGTTGATCTTTGACTGGTTTTTTGTTTTTATTTATCTCTTATTTATATCTGAAAATTGAATTGTTAATGATTTTTCATATCTTTACTTATTAAAAATTCGGACCAACCAAATCAGCTTTTTTGTAGTTGTAACTTCTTGACCACAGATAGTTGCTTTTCATAAGCCAATTACTATAAAAGCTTCCTGAACTTATGAAAAAGCTTTTTATGAGTCTGAGTCTAGCGATCATGTGAAGAATAAGTTTTTATTTCAAATAATTTATGTTTTTTTTTTTTTTAATTTTAAGCGTCAATATTTATATCACGTTTGTGTCGCAGACGCTTCTAGTACTGACTTATCAATATTAACTTAACTAATTTGAATAAATATAACAATGTTTGTTTTTTTCGCTTTGTTTTTGCAAAACTTTACAAAAATTGTTTCATTTCATTCTCAGTTGCATGCTAGTTGCTTCTTTAGTTTAATTTTTATACTTAACGTTTAATATTTACTTGATAATTTTGACACACTTGTGACATTTTTGTTTTTCAACCATATATATTACGGCATTTTTATAAATGCATTCTAGCTGTAGCGGCAAAAGTTCCCTTGCTTACCCCTTACCCGTTATTGGTAGTTTTTTAGTTGACATTATATTTTTATTTTTCCATGAACCAAATTTTATAACTTGTTACAGAGTTTTAAGTGTTTTTTTTTTGGGTGTAAAACCCTTCGTTCAATCTATGCCCCCACTCCACTTTTTGCAAAATGCTTGTTTGCTACTATTAACATCTATGTAAAAAGTTTTGCAACGAGAGCTTGCTCTTATATGTGCATAGATAAAGCATTTAAAGTAGGGTAAGGGGGGGAAATATGGACTACGTGGGTAATATGGACCACACGGTTATTTCCCACTGCATACATAGGATTTACGGTTATTCATGCTCAAACTTAACGCTAATACCTAAAGCTTATAATAGGGCGATTTTAGCGTTCGGTGAAGTCGCATGTTTCTGTAAAGTTGATTTTTCTTAAAAAAAGATCAGTGATAATTTTTTTCTAGTGAGTATATTTCATTATTTCACTTTAAAGACATTGCGTTTTTAAATAAATAGTTAATCATATAAAGTCAGTGAATACCATTTATTATTTATGAGTACAAATTAGTTCATTAACCAAAAGGGTTTTTGATAAAAAACCATTTATTTCACCAACACGTGCTGTGGGTAATATGGACCACCAAAGAAAAAAGCCTCAAAAACAAATGTATTTATCATCTTTTTCAGATGGGGAATCTAGTTGCAGTTTTCATGACGAGTCTGATGGTCATTGTATGTAATCTTTAACTACAAAGGAAACAAATGATAAAAAATGCATATAATGTAATACCCTTTACTCAGAAGATCGAAGTGGCGAATTTCGGGTTGAATGTGTAATCTGACGTTCTTGGAGTAATGAAAAATGTGCCGAATGTGGAAGTGACATTTTTATATGCAACTTCTTTACCAAATAAACATGTGGGGCAATATGGACTATATAGTCCATATAACACTACACTTTTTTTTTATCTTCATTTTGAGTATTTTCAGTTTTTTAATTTTTTTTCTTTATCCTGATGAGATATTTATCTAAAAGTGAATCAGAATAAAGGTAAATTGTTTCCTTTACTGAATGACATAAAATTTATTGTTTTGTTTTATGTATTTTGGGTTTTATTTAAAAAAGAAAGATGGGTGGTCCATATTTCCCGCCCTTACCCTACTATATATATTTTTTTATGGGGGTGCGAGGCCCATCATTTCTTTCACCCCACTTTTTGTATGATTTTCGGTCAACTCAATATACATGCATATATCAAGTTTTATAGCGAGAGCTGCTTTTGGTAAAGAGATATAGCACTTAAAGCTTTTTTCCTATACCTGCCACGCCTCCTTTTTTGCGTTACAAACGAAAGGGCAAAATCAATATACTTATTCTGGAATATATTTTCTATACCCTTCATATGAGCCTTTCTTTACAATATATTTACATTCTCACAATGAAGTCACATAAAGTTTAATAAAATCATTTCGTAATGAAAACACCTTCTGTCTAAGTGCAAATTAAGGCGGCAAAACTTTAAAGCTTTTGGAGTTTGTTTGTTTTTAAATTTTGTATACGTTAAACTTTATTTTTATTTGTTCAACAGTCAAATGAAGACGAACACAACAACAAGTAAGAAAAAATATTTATTATATAATTTAAATGTGACTTTATTAAGATTTGAAGGGAGGATTGAAACTAAGTTCTGCACTTAATATTTAAAAGAAAATGAAAAACCAAAACAGAAATAAACTCGCTGTTGGGTACACTCAGGAAAAAAACGACAACTTTCACTGTTGAATAAATAGATATCAGTAACGATTTAGAGCCAAGGGCAAAATTACTTGAATTGACTGTGAAAAACTATTGACTTTTTTACAGTATTAGCATTCAAATCAAGTAATATTTACTTTTGATTTTGTATTTATTTTGGTTTCCTTCTGAAAAAATTGTTACACTGTTATACTTTTAAAAACTTTATTTAAAGCTTAAGATCTACAGAATAAAAAAATACAACATTGTAACGTCCCAAGTGACGTCACAAATATCATGTCCATCTGCATTGCTATATTCACCTCATTTGACATATTCACCTAGGAAAATATTCGTCTCAAGCAAAATACTCACCTCAAATGAAATATTCACCTCAAATGAAATACTCACCTCAAATGAAATACTCACCTCAAGCGAAATATTCACCTCAAGTGAAATATTCAAATCAAGTGAAATATTCACCTCAAGGGAAATGTTCACCTCAAGTTAAATATTCACCTCACCTAAACGACCATAAAAGTACGACCGAAAATGCAGAAGGCCGGCAGTCACAGCGTTCGATGCGACAACACCAATATTTTATTGATGTTTAAAACGTTGAAAACTTAAGTGCAAAGGCTTCGTATTGCTTAGGTATCACTAGCGTAGTTTGTCTTGTAAGCTGGGAAGGTTTTTCATACCTTCTGAAGGCTCCTGGACACCATCTGGTGAACAGTGTAAGTAGTCTGTGCGTGGAATACCTTTTCATGGTATTCATCAAGCGTGCATGGTAGTGTATTTTAGGGTTAATCTGGGAAGGTTTTTCATACCTTCTGAAGGCTTCTGGACACCATCTGGTGAACAGTGTAAGTAGTCTGTGCGTGGAATATGAAAATAAAAAAAAATATTAAATGCAAGGTAAAATCTTCGTTCGAAAATGCGCCGAACTAAAGTTAAACGCAGAGGTATGGTTTCTTGGGCAAATATTCATAGAATTGAATGAGCTTTCACATAAGGGTGTAGCCGAGGTCGATGTATGCACAATTAAACGGTATTTAGTGCGAACATTTGAAAATATTCGTTTAAAAATAGCAAAAACTGTCCGTTTTCAAAATTGGCACGTGTTACGATTTGGATTCTTGTCAGGATTGACCTCGGATTATGTCCTGAAAAGAACCCGACAAAAAACTCCGTCGTTCTCGAACCTTTCAGTTAAATTTTTTCAAGCGGGCCGTGTGATATTTGATTTTATGATTTTTGATCTTTGATTTTTTAATTTTTGATTTTTAAATTTTTGAGTTTTAATTCTTGATTTTTTAGTTTTTGATTTTTAATATTTTAATTATTGGTTTTTGATATTTGTTTTTGAAATTTTTGATTTTTGAATTTTTATTTTTGATTTCAGGATTTCTGATTTTTAAGTTTTTGGTTTTTTTTTTGATTTTTTAGTTTTTAATTATTGATTTTTTAATTTTTGATTTTTAATTTTTGATTTCTGATTTTTGATTTGAAAGTTTTTGCTTTTGATTTTTTAATTTTTTTGATTTTTGATTTTCTTAAATTTTTGAATTCGAATTAAAAATTAAATAGACAATTTTTGATTATTTATTTTGATTTTTTAATTTTTGATTTTTCGATTTTTGATTCTGATTTTTAATTTTTGATATTTGATTTTTTATTTTGGTTTTCATTATTAAAAATCGGAATAAAATGCCACAAGCTAAAACTATCAACCAGAAAGCGAAATCGTTATAGAATTTTCGTGCAGGTACTGCAAGCTTTTAAGTACTTACAGGATGGTAGTGGCATTAATATTAATTTTACTGCTGTCATTTATTTATTTAAAATTTTGGATTGTTTTCATTCATTTAAGCATTACGCAAAAGAACAACAATAATGTTGTCCTCAAATAGCAGCTCTATCATTAAGCAGATGAGAAAATTCCCATGCTTTTCTGTATGGCTGGATGTTTTTTTTTTATAAAACTCATGGCAATAGCCATAATATTCGTACAGAATCTTATCGTACATGTACACTTTTGTACTTTTCAAATAATTTTTTTCTTCTTTTATTTAACTGATAACACGAACGTATTTTATTTTGTTTGCTTCATTTTACACAAGTGACATTTGCGAATGTATTTTGATATTTCAAAGTTTAATTTTTGTGTCAATAAATAGAGTAAAAACAAAACTCAACTGACAGTCAAATATTTTTTTGTTTATTTTTGTGTGTGTTTCATAAAAAAGCGACTTTCTTTTAAACTTTAAATGTGGCAGCATTGTGGTCAATTTGTTGTCGCGGTTTTAAAATTTTCGTAAATCTTTTGATGAACTTAGTCATTGCGTTAAAACTTCCGATAAAAAAGTGCAAGCAATAAATTCATCATCGACTTTTAGTTCTTTTGTTGATTCTTAGTCAGTTTGCTGCAAATTTCAATGGAACTAACAATCAGGTGATTAATAATATAGTTATTTTGGCTTGTTACTAAGTTAACAGTTAGCTCATTTGATCGGTTCTTACAAGTAAAAAGTTATATATGAATAAGCACTAATTTGCACTAGTAACATGCAAATTTTACTGAAAACTCCAAACAGTTTTGGTACTGCTATTCCCACTTGATTACCCCTGCGGGTAAGGGGTCAGAATATGCCCGAGGTAAGCATGCCTGTCGTAAAAGGCGACTAAAAGCGGGTGACCAGCCAGGGTGTGGAAGGGTGTAGCGTTGGACAGCGATGCGCCTCGAAAGAAAAACCCACAATGCCCGTAACTGGCACTGACAAGGCGAGTCGATGCCGCCTTAAAATAAGCATCTTGTCGAAATCCTGAAGCGTTTGATCCAGAGTGGGCGGCTCCCAGGTCAGCGTCTGTTCCAGATTGGGCGGCTGAAATTAAAAGTGAATTTGGCCACTATATTTGCAGCGCTTGCCGGATCCAGCTTTAAGCTTATAACTTACTGCGTGGGGCGTTGCCGAGAAGATTATACTAATGAAGCATGGATCGAAAATCGATGGGAAATAACTCTCCAAGTGGTACCCACCAGAGTGTGGTTAATCCACCTGCCTCGGCAGCATGCACATCGGATTTGGAGGTGCAAGAAACATGCATAGTTAGGAATGATTCTCCTATAACTGGAACCAATATGGTTTCTCAAAATTTTAAAATCCTTTTGATGAAAACTCGAACACGCATCGGCTCTTGGAATGTCCGAACTCTAAATGAACCAGGCAAAATACACCAAGCCGTTAGAGAACTCCACAAATTCAACCTTGAGATATTGGGATTAAGCGAGTGTAGATGGAACGGTGCCGGCGAATATGTACTTCCTGACGGCGAAAAATTTCTATACTCCGGTAGATCGCAAGATGACATCCACAGGGATGGAGTTGGATTTTTGCTAAGTAAAACTGCAGTAAAGGCAGTAATGGAATGGAAACCTGTAAACGAAAGACTCATTTGGTGCAGATTTCGAACCCCCGCAAGAAATATTACCATCTTCCAAGCATACGCGCCCACAGAGTTGGCAGAGAGAGAAACCAAAGAAGAATTCTACAGCCAGCTCGCTGCAGCAATAAACAGTGCTCACAAGAACGACATCATAATGGTTATGGGCGATTTGAATGCCAAAGTAGGCTCAGAAAACCTTAACCTAGAGCACGTGATTGGAAGACATGGCTTGGGTGCGAGAAACGACAATGGAGAGCTTCTCATTGACGCCTGCAATACAGCCGGTCTTGTCGTTGGAGGTACGCTATTCCCACACAAAAAATGCCATAAAGCTACTTGGGTGTCTCCAAACAACACCACTGAAAACCAAATCGACCACTTCTGCATTAGCAGAAAATGGAGAGGGAGTCTTCTGGACGTACGAGTAAAGAGGGCCGCTGACATAGGCTCCGACCACCATCTTCTCGTCGCGGTCATTCGACTAAAACTTGCCGCTAATAAACGTCCCAGCGAACAATCTGTAGCAAAAAAATTCGACGTGCTTAAGCTTAAGAACGACGAGGTACGCAGATCTTTCGTAGAAGAACTTAAAACAGTTTCGTTCGATTGTGGTGGAAGTATTGAAACATCATGGAGGGCCGCTAAGGCTGCGTTCTTAAACTCCAGTGAAAAAATACTTGGGTTTCGACCCTCGAACAAGAAGCACTGGATGAGCGAGGAAACGTGGGGTCTTGTCGAAAAAAGAAGAAGCGCGAAAAAACTGAGAGACGACGCTAAAACTAGAGCGCAAAAGAACGTCGCCGAAAAGGTCTTTAACTCTCTCAATAAAGAAGTCAGGCGATCGTGCAGACAAGACAAAAGAAGAATGTATAACGACCTCGCGAGCGAAGCCGAAAGCGCTGCAAATGCTCAAAATCTCAGGCAGCTTTACGATATCACCCGCAGATTATCAGGCAGAAAACTCCAACAGAGCCGCCCTATCAAAGACAAAAACGGAAATCTCTTAACATCTGCAGACGACCAACTAAACAGATGGAAAGAGTATTTTTGCGATATACTAAATCCCATGTCTACCACATCCCTGCAACCAGAATCACCAACTACAACTGCCGCAATGACTCGCAGTAGTAGTCGAATACAAACACCGCCGCCTACAATTGATGAAATTGTGAAAGCTATCCAAAGCATGAAAAACAACAAGGCCGCCGGTATAGATCAAATAACAGCTGAACTGCTAAAGGCATGCCCCATAACATCAGCTAAAATTCTCCATCCTCTGCTCAACAAAATCTGGAGTGAAGAGCGTTTGCCAGAAGATTGGCTACATGGCATGTTAGTCAAATTGCCGAAAAAAGGTGACCTAAGCGAGTGCCGAAACTATAGAGGCATCACCTTGCTCTCAGTTCCATCAAAAGTACTGACGAAAGTGCTTCTGAGCAGGGTAAGCGAAAAACTTGATTCGGCCATTCAAAAACAGCAAGCAGGATTCCGGCGAAACAGATCATGCGTGGATCAAATCAACACGCTCAGAATAATTGTCGAACAATCATGCGAGTGGCGTGCTGCACTTCAACTTGTCTTCGTTGACTATAGCACTGCCTTTGACAGTGTCTCCCGAGAAAACATCTGGGCGTCACTGCAACGAATAGGTATTGCCGCAAAGGCCATAAACTTAGTACGCGCACAATATGAAGGCTTTAAATGCAGTGTGTTACACAACGGGTTGTTGTCACCGACATTCACCACTAATTCAGGCGTACGGCAGGGGTGTTTACTATCACCATCACTCTTCCTTATCGTTCTTGATGATATCCTAGATAAAGCTCTTAATAAGGCCAAAAGGGGTATTCAATGGAACTTTACCGAACATCTGGAAGATCTCGACTACGCTGACGACATCTGCCTCTTATCGTCCAAACATTCAGATATGCAAAGCAAAATTGAAGACCTTGTCTTGGAATCACAAAAGGCCGGCCTAAAAATCAACGTATCCAAGACCAAAAGCATGAAGCTAAACGCAAGCAATGACATCACGTTTAAAGCTGGCAGTGATGACATCGGAAACGTCGATAGCTTCACGTATCTAGGCAGCATTATCTCCATGGATGGTGGAGCAAAAGAGGATATCAACTCAAGAATAGCAAAAGCAAAAGGCGCGTTTGCTCAACTGAACAAAATATGGTCTTCATCCGTTATATCCACCAAAACGAGAGTGCGCATTTTTGATTCGAATGTGAAATCGGTTTTGTTATATGGGTGCGAAACATGGCTTGTTACTGAACAACTAACAAACAAGCTGCAAGTATTCGTCAACAAATGTTTAAGGCGTATACTAAAGGTTTGGTGGCCTCGCACTATATCAAATGCCGAGCTACATCAAAAATGCAAACAGAAGGCTATAGCAAACGAGATCAAGCTGCGCAAATGGGGATGGATTGGTCACACTCTCCGGAAACCACACAGCGAAGTTTGTCGCCAGGCCCTTGAGTGGAATCCACAAGGCAGTAGAGGACGTGGTAGACCCAAAACCAACTGGAAAAGGTCGTTGGAAAAGGAAATCCAAGAATCGGGAAAATCGTGGCAAGAGATCAAAGTCATCGCAAGGGAGCGTGACAAATGGAGAGATTTCATATTGGCCCTATGCTCCTCCTAGGAGTTAAAGGAGAATACATACATACATTCCCACTTGATGCAGTTAAGCAACAAGTTTTTAAAAATTTTACTTTAATCCATAGTTGCGCTGTACAAAAATTCCGTTTTAATGGGTGGCCGCTTATCAAACAGTATGAATCTATCAAAAACCAAAAATATAAATATATTGTATATTTTTGCAAAAACACAAGTTATACTCTACCAGAAAAGGCATCACCGCAAATTAATATGAAATAACAAAATTTCTAAGAGTGATTCTCAATTAAAAACTACACTGGAAAGAAAGCATTGAAGAACGCGTAGCGAAAGTTAATAATGCTTGCAAAGTATGTTTGGTCGCACTTAAGGTGACACACTGGATGTACTGTTCTATCGTTATGCCAATTCTTTTATATGGATTGCTGTATAAACTCATGCAAAGAATTTGGGCATAGTAGATTAAGCTTTGTTAGTAAAATATCGTCTGACTACTGTAAACCACACTCCATCTGGATAGGAGGTTCTCTGTTAATATAGAATCTACAGATTTCTGGGTTGAGTGAACTACACACTCATCGCATTCTATAAATATCTGCACGGATGGCATCTATATAACTGTTGCATCTTCCAAGCTGAGTTGCAGACAATTAGTATGGCGAGAGAACATGTAATGGCATCCATAGCATACATTTTTATGTTGACTGTCAGCTATACTATTAAATCCAAGTCAGTTTGATGCTTCAATCTAATTCAAGCCATTAACAGTTAAACTGAAAAATGCCTCAACTAGGTACCTAGTCATCAAGGTATAGAGGGTAATGAAATTGCTTATATACAGGCAAAAGCGGCCGTCTTTTTCGAATGGGAACCGTTAAAATAAAATTGACTACCTTTTATCTGCATCTCGTTAAATATGTTTATAGAATTGTGGGAGCCATCACTGGCCACTGTCTTATCGGCTTATTATGCTCACAAAATGAGGGTTTTGGTTCAAAACTGATATCCCTGGTGTGATGACGACAAAGAAGAGAAGTTCGAACATCTACTGTGTTATTGTCTGACGCATGGTAAAACTAGATTTAAAGCCGTTAGGCTAGACTGAACATTTTCTTGATGGCCTAGTCCGGAACAGGAAAAAAATTATTTTAACAGATGGGAAAAAGTAATAGTTCATAATAGTTATATGGTCTATAATCAGTCCCTTTATGGTCGTTTTTCCTATAATCTATGGTCTATGATCAGGTCTTCATAATTTACGGTTCATAGTATACATATGGTCTATGATCTGTCCTTTATGGTCTATGGGGCATATATATGAACTATGATCAGTCTTTATGGTCTGTAGTCCATAATTTTTGGTCTTTGATCTGACTTTTATAGACTATAGTCCATAATTGTTCATATGGTCCATAATCTATAATCTGTCCTTATGGTTTATGGTCCGCAAATTAAAATCGTTGTACAATACAGTATGCGTCCATCCTAAATCTAGGACGGTTCCGGGACACACATAAAAATCCGGGGCATTTCCGGGACGTTTTTGAATCCGGGACACGAGGGCAAAATACAGGAATGTCCCGCGAAATCCGAGACGGTTCGTCACCCTAATGTTTTCTTGAAATCTTAAAGTTGGTCTTAGACCATTCAAAGATTTCGCAATGGTTTCTAAAGCCTAACGTGAACTAAAAACCATAATCAATTTACATCTACGCAGCTTAACCTTCGGGATATTGTTGTATTATATGGACCTTTTGGGTATATATATGGCTACTAAGCCGCCACTTAAACCATATCTATTTTTTTTAATGTTTTCAACAAATTTTAAAATTCTCTTATTTTTCTACTATTTTTTTCATTTAAAATTCATGCGCCACATGGCGTATGATTAACTTTTATTATTTTTAAAATATTTTTCTTTTTGATATTGTTCTAATTTCTGTTTGATACAGTTTGACGCCTATTTTTTAAGACTATAATCTTAGTCCAATGTTTTGCTATGAAAAAATTAAGTTTAAAAGTTGGCCGCTAATATAAGACGTTGCGGCGTCACTTTGAACCTAGAGTGTTTTTTATGGAAATTTTTTATTTTTATATTTTTTGAACAAATTTTAACTTTTCCACATTTTTCTTTCTTTTCCAGTTGAAATTCAACAAATGTCCCACCGAAACTCTTCGTAATCATATCTTTTTCACATATCAGAAGCTCTTTCCAATCAAGAGAGTGTCGTGGTCGAAATACGCACAAAATGAGCTCACCAAAGGAAACCAAAAATGCTGCCAAAGCACTCAAAAAATCACAAAAAGTCGCCAAAAAGCAACAGCAACAACAACAAAAAACACAAAACGAAATAACTGCGAAAAATATACGAAACTCCACGACAGCGCCACCCACTGTAGTTACTGGTACAACAAGTACAATGGCGACGACAGCAATAAACAGCTTTGGTGTCAACAAACTTACAGGCAAAACTGTACGCATTACAACTAACATTAACAACAACAACAATAATAATATGCATAACAATAACAAAAATAGTAGCGGCTCCACATCACCACCAGCAGCCGGAACACGTGCTACATTACCCGGTTACGAAGACGCGCCAAAATTCGAACGTTCCAACAGCTTCTCATTACGCGGAAAACTCTCAAAGTTAATCAATTCGATCACCGGCAGCAAGGAGAATTTAACAAAACCCAATGACGACGATGGCAGCCTGACGCCATACAAATTTACACGCAGTCGTTCAATGATTTTGCTACGACGTTCAAATCGTCGCAGTCTCATTGAACCTCAGCTGGAGCAATTGTCCGAAGAAACTGAAAAATCTGGTGATCCAACGTCACCGGGATCACCGCGCAAAAATTCGCTTGAAACGCAAAATGTAGAGGTGACACCAAAAAATCCTCCTACAACGACGGAAGCTGCGCAGCAACCCCTTACATCAACTCCAGTTGAATATCGTAATGGTGGCGGTGGTAACACAATGCAAAATTTGGGACGCAGAGGCTCGACAGCATCGCTGGCGGCGACAATGACGTCTTATGGTGGTGGTGTTGTTGGTGGTGAGCCTTATAATCCGCAACTCGCGTTTCAAAAACGTCGCTCTAGCACACTGATTGCCTCATTTAAAAGTACGCTCTCTGGTATTACGAGCGGTGTTGCGGTGGAAAAGAAGAAAGACAAATTAAATCCCAAATGGAGCGCTTCCTTGGTATCGTTACAAGCCATTGACAATATGGTCAGCTATGAAAATATGAGTTTTATTGATTATGACAAATTTAACGGTTATGAAAAACAGCTGGAACGTCAAATGTCAACTTTGAGTCTAAGCCAAACAGGCGTTGCGCCGCCTTCAACACAACCATCTTCACAGTATTTTCAACAACCGGAGATTTCCAGCAACGATATGCCACCACCACCACCGCCTGCACCGAGAACACCCACCTCAATTACTTCACTGACAATTTTCTCAAACGATACAACTCCCAGCAGTACGGCTACCGTGGTGCGTCGTCGTAAAAAGAGTACGTCGTCGCGTAATCTTTCGGAATGTAATGGTGGCGGCGGTAGCGTCGGCGGTTCACAGCGTAGCAGCTTCACTTTCGATACGGACTATGAGCACAATTTAGATAAACGAAAAAATTTGTATCGATACAGTTTGGATTCGCGCAAACTGGAGCTGCTGAATGCATTTTCGCGTAGATCATTCATATTTGATAAGCATATCGTGGATGTGTTGAATTTGGAGATTGGTTCAGTTCGGCGAAGAGCCAGCGCTGCAGTCGAGGGAAGAACGGGAGATGCTATAGATGGTGCCGGCGTTGTACAGGTGAGTGCATTGTGAAGCATAAATTTTACTCAAGTCTAATACTACATTTCCACCGGAGATTTTTGTTTCTGACGAAATATATTTTAAATTTCCGTATAAATTTTAACGGGCCACCAATTTTTAATATTTTCCAGCAAGCATTAAATGTGATAAAAAATGCAAATGAAAGATAAATATTACGATGAAAAGGAAAAACAACTTTCATTATCCCGCTCATGAAATTAGAACTATTTTATTTTTTGATATAAAGTATATGTTTAGTGTAATAAGCACTCCCTGATTCCAAATCCGCCATCAAAAAATTTTTAAGAATTGTTTTTTCGTTTTCCTCTCCCCCGCCCCCTATGTGACGGAATTTTTTTTTTACTTCATGCTACGTCACATAGATGGGAGGGGTGGCACTGGGAAAACTTTGCGAATTTTAGCGTAACGAGGCTTATGGGAAGCCACCTTTCACCAAAAACGTTCGATTAATCGAACACTAACTTTGATTCATACCGGTACCTAGCAGGTATTGACGGGTGTTGAATTTTAGCAAATCATTGTTTGGTCTTTTGGCTATTAAACCTCATCATTAATTTTTTTTTATTGTTATTATTTTTTAAATTTTTTATAAAAACGTCAATCGACAAAGCGTTTTCAACCACCCCCCTCAAACAAATGGAGAGGAGTGGGGAAGTGGAAAATAATATTTTCGAACAGCCAAAAGATCAAAATAATATAAGGCACTAAAAATCTTTTTGATATACATAATTTACTTTCATAGTTCGCGTACGCGAACAATGGCCGAAAATGGATTAACGTCAAAAATAAATCTTTTTCGGTCAGATGAAACGGGTAGGATTTAAAGGATAGATTTGTAAATCTCGTCCAAGCTATATCTCCAATGAAAGCGTAGTATAACGGAAGCATGGGCTGAATCGCCGCATCCGTGAAAACACATGATTTTAGGTCACGAGTTGTACGTTCACGAATGCATCGATCCGACCCTAGATGTATCCTTCAGTAACGATTTTCTCAAAAGAAATATGGGCTTATTCATTTTGAGTCTTTTTAGTACATTTAACAAGGATTTAGGTTTTCCTTATATTTTTTTTTCACTTGCCACTGGACTTATCCCTTTCAGCAGCACTTTCCATCACCCTAAGAAAATTATTCTCCAATAAATCCTATGAAACCATTTAATTTTGTTAGAACGTGTGAATAAACTCTCCCAATTCCAAAATCATTTGTCTGAATATTTTGCGAATGTTTAATCTTCGAATGATTTCCATATAAAAAGCAAAGAGTAAAGCTGGTTATGTTTGCTTTTCGTTTCACATTTGTCATTGAACCAGGGATGATAAATGAGCTTTCTATTTTGTACCAAATAACAAAAAAGTACTAAAATTGTCTAAAAAGTATCAACATTATTTAATACAATTGTGGTCAAATTTTAACCATTGGGCGGTTCTAGTTTACATTAAAATTAAACTTTCTATACAAATGTGCTACTCACTGATATTTTAAAAATTATACAAAGTATACTACCACTCATAAGATTTTTCGGGTACTAGAAATCGAAACAAGGTGCCAGAATAAATGTTTATTTACAATCTAAGAGCAATAAGCCTTCCCCTTGCTCAACCTACGTCAAATGGCCAAACCGAGTTGATTGATCACAGACAGCTCAGAGGCGTTTTATAAAGAAGAATCAAAACATATTGTTTATATTGTCCAAAAGATGACAGCAGCGTTAATTATATAGATGTTTCGACAATTGACGAGACTGCAATATGGTTGAATTTAGTAGGTTTGTCCTCAGATTCATGTACGAAGTATGTAATAGACATTCAAAAAGTTAAAATTGAAAAGTGCAGGAAGGTGTTCAAGCAATAGTCTGCAATTAGACTTAGGCTTTCATGGAGTATCTCCTTTACGTACTTTTGCCTTCTCTTAGAGTCTAAGTCTTGGCTATGGCAATGAAATCATTTCCGACCAGTTAAAAATTTCCTAGAAAGATGCTTTCAACATCTTAATCCAACTAAATAAATCTCAGTTTTGTAGTTTACTTAACAAGTTATTTATTAAAAAAAAAAAAAATATTCTAAAAAAATTTTTTAAAATATTCTGCTTGAAACATTGAAACATTTATGATATTGATTTTATTTTTGGGTTAAGTAAACTGCGGTTTTCAATATGTAGGTGGTACAAATGTATTCTTATGAATTAAAAACGGTTATTTGCATTTAACGAACGGCATCTGCATTAAAACTAATTTGCACTTAAATATTAAAAATAAAAAAGAAATAGTGTTTTAAAATTATTCGCATGCCACAACATAATGGCAATCTCTTTAAACTCCAGCTCTTTACTTGGTATAATCTGTATCTCCCTTAGAGTAATGTATACAGGCCAAAACAGTGTCGAGCAGATAAAGTGCACCTTCAATGACACATAACGAGCCCATGGCAATACCAACTTGACGTTCAGAGGCAACATACAAGAAATCATGATCGGTCATATAACCCTTCCAATAGTGCAATGCAGTGCCACCAACAGCAAGCCACATGAAAGTACCAACAACATTCATCATCGTATCAGTGAGTTCACTTTAAAAGTTGAGAGAAAGAATAGGAAATATGAGCACTGAATTTAAGTGAAAAAGTTCATAATAAAATAAAAACTTACCGCTTATGTTTCGTGGTACCAAATAGAAACGCCACTGTATAGACTCCAGTATAGATCATGAAACCTACAAATACGCCTGATGCTACAATTTCACAATCGGCACTTTTTTCCTCATTTAAATTCCATGTACCGCCAATGCCCAAGAATGCACCGCCATCACCAACGCGGTAGAGTATAAGGATAACAATGTTAATGATCTTAAATAGAAAAAAATTTTAATTTATTATAATAACGATAATTTTTTTTATTACAAATATGCATTATCCGCTTTTTCCTTTTTTTTTTCAAAGTATCATTTCATAAGTGCTACTTTCTGTTATTAATTTTATGTAATAAGCTTTAAAAAATTTTTATCCGTTTTATCCGTGAGTTGCTAAAAGAATGCTTAGACAATTTTCTTTTAGCAAAAAATATTCTGCGACTATGACTGCGCTTAGTTTGGCTTATAATAGTCATTTTTTCCGTTGCTATCTTTAGCTTTGTTTTGTATGTTTCATTCAGTACATATTGTGTTATATGTTTATCCGTAAGTTTTTAAATTTCATTAGCATAGCTTTGAGATATTTTATTATTATGCTTGCTACAAATCACTCTGTAGTATTTGTTTTATCCGTAGTAAACTATATTTACATATGTTTTTTATACTGAAAGTTTTCATTCAAATTGGAGTTATTTTTTGTCCTAATGACTCATTTTTTGCATTATTATTGTATTTTCTGTATTTTTGTTTCACTATCACATACCACTCCCAAAAAGCACTACGCCATGTTGCTTTTGTATTCCCCTCCATTTCATACTATGTATTTTTTTAACTTTTTTTTTCATAAACACATGAGTAGTATTACTAATCTTCTTATATATTTCATAAGTATAACTTATAATTTTGCTTTGCTTTCGCTGATAAGACTTCTTATCTGAAAGATATCAGCCAGTTACACTTGTTATTTGCTTAAATTTATGAAAAATTAAAATACCTGTTAGTGGCCTAAAATTAAAGTATGACAAAAGAAGTCTAGTTTTTTATTAAATATATGAGGTCCGAATTGAGTTTAGCAGAGTATGTGTCATGCTTTATAAGTGATAACTTTTGGATAAGAAAATAGCAAAAAAACTATGAAAATTGCCATTTCCTGTAAAATAATGTCCAATTTTAACAAATATTCCAGACAATGATGTTTCCGGATAACATACTCATCGCTGCTTTGTCCTTTTTGAAAGCATACAAGCACGTTGAAATTGACTTTTTATTATAACAGTCTTATGATGCCAGTATAAACTTTATCCACATTCATCTTATATGTTGCATATGAACTGTAATGCTATATTTATAGTTTTTATTGCATCTATTTTGCCAAAAATTATCACGGATAAGCACCCATAAACCATAATGTAGTATACATGAAATTTTTTTAAAGATTTTTGTAGTAAATTGAACTAAAAACAATTCGGATAAATCATTAACTAAATAACTCAATGCTTTATTGATTTCTTTAGTTGAGAAAAAAAAATGAACGTTACGAGCACTTCGGATAAACTAAAATTTAAAACACAACACATATTTTTAGCAGTATCGTGTTAAAAATTGAGGTTATGTTCATAAATAATGCCACGGATAAGCACAGATAAGCAAAAATGTTGACTAATCGAATGTTTTTATTATTTTTCGACAGTGTCATTGAAATATGAAAGTTAAAAGCTAAACGGATAAGTCCGGATAACAGTCTTTTATCAATAGTTTTGCCATTTATTGTATAACAAAGCCTCGATTCACATAATTTTCACAGCCCAACACATATATTTTTACAAACAAATTAGCGGATAATGCATATAGTATTGATTGTTGCCTACCAGTTTTAAGGCCTTGATGAAAATCGAACCAATTGTTTCTATGGACACCATTTTTGCGCTTTCGTTAAAGTTTTTCTTTTGTTTTTAAATAAGAGATTAATTGAATTTGTTATTTTTAATTATAAATTGATTTCTTCAATTTATTCTTTTATTTATCTTGTATTTATTTCCAAAATATTCGTTTATAAAAAATTTTCCCCAAAGAAAATTCCAAATTCGTCGTTCGTTAGCTGTGTTAAAACTGAAACTAAATCGAATGAATCGTTTGAAAAAATGAAAAACTTTTTTCAGTTTGTATAAGAATTGCTATTGCAATAGCATATATTGCAAGTGTTTTAGTAAAAAAAATTATTTGCCTTGGTATTTGTAAAAAAAATAATTGATAAGATAAAGTTTTTAGTATCAGTGACAAAATAATAGGTTATTTCTTAATTGTTTGCTGTTATTACTTCTATATGTATTGGTGGTTTGCACTGGTATTTGTTGCCCCAAAAGAATTCCACTTGTTTCAGTTGATTTTCTTATCTTATCAAAACGCTCAATAACATCCCTTTGGCTTTGATAAGCTTATGATTGTATTTCTTTATGGCATGGTTAATGGTTTCATTTTACTGCGCTTGCGCTGTGGCTTTTAAGTACCCAGTAGTAAACCTCATTTGAAAACAAAATATAGCACACTGGGTCAAATGAGCAGTTTTTCTCTACGATATTAATAGAAGCTAAATTTAATTTTATTTGAACCAACAAATGTAAGCTAGGATTAAGTACGATTAATTTAGAAAAATTAAAAAAAAATAACTCTTTCGTGAACGTTAATCCTATCGAGAACCAAAAATAAAATGAATTTCGTGATAGCTCCAATTTATCAAAATGATCTTATTCGTCCCGGTGCGCATTGCATATACACCGAATTTCATCAATTTGCTGCAAATAGTTTCGGAGTTACGACTAGTTTAGTTTCCAAGGGGCGTGGTTCCGCCCATTAGTCCAATGACTAATAACTTTTCTAGTGAACTCAACATTGCGTTGAAGATTTTGTTAAAGCCTAATTTCCTACTGGGTTCTCTAACACATTAAATACACCGTTTATAAAGCGTTATTCTTTAGCATTACGTCATTGTTGGGTTCTTTGAATTTGGTATGCGTTGTACATTTTTGCCATTACAACAGTAAGCAATCTTTTTTTCAAAGTAAAACTCCCATTAAAAATCTATATCAAATTTTGTTTCTCAAAATGCTCAACTTTTATGTAATTAAAATGATGATTAATCGCAAATGAAATATGATGATAAGCAGGTATTTTATCGCTGACCGCGCAAAACGATAAAAATTTTATGATTACTACGCTATATATCAGGCGCTATAAGGTCAACATATATTCTTGATAAAGGGTAGGTCAAACACAAATTTCTCTTCACTGTAAATCGCTTTTATTTTGCAATAACCGATATTTTACATATAACCGATATTCGCTCTTTGTCAAAAATCGATATATATTTTCCATGTTGGGTTTGTTTTTTTCTCCTGTGATATAATATTCTCGCATGGAGTGTTTTTTCTCATGGTAAATTTTTCTAACATGGAATATTTGGTCATGAAATGTTTTTCTCCAGTGGCATATTTTTCTCTTATGGGAGAGTTTTTTCTCTCAAGATATTTTTTTTGTGACATATTTTTCCCTCATGGATTTTTTTTCTCATGTGATAGTTTTCTTCCACGGAATATTTTCTCACATGAGATATTTTTCTACTATGGTGTGTTTCTCTCTAATGGGAGATTTTTTCTCTCATGAGATATTTTCCCCTTATGGGTTTTTTTCTCATGAGATATTCTCTAGTGATTTATTTTTCTCCCATGGAATATTTTCTCTGATGAGAAATTGATGTTAAGTGTCGTTAAAAACAAAGCAAATCGTCGATTTAGAGATAAAACGCACTAAGTGCTTAACAATTCCTATGCACTTAGTGAGTTCTACCTCTTAACCGAAGAAATGGGAAATAAATATTAAGAAGAAATAGAAAAAAAACTAATTTTCACGCTTACGGTAAAAAAGATTTTTTTTGGCCGGTGAAACATGCACGATTTAATGATGAGATTTGTCTCAACACAGCATATACTTAACTTAACAGTAGAATGGTGTGATGTGTTAAAGAAAAAATTGGACAAAATTCTGAAAGTTGGTAATATGGGGTTTTTGACGTTGCTGATAACGAATTTAGAATCCATTTTTTATAAAACAAAATGGCGAATCCACAACTCATGTGAAGTTGGCTCCGTGATTTTCGAAAACCGAAAATTTTTTTAGAGTTCTGGGTCCGTTGGGAATAGTTCTGGAGTTCTTTCACAAATTTCGAAATAGTTCTGCGAAATTTGACCAATAATCTGAGGTGAATCGATTTTGCTCAGCGACATGTTTTTCACGTAGAGGAGTTCTGATAACTTTTTTTGAGCTCATAGGAAAGAGTTTTGCAGTTCTTTATACTTTTTTTTTTTGAATTTTATTTTATTTTTTTGGGTGAAAAAAATTGTTGTCTGAAAAGTTTTTATCAAAAAAGAGTTTTGATTGCAGATCTGAATAGTGCTCGAAGAATTGTAACTAAAATCCTAGTAGCATTTTTCCGAAATATTTGTACTTTTCATTTTAATCGAAAAATCAAAAAAAATTTCGGTTTTTTTCTAAGTATCCGAAAATGAAAATTTTGTTGTAGAGGAGTTCTGATCGGAGTTCTAGGTTGCGCTCGAAGATTTCTAAAGAAAATATTAAGTAAAATTTTTGCAAAATATTAGTACTTTTCATTTTAATCGAAAAGTTAGAAAAAAATTTCGGTCTTTTACTAAGTATCCGAAAAAGACTATTCGTAGAGGAGTTCTGGTTGGAGGGCTCAAAGAGTTCTAAAGAAAATCGTAGTAACATTTTTCCGAAATATTTGGTTTCTTGGATCATTAATTACGAATATAAAATACTTTTAAAAAATTCTAATATCTTTCTGAGGCGCACCTTGGAGCAGCCAACTTTTTTAAAGGTTAGCAGAAAAATGTAACCTGAATGCGTTAAATGTTTGAATTAGACATGATTCTGCGGTATCGTTGATATTTGATATATTTGAAACTAATAAAGACATCATGCCCATTTGCCCAGAAACAACAGAATCTGAAAATAATGAATGAAGTCTATTTTCTAGCAATTTTAAGAAGAAACCAACATATCACACACCCTTTAAAATATGTAGCATTTTGATGTGCTTATCTTACATTAAATTTGTTTGCAAAGAGTAAGCGAAAACTACTGATATGAGTAAGAGTTTTAAATTTTATCAATAGTTGGGTTTTTTAGGAAAACAATACAATTTTTCTTTATCACTTGGTGGAGCAAAACTTGTGTCATAATGTGAATATGAAATAATTTTTGCAACTGGTATGTAACGGCATTTTGCTTTGACATTTATATTGTAGATAGATTGAGAATTAGTTGACAATAAGGGAACCAATTTGGAGCCAGCTGTATTGCGATCAACACTTCATAATGCCATACAATGTGCACAAATGTACATCAACTCACGAAGTGATCATTTGGTCTATATCATTTCTTTACTTTGTGTTATAAATTTTATATTTTCAGTTAAACTTATTGCGGAATCAAGGCCCAATTTGTTTTCTTTTCTAACAAACTGACAGTACACTAACGTTACGACAATACTTTTGCTTCGTTTTGTACAATCCATGTATCAACATTTCCTTTAGCAACAGTTGTTTTTATTCGCTTTGTCACCCTGTTTATTATTTTCAAATTTGTTCATTTATTTTAATTTCAATTTAAACGCCAATTTTGAGTGCGTTCACATTTCAATTGATTGTTTTTTTTTTTTTTTAATTGTTTAGACAACTGAGTGAATTACTTTTTAACCGCAATTTAATTAATTTGCGCCTATGAGCAAAATTTTAAATTATATAAATTAATTTGAACACATTTTGGATTTGTATTTTATTCTTTTAAATGTACACAGTTGCCACTTGACAGTTACGAATGTTTGCACAACTGACTAAGAACTTTTATATTAGTGTGATTTGTAGTTTGCTATCTGTGTTCTTGTTTATTGTATGTACTTATTTTGCATACATTATGCTAATCATATGCCCACTGTATTTTTATAATTTGCATAAAAGTGCTCTTTATGGCTGGCCATTTGTAATTTAGTTTTAATTGTTTGTACAAGTTGTTTATAACGCTCATAAAATGTAAAAATTTATATCATTGACTCATGTCTTTGGCAGTAACTAAGTAATTGATTTGACATAATAATCACTATATTTGTTAGTCTCTTTTAAATCATTATATTTTTAGTAATATTTACTGAGCATTTGTTGGTTCCAAAGTTTGAAAATAGGGGAAATAAATGGACATAAAAAGTCGAAAATGAAAAGTGGAGAGATAAAAAATGTTCACTGACTTCCATTTTTATTCTCTTAACTTTTTTCCGGAACATACTTGCCCCCTCTTTCTAACTTTGAGGGAAGGGCTATTGTAAAAGATCAAATACCTATCTGTGAGAGCGCAATGTGTTAATTAACCACCTCTAATTATTTTCTTCCCTCAAGATTTTAAAAAATGTCTACCCTCCAACTACAACCCCTATAGAGCCCCCCACTCAAAATTTACCTAAAAACATGAATTGTGCCTAAGAGCTTCCTAATGACGTGGAAATACGCGACAGAAATGCTTCAAAAAAATATATTGTGGGGAAGGAGAAATAGTAGTCGATAAAAATGCTTCTTCCTTTTTCGGCACTGCTAGACAATTAAGAACTTTTTTTGACCCCATGTAGAGCTGGTTGACTCGAAAACGTAGATGTTTCGAAGAAAATAAATGAAACCACAATATTTTGTTATTTTTTTAGCAAATCTTAACCCATTAACACCTATTTTTGTATGTATTTTTGATAAAATCTTTCATAATATGTGTTTTAATGGGCTTTTGAGTTTTGTACGAAAATATACTACAGAAAATTTCATTAGGGTTCACAAAAGACAAGAATTACCAAGAACTTGGCAATAATGCGCAAAAACTGATGAGATCGCATTCTGACTGACCTTCAAAAAAACTAAAAAAATTCGCAGCTCACTTTTTGAACACCTTCTTTCAAATTTTCAGGGTTGATACTAGAATTTCCAAAAGTCGTTTCTTTCACTCAGTCTAATATACGTTTGTATATGTTAGGGCGGGTCAAATTCTTTTGGCGAGTTGCGTACCCCTTCACGATGCTCTTTGGATCATTTTAAGAATTTTTGCTCAAGAAACCATACCTCTAAAATGAATTTCGAGCCTCCCAATATTTCAAAGTATTTTCGTCATAAATGGCGATAAAATCCAAAAATGGATTCCTCGACCCCAAAAACCTCGAATACACATTTGAATTTTTCGTACATCTTATTAAATTTTTGGAAAAAGAACTAGGAAGTTTAAAATTCATTTAAGAGGTATAGTTTCATGGGCAAAAATTCTTAAAATGCTTCAAAGAACAGCGTGAGGGGAAACGCAAAGTCGAATTTTTCAGTCCCTTCAAATTAACCCACACCAGTATATTTACATTAGACTGATGCAAAAAAAAAAAACTGATTTTAGATGTCCACGATTACGCCCAAAAATCTGAAAGAGGGTTGAGATTTTTTTGATGCGGATTTTATTTTATTACAATCTCAAAAATGTTCGCAATGGGATATACAATATATCAAATTTGTCGTCTTGAATCAAAGTATATAAGAAAAAAAAAATAAAAAAATTTGAACCTAAACTCAATGACATTTTGTTTTTTTGGCTCAAATATTCTCCAAAACAGTTTTTTGCAAACTTCACCCAATAGTAAAAATTCAAATCTTTATTTTGGATAAAACTTGCTTTTCCAAGGTCACTATGAAATCACGCAAGGCACAATTTCCTAGAACACTTTAACCAATTATATCATGTTCTTATGGACTTTTTTGACCCCCTATTCAGAAAAATTGGATTAAAATGGGTTAAAGTTTTGTACAATAATATTGAACGGACAATTTCATTAGGGGTCACCAAAGACGAGAAATGCCTAAAACTTAAGAATAATGCGTAAAAAATGTACTATATCTATATATGAATACGCAAGACAAAAATTTGTCCTCTCATTTTTACTATGTTAGAAATGGAGCACGACTTTGAATTATACACCATAAGAAAGGTATTTGTGTGTAAATATGCACAAAGCTAAAACTATTTTAAATCTTTCCATTAAGTCAGGTAAAATTAAATGCAAATTTTTCATTATTAACATCGACAAAATACGCGGTCACACAGAGCTAAAAAGAAGATACAGCACAAGAAGAAAGACAAAAAGCTGACTGACACTGACTTCATGTTTTTTGCTTTTTTTTTCGTTTCATGGTGACCTGAACACAAAAAGTTTTATCCAAAATGAAGACTTAGAGTTTTACAATGGGGTGGATTTCGGAAAAACCATTTTTGGGGGTACTTTAGCTTAAACTACAACATGTCGTTGATTTAAGGTTCCAATTTTTATTTTGTTTATACACCTTGATTCAAGACAACAAATTTGATATACCAAAATATCATTCCAAAAAAAGTTTTTTTTTTTTGCAACAGTCTTATGTTTATTATACAGATAAAACATATAATCTCCACTATTCGCTTATACGAGATGAACAAAAGTAATGTCAAGATGTGAACTGACTTTCATATTCTTAGAAAAAAAAATAAATTTTATTTGGAAAATTCCCAGCACATTCACATTATGACATTATTTTTGCCTCAACTGTATTTCAAAATCCCAAACGCAATATCTATCTGCCCTTGTTGATTTTATGCAAGCGAAGGTTAAATAAAAATTAGTTTCAAATTACACGAATACATTTTATTATTTGTTAAATGTCTGTTTTAAATTGTTATTAATCAAAATAATTCATTATGTCATTTTATTGCTTAAGTTCAACGGTTATTTTGTAACAAATAAACACTTAAAACTTCAAAAAAGTTTCTACGTGATGTCAACGCCACGTGACACACAGTAAAACTTGTATTTCATATCACTTATTAGCTGGCTTGGCAATTCAAATCAAACGTTTAATAAATTTTGCCTATTGCTAGATCAAAGCAATGCCAAATTTGAAATAAAACGTTTCATAAAAATCCACACACACATTACCCGATATACGGATAAAGCTTAATTTTTGATTTAATGAGTTAATTTGCAATTTATCCACCATTTTTGGCAAAATTTGCGCTTTGTGTGTCATTCTCGTTTTGTTGGCGGAGACACAGCAGCGTCATCTCACCTACATCTCTTTTCGACTCGGCTTTGATGAATCAGATGAATCACTTAAATAAACGCCAGCGCAACTGTGTCTGGCGCGTAATGCATTCGATCTCGTCAAAATTAATAACCATAATGTGAACGGAAAACCGGAACATTAAAGTGCAGCACGCTAAAACAACAAAGCAAAAAGCTTTTGTGTAGAAAAAGCTTTTTAAATAAACTTTTGCTTTTTTTTTCCATTAGTTCATTCACACTACTACAGATGGTGCGACAATCGGATATTAGAGTTCATCATAAAACCGGTTATCGTTTGTAAATTAATTAAATTAATACAATTGCTATAAATAAAGTATTTATAGGCATGTGAATTATAATTTAATTGGTGTTTGCCAACTTTATTGCGCACAGAGGAAATAGTTTATACATTTATAGCAAAATTTGGTACTTTCAAACAAATATTTGATATTCTTTAACATTAGGCATATTTGTTGAAATAATGCATTGAAACCATATTCATATCATATGTTATTTTGGTACACCGATAGCATAGGCACTCAAAAAAAAAGTCCTGCTCTAGAAGGGAACCCCCCTACACCATTTTTTATAGTTATGTTTGATTACAGCGCACCCAAAAACCTAAAAACATACACATCATTTCGAATGTATACCAAGTGCAATTTCTACCCGTAAGAGGGGCAGTAGGGGAAAATGAGCTATCAGATCGATTTTTTATGGTCATATTCGGTTTCAATGTCCCACAGTACATGGGGGTAGGTAGGTCTCCATTCTGGGTAGGACCTTTTTTTATTTTTGTGTGCCTGTGTAGTCTTTTGAGGAAAATTTGGGGGACTCAGACAAAGGGTGCTGTATCCCCGTTAATATGTTTGAGTGTTTGTTTATCATCGCATCACGCCTCAATCACTAAGTATTATAAGCCATATTTTCAACATATCTGCACGTAATCTTCCGACAAGTTAATAAAAACCTACATGTCAAAAAAAAAAAAATATATATTTAAAACGTTATATCTCCGCACCTTTGGGAGATATCAATTTGAAACTTGATGCATGAATGATGCATGGAAATTAAAATCTTCACCTATAGTAAAAGGCAGTATAAAGTTTGCCGCGCCAGTTTCTAAAATAATAGCTGCAAACGACTTCAAACTTTCTTATTAAATTGTACTTACAACTTTTTCTTTAGGAGATACAATTTTTTTCGACTTCGAATTCCACGAAACACGGAAAAACTTAAAAAAACTTTTAAAACTAAAACTCGGATATAAAAGTTTTTTTGAGACAGTGCATTTATTTATATAAGCTTTGACTTAAAAGACATTTTTTGTTGAATTTTATTTATAATGTTTATACTTAAAAGTCCGAAATAAAAGGTTTTAACGATGCTTTAAGTCCCAAAATTGTAACTTGTAAAATAAAAACAAAAGTTTGAAACTACTTAAAACCATTTGAAAAAATGTTATATATGACTTAAACTTATTCGTAAGAAGACAAAATTTTTTGTCGAAGTATAGAAAACTTTTAAAAATAAAAATCGAATACAAAAGTTTTTTTGAGTCAGTAATAAAATTTCTTCTGATTTTAGACTTCTTCAGTTTGAAGTTGATGCAAAGAAATGAGGAAAAGTGTAAAATATATTCTTGATATGGCCAGGAAGAGTCGCGATTCCCTTTTTACTGATAAAATGTTTAAATTTATCGCACCAAATCTTTAATCGCATTTTAAATATGATCGAAAGTTTACTAAAAACTCCTAAATGGTTTTTGTTAAAGATTTGATTGCATTATTCAAAATGAAAAATGTTTTTAAAAAAAATAATCATTCATTTGTAAGGAATGTCAGTAAAAAGTTAAAGTTTATCCAATTCATCACTGAATTGAATGATATAGTCATAGAGAACCTAGCATTTGTTGCAACATTCCCAAGTTTGAAGTTTCTCGCCAATAGTATGCATCACTTATGGTGAATCACCCTGTCTTTTGATATTTCTTCCATGGCTTAACTTTGATTTGTGTAGGTGAGGTTGAAGAATTTAACTGTCACCGCAAATGCAAACGCATGGTCGCTCAGTTCATCATCATGTGCTGTTGGTTTAGTTTTTCTGTACCGCATTTTTCTTTGTTCCCATTCGTTTTTTTTTTTTTTACTCCCATTCATGGCTCTCTCTTTTGCGCTCTGTGTACTCTTCTTTTCATTTACTCAATATGCTCATTTTTGCGGCGCTTACCGGTATTTCAGTTTTTGAGCTTTTGTGAATGAAAAGTTTCATTTGTTTACATTTCTCACAAAATTATGTCATCATAAAGAGGGTTGATATTTTAAAGAAAACATAGACAGTATGGTTGGTTTTGCCTTAAATTGCAATAAAAAAACGAAAAAAAAAATAAAATTCTAATAAAAAAAAGTTTTTTTGTGAATATTTTTAAATACATCAAATTATGTGATGCTTAAAGCGGCCGTTCGTGAAATTTACATATATTAGTCAACCATTTAATACTAACGAACGTTAACAAATTGCTTGAGCTCTAGCTTGCATCTAAGTTGAGTTATTTAAGTTTTAAGTGATTGCTTTTTTTCACCATGACGTATGAGTTACATGTAGTTTTGTGCATATTAAATGTAGGAATATAAAAATACATAACATTAAACACTAGCACTTTCCGGTGTGCGCTCCGACGATTTCTCTTGTACAGAAGGCGATTCATCTTCAATTAAATTAAACCAAAGAATGTTAATCTTCCCGATGCAATTTATATACTTACATGCGTAGCTAATCTCATTTATTTGCGTTAAATAGTTTCTGAGATATGACATATTTTTTTAAGGGCGTGGCACCACCCATTTTTCCCTTGAGCATTATTTGTCCTGATACCAAATCTCATCATGTACGTTAAATATTTTTTTTTTTCCAAAATGTCGTAAAGTCACGAAACGGACTCTTGTGTAAAAAAAAAATTTTTTTTCCATCTAAATGTCGTAATATATCATTAAACGCGTAGAAAACACGAAAAAATTGTATTGAAACGTGCAGAAAACAAGGAAAAAACGAAATCATTTTTATTTACATTTTTGGTTCCGAGATCCCAGGGGGCGTCCTTGGGGAAAAAAATCGTTTTTCCATCAAAATGTCGTAATAAATCATAAAACGCATAGAAAGCAGGAAAACAGGCTTGTGGCGCCGTCCTGTTGAAACCACATATTGTCCAAGTCCATATCATCCAATTTAGGCCAAAAATATTCGGTTATCATTGAACGGTAGCGATTCCTATTCACAGTAACGTGCCGGTCTTGATCATCACGGAAGAAGCGCGGCCCAATGACGCCGCCGGCCTATAAACTGCACCAAACCATAATTTTTTCGGGATGCAATGGTGACTCATAGAGTACGTGTGAATTGCTGCCTGACCAATAACGCATATTTTGCTTATTGACGAAGCCATTCAGCCAGAAATGAGCCTCATCGCTGAAGATGACGTAGCTCTCTTAAAGTTGAGGCCACCGACTCCGAATTTCGGTAGTAAATTTTAATAATTTCTACTCGTTGTTGGCTCGTATATCTTTCCATGATGAAATGGCAAACCTTACTGAAGAGAAATGAAACTATTGCGATAGCCTATGTGATAAATCATTTCGAACGAACCAAGGAGTCAAACTTCACCGAATAAATCCAAATATAAGACTTAATCAAAATCTTAGTCTTATATCTTAAGTGGTTCTCAAAACACGGGGTTCCAAAGTTCGAAAACAGTACATGTCGTTCTTATACAAGTGAAAAGTACTAAGTCAGTTTTCTCGACTTTTGAGTTATTTAGTATTTTTGGCCGATAATATTACAATCTTTAGGCTGATAAGACCCATTTAGCCATATCTCTATTAAAAATTGGTTATTTTCACCATAAAAGTAAAAGGAAAACACCGATTTCCATCCAAAAAAAAAAAAAAAAAAACACAATTACATTTTTAAAACATCGAATATCTCAAAACTTGAAAAACTGACATAGTACTTTTCACTTGTACCGGGACGATATCATGGATGTTAAACCCAACAAAGTAAAGACGTTAAGCTTGTTTGAAAAGTAATAGAAATTATGCAGAAACTTTTCAATTTATATATTGTTAAACATGTCGTATGAGTGATATGAGTGTGTAGCGTACATTTTCAGTACTTATGCAGAACTTAAGTCGTTATCATTTAAATTTGATGTGATTTGAAAACAAGCCGTGCTGCTAATTTTATTTAACAATCAACTAACTTCAAAACTACTTGATTTGAGCAATGGCCGCAGTTCACACTAAGCTCTATAATTAATTAAAAATTCTTATAAATATAGTCTGCTTTAAAACTAAAGTCTTATTTACAAAATATGTTTCAATTTACACTTTCCCTTACGGCCACTCCGAGCTTTTTATGAAAATGTCAAATGCTCTCAAGAATTTTGCGCTCTCTCTCATTTTTGTCCTTTCGCAGTAGACTAATATCCTTTCATGCCGTTGGCTAAAATAGCAAATCGTTTATTTTGCAAATATCAGTTCGTAATGAACCGTCGCGTTGAACGGATGTTGGTCCTTGTAACTGCAAATACGCGTTGAAAGCATCAGGACAACCGTTAAGGACTATAGCGATGATTTGTGCGCGATATAAAATAAGAAAAAAAAAATAAAATAACAACGACAATACACAAATAAATAATAGCGCACACCCATATGACAAAAATAAATATTAAAGAAAAAAATACACACAAAGTTACATTAACAGCTATACGCACATATATACTAACATATACTTGTATAAATAACGCATATTTGCAATTGATGAACAGCACAAAAGTGAGTGAGTGATTGGTTGTATTGGTGCAAAACGCAAGGGAATCAAAGGACGCGCCATAACAAAAGCAAAAGTGAACGAAGTAAAAGTAAAATTGAAAATGAAAATGAAAATAAACAAAACAAAGCGAATGTAACACGTGCGTGCGTGCGTGCGTTCAAAGTGCTGTAGTATTAAAGTTTTAAAAAGTAAGGACAAAAACAAATCCTTGTAACCTAGAAACGCATAAATTAAATTTTCCATACCGTACGCACAACAATAATAAAGTTAACTATTAAAATTCACTCGCTATATAATCGTGACAGAAACACGACAAAACAATAAGGATTCTCGGTCAATATAAATGCAAATGTAGTAATAAACGTGTCCTTTTTTTGGTCGTGTATAAAGCGTGTATAAAAGTGTGTTTTGATTTTGATTTCATTTGTTGTTGCGCTCGATTGCAGTCAAGTGAAAAATTGCATAATCAAATCAAATCAAATTTAATTGAATTGAAAATTCTTTGTAATTGAATAAAAAGTTGAATGTATATTTTTTTGGAAAAATGTATGTATTTTGATTCATTTTTATTCTAAGTGGTATCAATGTCTTATGTGTACGCGTGTCATTTGTGTATGTGTAATTTGATAAACTGTGTCGGCGTGTGCAACTCTCAAATTATTCGCGCCAAATTTGATGAAATTTTTAAATATTTTTTTTAATGTGTGGAAAATTTTTACTTAAAATTTTTACAACGCTACAACTGCAGGTTGAATGGCCGTAGAAAAGTAAGTTTTGATTATGAATTCTTGCTTAGAAATAGTATTGAAGATTGGTTGATATCGGGGATTGAAATGTTTACAATGTAAAATTCTTCATTGAAGCCTGCAGTCTTTTTTTTTTAATATTAAAATAACAATTATTTTAAAATGAAAATCGCCTTAGTTAAATATTCTTTATTTAATAAAAGGCTAAAACACAATTAAAGTTTGAATAAAAAACAATAATTAAAATTTTACTGCATGAAGAATATTAAAAAAACAATTTTATCCTTTTTCGTTGTACTGAAAATATATCTTATGCCTATCAGCCATTCATCATAATACAAATAATAGAAACCCATTCATTTGTTAACAAAATGAATCAACCACTATGGATCTAAATAATATCGCAATAATATTTTTATCAAAATTGAACCATGTAGTTGTTTGGAAATACGTAAAAGTTTTATTTTAATTAGGTTCAAATAAGTTCTATGACAAAAATGTTACTTAAATTTAAAATTTTTCTTAGCTGTTTGTTTTTCGTGTTTTCAGTCATCTCATGATATTTTAAAAAGATAATATTTCTTAACTTTCCTGTTTTCAGCCACGACATGATATTCCTAGAAGTTCATATTTTTAAACTTTTTTGAGTCTGCTTTCCAGTATTCAGCCACCACACGAAACCCCAAACATTTAATTTTTCTTAACTTTTTTGAGACTTTTTTCTTGTTTTAAGTCACCACATGATATTCCTGGGAGTTAATTTTTTTCAAACTTTTTTGAGTCTTTTCTCCTGTTTTCAGTGACTAAGTGATATTCAGGAAAACATTTTTTGATAAACATTTTAGAGACTTTTTTCCTGTTTTCAGTCACCACATGATGTTCCGAAGAGATATTTTTTTTTTTAGCTTTTTTGAGACTTTTTTCTTAAAAGTTAATTTTCTTAAACTTTTTTGAGTCCTTTTCTGTTTCAGTTACCATATGACATTCCAAAAACTTATTTTTTACTGCTTTAATTTTTTTTTATCTATTTCTAGTCACCACATGTTATTCTAAAAAGTAAATTTTTCTTAACTTTTTTGACTTTTTTATACTACACCCGAGTATATTCACTTTGTCCTTCCGATTGTAACGCAGAGAAGGGGGCGTGGCAGATATAGAAAAGTATATATATTCTTGATCAGCGTCATCTCCTGAGTCTATATAGTTATGTCTGTCTGGCTGGCTGGCTAGCTGGCTGGCTGGCTGGCTGTGAGTGGAAATACATTTTTTGAGAAAACTAAGCCAGATAATTCAATGAAATTTAGTGTACAGCCTCTGTCGTTAAAGTTAGTTCGGGGGATTGAAAATTAGCGAAATCGGTCAACGGACACGCCTACCGCCCTTACAAATAATATATTCAAAATGCAATTTTTTGAGTATTTTGCACGATAATACAACCAAAATACACATAAATACTACGAATTGTAAGTGCAAGCTCTGAGCAAAAACTGGGCGAATTCGGACAAGAGGACGTGGCACCTCTCATATAAGCAAAAGCTTCAAAACGCTATACTGAAAGCGGTTTTTGAGATAATCGAACTAAATTTTCCTCAGACATTAAGAATTATAAATACAAGCTTTAAGCAAAAACTAAATAAAATGGAACAAGAGGGCGTGGCACTTCCCATACAAGCAAAAGGTTCAAAACGCCAAGTTGAAAATATTTTTGGAGATACTCCAACCAAATTTCACTCAAATGCTAAGAACTATAAATTCAAACTCTGAGAAAAAACTGGGTGAATTCGGATAATAGGGCGTGGCACTTCCCATATAAGCAAAATTTTCAAAACACTGCTGTGTAGGGTATTTAATGTTTGGCCAGGCCAAAGGTAACACCGTTACTAGTTTGTTTTGTTTTCAGTAACCACATGATATTTTTGAAAGATATTTTTTTTATTTTTTTAGAGTCTTTTTTATTTCTTTTGCTACTCACCATATGATATACCAAGAAGTTAATGTTTCTTAACATTTTTGAGACCTTTTTCAAGCTTTTTTGAAACTAAAAGTTAATTTTTTTAAACTTTTTTGCGGCCTTTTTCCTGTTTTTAGTCACTACATGAAATTTTTGTAAAAATTAACTTTTTTGAGACCTTTTTTTTCCTAAAAGTTAATTTTTTAAAACTTTTTTGAGTCTTTTTTTTTTTGTTTCAATCATCAAATCATTTTTTCACCATACAAATTTTAAATTGGAAATATTACTAATAACCAGAATTTCCCGGTGTTCGGTGCTTCACCTTTTTTTTTTGAAGTTGACGTGGCATCACCAATTTTTCTAGAGGATGTTATTTATACCAATCCATTTTACATATGTGCCAAATCTCATGAAAGATGAATTTTTTCAAGAGACGTGGCATTACTCATTTTTCCAGTGAATATTATTTGCCCCGCCGATCTGTACACATTTAACAAATCTCATTCATGTACGTTTAACATTTTCAGAGATATGATGAAGCGATTTATGTGGGGCCATTTTTTCCTATTCACATTATTTTTCTTTGTGCTTTTTACATATGTACCAAATCTCAGCCAGGTACGTTAAATAGTGTCGGAGATATGATGATTTAATTTTTTAGCTCACGGTTTACTTTTCTGTGGAAATAATACCCACATGTATTTTATAAATTTTTTAGTCAGCTATCACAGCTCTCTTTACAGAGTGTAGGACCTTCAAAAAGTTTTTCCAACGTTATAAGCAAGTTTCTTCAATTTATTTGTTGAATGGCCTTTGTCAAGAAAAGAGCTAAGCGTCGCGGTCTTTCTATTGAATATTATTGCATACGAAATCATTAAATTGAGTTTGACTGATATCTGCATATATGAACATTTAGGGATTTAACTTGATGAAGAGCTTAAGTTTATAATAATTGAACTTGTGTTGCTGTAGACCATACACTTCGCGGCCATTCATTAAACTCTCGAAAACTTTATCACAAATATTATTTACTCAAATTATTTAGTTAATTTGATTCTAAATTTAATCGGAGCTTAAATATTGCAATCTGAAGCTATTTACATATATGTTTTTTTTAAATGAAAATTACTCATACGCACTGTTAACCATGAAGTTACCTCAAAACTATTTGCATATGCATAATTTTTTTAAAGCTTTTTTTTTTTTGAAATAATATTTATTGTGTTAGTATTTTTTGCACTTATCTCAAAAATTGCCATCATCAATTGCACTTTATTATCTACCATGTTAGTGATTTTTGTATTTTATGTTTCAGTGCACGTTTTACTTTGGCTTTTGTTGATGCACAAATTAAATTACATTTCACAAAAAAGATTAAAGTATCAAAATGTCAAAGGATATTTCCAGGATATGCAATGAGAAAAATGCATCAAACCAAATATGTATGTTCGCTGTAATCTGTAATACAATGAATTTCAATAAAATTTTATGTAATTTCCAATTTTAATGCTGATATGGTTTTTTTCGGTTTAATGGTAATTTTTTTTGAAGAATTTTTATACAAAATAGCAGCTGGCAATATTTGCATTTTATTTTAAATTTTATAGATCTAAATTAAATAGGGATTTTGCAATCGAATTTCAATTTCGTAAAGGAAAATAATGCAAAAAATATTGGGTATTAGGGTAGAGGTAAAATACATTCTTGAAAGCAAAGTATGTCATAAAATATCAATTTCCTAGTAGGAACATTAAGCTAACACTTCTTAAGAACCTCAACCAAACAGATATAAGCACAGTTTCTTATACACTTTAATATTTGTATAATAAATATTTTTTATACATCATGGTGAGCAAATTTAAGTGATACTATATGGTAAACCTTACTTGTTCCAAAATGTATGCCGTGCCCATACTTTTTAAACGAAAAGCAGTAAAAAATGCCTATCATTTGACATGTTTGACAGGGTTTTCGAATTTAAAAAGCAGGATTTTTGGCAGATAAATATTTAAAAAAAAAACTAGTTAAAATACACCTGATACAATGTATTTATTTTGTTAAAAGCTAAATACACAACGTAATGTTAACGTTTTGATAAAGTAAAACAGGTTTTTTAAACCAAAATGAACTTGGGAGCTTTTAACACACTCAAAAAGCAAGATGATCCTGCTAAACACAGGAAAAATGGAATTATATTTTATGCCTTAAATAATATTTTTTACACCAAAATTTGAAAATGTTTCCAAAAACGGTATGAAACGACCAAACATTTGACAGGTTTTTATATTAAAAAAGCAGGACTTTTAAAAGAAAAAACCATTAAAGTACACCTGGAATCATAAACAACGAAGTGTTTAAGTTTTGATGGCAAGTAAATAATCCTTTTAAGCTGAAACGCATGTGCCAGATCCTAGTAAAGAAAAACAGGATTACACTGCTAAAAGCAGGTTGAATGATCATTATATTCCAAGAAGAAAGATTTTTGAAAAGAAAACTAGTAAGGGTGTTATCTTTGACCTGGCCAAACATTAAATACCCTACACAACAGTATTTTGAAAATTTTGCCACGCCCCCTTGTTCGAATTCACTCAGTTTTTTCTCAGAGTTTGCATTTATAGTTCTTAGTGTTTGAGTGAAATTTGGTTGAATTATCTCAAAAAATGTTTTCAGTATAGCGCTTTGAAGCTTTTGCTTATATGGGAGGTGCCACGCCCTCTTGTCCGATTTTATCCAGTTTTTGCCTAAAGCTTGCATTTATAGTTCTTAGTGTCTAAGTCAAATTTAGTTCGATTATCTCAAAAAACGCTTCCAATACAGCGTTTTGAAGCTTTTGCTTATATGAGAGGTGCCACGCCCTCTTTTCCAAATTCACCCAGTTTTTTTTAGAGCTTGCGTTGACAATTCTTAGTATTTATGTGTATTTTGGTTGCATTATCGTGAAAAATACCCCAAAAGTGGCATTTTGAAGATATTTTTTGTATGGGCGGTTGGCGTGTCCGTTGACCGATTTCGCTCAGTTGTAATCCCCCGAGCTAATTTTGACGACGAATGCTGCGTACCAAATTTCATTGAATTATCGTGCTAGTTTTCCCAAAAAATGTATTTCCACACAAAGCCAGCCATCCAGCCAGCCAGTCAGCCAGCCAGCCAGACAGACGGACATGGCTATATCGACTCAGGAGGTGACGCTGATCAAGAATATATATACTTTTCTATAACTGTCACGCCTCCTTCTCTGCGTTACAAACGGAAGGATAAAGTGAATATACCCTGGGTGTAGGGTATAAAAGCTATTAAAATACAACTGAAATGATCTATTTTTAATTAAAAATAGACAACGTGATGTTAACTTTTTGATGAAAAGAAAACCGGTTTTTTAAGCTAAAATGCATATGACAGGCTTTAGCACAGATAAAAAGCAGGATGACCCTGCTTAAAACAGGATGAATGGTTTTATATTTTAAGAATTATATAAAATTTTCAACGCATAAATTACAAAATGTTTAACGTATCCATATCTTTTTTGTAAATAGACAGAAAGAGTTACCTATCATTTGACAGGTTTGACATGTTTTTTGTTTATTGAAATAGCAGTACTTTTGACAGGAAAAGTTTTTTTAACAGAAAAAACCATTGAAATACTGGAATCATAAACAACTGAAACGCATGTGGCAGGTTCTAGCGCAAAAAAGCAGGATAACCCTGCTAAAAGCAGGATAAATGGTTATTACATTTAAAACGATAAAGCAAACTTTCTGCACTTAAATTTGTGCTAAAAAACTTAATTTTCCTTAAAATAAACATACATTGTAGTGTATAATAATCGCCTATGCCGCCTGGGCTTTTTATCACTTAAGCGCAATCTACAACAAAATTATTTGCTTTAAAATGCAAATTACTCTGCAACATGCGCTCTGTTGTATGCAACAAATATTGCTTGTGTGTACATTTAAGTGTGTTCACAACGTTTTACCACATTTACAAATTAAACTATTGTAAGTGGACAAAATCAGAATAATTAAATGCCCTGCCTACTTACTTCTTGTTGTCCTGTCACAATTCATTTGCTATTGAGCAGCAACAACAATTTACAGGATATTTATGCAAATAACAATCATTAGGAAAACATAAAATTCAAACAAGAATATTTTATGCATTTTTTTTTTATTAAAAAACATAAAAATTCAATTTAGCAGACAGCGCTAACTAAAAGACACAAAATACAAAACAATGTCACTGCAAAAAGGCTAAAAACAGTCAACTCAAAAAAAGAAAAAACCGAGAAAAAACAGCCTTTCGTGTTGAAAATGCAGAAAATTGCGCTGTTTTTTGCTGTTTCAAAGTTTTTTTTTGCAAACTACAACAACAAGCTCTACAAATTATACAAATGTAAGAAGAAAATGGCACGCAAAAAAAAAAAAAAACAAAAAAAATCTTTATTTACAAAATACACAACACAGCTCAACTCTGCGAAGTGGACACCATCTGGTTTATGGATTTCCAATGTCATTCTATGGCCATTAGTTTTGAATAAACAGCACAGCGCAAAATCGCATTGAAAACGCGCGTAGCACAGTGGGGGCGAACTCAAGTTTATTCTTCTAACTACTTTTCATATTAAATGCTTGGCTACATAGCTTATATTACGTTTCCACTGGATATTTATGAGTCGATTTACGGCTGTTTCGAGATAAAGCTAAAAAAGTCTTTTTTTGATCATGTGACTTATTTTTTATTACCAAATAAATCTACTTTCAAAGGTATCTAGTATTTGAAATCTCCATATAAATCTCAACAAGTCAATGAACTTAAACATTTTTAAACGTTTTGCCCAACTGTTTAAGTGAAGACGATACTTTAGTATGAAGGTCAATAGAAAAGAGTTGTAGTCACATTAAGGGCTATCGTCTGCTACGTTTTAAAAGTCCTCGCGATTTCCCACACCAGCCGTTCTCTGATATTAAAAGAAAGTATTAAGTAGTCCTCTTTTCGAGCTGTACAATTCAAGTGTAGAAATGATGTGTGAATACATTTTCTGATGAAATACTTAACTCAGTATTTTTTCAGCTCACTATTTCAGACTTAAAATAAACAAATTACAACTGCTTCTGCATACCTCACTGTAATAACACATAGGCTAATATATTTATCTCAAGTACTTACTTATTTCTAATTAGTAGAGTGCAATTTTATGTAGGTTGCATACCAATTTATATGTTGTTAAACATTGTCTTGAATTTTACGCTTATAGTAAGAAAAAACAGGTCAATTGTAGTGCCAACCAGGAAATCGGTTAACTTAAATACAGCGTCAAGAAGTTGACTTGTTGAATTTCAAATCCACCTCTAAATGTATTAATTTCCAAATTCTTTCTTCATTAAATCATTCTTTAGATCAGGGGTGTACTTAGATGGGATCAACAGAGGGTTCTCCCCAAAAAGATTTTCAATTACCTTGTCAAAAGACATGTTTGTTTGTATGTATGTATTCTCCTTTAACTCCTAGTAGGAGCATAGGGCCAATATGAAACATCTCCATTCGTCGCGATCCCTTGCGATGACTTTGATCTCTTGCCACGACTTTCCCGATTCTTGGACTTCATTTTCCAGCGACCTTTTCCAGTTGGTTTTGGGTCTACCACGTGCTCTACTGCCTTGTGGATTCCACTCAAGAGCCTGGCGCTGTGTGGTTTCCGGAGAGTGTTACCAATCCATCCCCATTTACGCAGCTTGACCTCGATTGCTATAGCCCTCTGATTGCATTTTTGATGTAGCTCGGCATTTGATATAGTGCGAGGCCACCAAATCTTTAGTATACGCCTTAAGCATTTGTTGACGAATACTTGCAGCTTGTTCGTAAGTTGTTCAGCAATATGCCATATTTCGCAAAACCGATTTCACATTCGAATCAAAAATGCGCACCCTCGTTTTAGTGGATATAACGGATGAAGACCATATTTTGTTCAGTAGAGCAAACGCGCCTTTTGCTTTTGCTATTCTGGAGTTGATATCCTCTTTTGCTCCACCATCCATGGAGATAATGCTGCCTAAATACGTGAAGCTATCGACGTTTTCGATGTCATCACTGCCAGCTCTTAACATGATGTCATTCCTGTTTGCGTTTAACTTCAATTTTGCTTGGCACATCTGAATGTTTGGACGATAAGAGGCAGATGTCGTCAACGTAGTCGAGGTCTTCCAGATGTTCGGTAAAGTTCAATTGGATACCCCTTTTGGCCTCGTTTAGAGCTTTATCTAGGATATCATCAAGAACAATAAGGAAGAGTGATGGTGATAGTACACACTGTCAAAAGGCATGAGTATAGTTTATTTCATGACTATGATATAAATACTAGAATGACCAATGTCCCTCTCAAAACTTTTTGAGGTTTATGAAAATTTCTCCGTTAGGACTTCGTTCTGAATCATCATCACATATCGGCTTTTTGGCCAAAAGGTCCACCTTGAGCCAAAAATTTAAATCATCATATTTCTGAAACTATTTAGCTTTCATGGATGAGATTTGGTTTTTATATAAAAAGTACCAAGACAAATAATGTGTACTGGGAAAAATGGGGGTATCGCGCCCCACAAAAATTACTTCATCATATCTTCGAAAATATTTATCGCACATGAATGATATATACAAAGCGCCAGGACGAATAATGTTCCCTGGGAAAATGGGCGATGCCACGCCCCTAAAAAAGGAAATTCGTAAAAAAATATAAATATAAAAATTCATAAATGTAAAATGGATAGGGACAAATGACATCCTTTCGAAAAATTGGTGATGCCACGTCAACAAGATAAGGTGATCCAACATTCACTTGGAAATCCTGTTACTTTTTAAAGATTTTCAATTTAAAATTTGTATGGTGGAAAAAATGTCAAGTTCTTATTGTCACGTATTGATTCAGATTATGATCAAAACAAAGAAAAGAAGAGAAGATATTTGATTTAAACAAAATACATTATAAAGTAACATTATTTCATAATATTCTAAAATTTATCGCACTTTAAAATTCTGACTTGTCTCGCTGCATTCTGACTTTGTCAAGTTCGTTTTGTGTCTTTGTTTGCGTGTATCTTGGAATTAGGACTTAGCCTGCTATTAAAGTTGGCAATTATTATAGTGCTACCTAGGAGCCATAATGTAAAGTAAAAACTTAAATAAAAATATGTTTTACTTCCAATTTTTTTTGAACTTTAAATGTCTACGGTCACGTTCGTCACCTGGGAAATTCCGGTATTGCAAATACTCCATTTACAAATCGCTTGAATCTTGTTAATTTTAAAAAAACCCTCAACTAAAAGTTACAACGTTGTTTGTTTTAGGAGATTTTAGCAGATTTTGCTTCATTTTGTCATGTAACTTATGATTCTTAACAGTTTTTGAAATATCGGCATAATCTACACAAATCTGCAAATTTAAAACTTTTTTCCCTAATCGACTTTTATAGACGTTTATGGGAGCTTGAGACCAAAGTATTTACAATCCTGAATATGTCCCATTTTTAATATTTTGTATGGAGCTATAACCATTTTATCAATAAACTCATTATTTGAAATTTCGATGATACTTTTTAAAGCAGTGTTTTTTCTGTAAAAAAAAAAAAAACGATTTCTCAATTGGAAGGAAAATGTACTAGACTTCAATAGCTTGAAGTTCGTTCAGTCGGTCCAGAACATACCCTAACATTTGCGCCAGATACATTTTACTTCCGGGCCAATGTCATAACTTGTATTTACATATGATACTACTTACCTACTTAAGTAAACAGATCTTGAGTACTTTTTCTTCTAATTAGTAAAAGTGCAATTTTTTGTAGATTACTTAATGAGGTAACTAAAATGACATGTAACAATTATGTTTATCTTCAGCAAAAACTTGAGTGTTTCTGTTGAAAAAAGCTTCCTGAATGTTTTACCTGATGGGTATAAAAGCCACGGTAAGACTTCAATGTCAGCACAGAAGTTCAAGAGATTCAGCATACAAGAGTATACATTTTTTGTTTAAAGTGATATTGTGTAAGCGAAGAAAACAGGGATATGAAAATTGGTATGTAAATCAATCGAAAAGAAACACTTTTAAATTTAATTGTTCTTTCTTCCAGTGTATTTCCTATTCATCACATTATTTGTGGTGGTCGATTTGAGCTTTGCTCACAGACGCAACGCTCCAAATTGTAAATTACAACAAGATGGCGTCCTCCTATCTGATCCTTATGACTGTTCACACTACTATCAATGCAATCGTGGACGTGCGAGTCGGAAAACTTGTATGAGTGGCTTTGCTTTTGATGCAAAAATGAAAATCTGTAACTTTGCGAATTTGGTTGATTGCAACAATGGAGGAGATCCGGCAGATGAGAAAGTAACAACTGTTGCGGATGTGGTAACAAATACAACACCATGTCCAACAACAACGACACCATGTACAACCACAACAACCACATGCAAACCAACAACAACAACACCATGCGAACCAACCACAACAACACCATGCGAACCAACCACAACAACACCATGCGAACCAACAACAACAACACCCTGTACAACAACAACAACACCCTGTACAACAACAACAACATGTGCGACAGTACCAGCAACAGCAGCACCAGAGACTTTAGTTACTCCAATCAACTCCGCTGATCCCCTTCTCAGCAAGGGAGATTGCTCTGTACGCGCCGATGGTACAAAACTATATGATGCCAAACATTGTCGCCGTTATTATATTTGCTTAAAAGGCGTCCCCAAACGACTGAAATGTCCTTCAGGCAATTGGTTCGATAGGGAACAGTTTACTTGCAGAGATCGCCGCGAAGTTATCAACTGCAAGGCAAATTGTAATTAAACAACCCAACACTATAATATTTGTAAAACAGAGTTTTAGGTTTTTTTTTGCTTTTTTTCTTCGTATTTTATGAAACATCTTAATTTCATTTAATTAACCATTTATTAGTTTACATACATAACTATATACTTAATATTTCTGTTATTAATATATACGACATATAAATATGTCAGCAGCATATGCATTTGAGTTTTATTTCCACACACTTCTTACTCGCATATTGTGCGTGACATCGCCAATTTTGACAATGGCTGTTATCTTGCCAGTTGCACTTTCTATACTTAGTACCTAGAGACCGATCCCTGCTCGTTCAACAATCTGATCTTTTTATTTTAGTCGATGTTTTTATTCATATATATATATTTTTTCGGTTCCCGGAAAAATACTATTTCGAAGAATTTTGTATTTTTTTGTCTTTCGATGGAGAAATTCGCAATTTGAATTTCACTTAAAATAACTTCGAATCTAAAAATGTCAATTTTGGGGTAGAGTTTTTGACATTCGCATTCTGAAAATGTCCTTTTTGGAACTTAACCTTGGTTAATTTTTTTTGGGAAATGTTTGGAGGAGATTAAACTTAATTTGGTGCATTAGGATTAGGAAAAGGGTGTAAAAATCACTGTTCTGTGCTCTAAAATATGGTAATTCCATTATATGTATCGAAATTTTTGGATGCAATTTTTTTTTATCAATTATTTGGAAAAGTTCTGAAACAGTTTTTAATATAAACGCATTTAAGACAATATAAGATGCTATTCTTGATACTAGCATTACAAATCCGTTTTTTTTTTTTTATTTTTTATTTTGCATTATCTTATAAAAGAAAAGTTCAGAAATTGATTTTGAGCATCACTATTGGTTGACTTGTATCTCAGAAAAAACCGTTTTCAGCCCACTGTATTTTTAGTATTTACAGGCGGACTTATTGATGTTCGAATTCCATTAACCCACCAACAATTGTTAAACATTTAACAAAACTTTCCGCAAAATAAAATTTTTCGGGTATAAATTCTAGATATTCACTAATTATTGCTTTTTTTTGCAATCAAAAAAATTCCTCAAAATAGAACTTTTTGGGTTTATTAATGTTCAAATTCCAGCTATCCACCAATTATTGCAAAAAAAACTACGCAAAAATTTTCGCAGAATAGATTTCTTTGGATGGATAGTTAACCAAAAAAGTTTCCCAAAAATCTCCCCAAAATATTTTTTTTTCGGATTTATTGATGTTGAAATTCCAGTTATCCATAATTTTTTTTTTTTTTTTTGGAAAAAATTACCCAAAAATTATCTCACGATAGAATTTTTCGGATTTATTAATGTTCAAATTTCAATTTATCCTAATGATGTCAAAATAAACTTTTAAAAGTTTTCTTATCTATATTTTAATACGCTATATAAAAACTTGTCCATCTTTTTTACTATGTTAGAAATGCAGCACGACTTTGAAATATACAACACTAGAAAGGTTTTTGTGTGTAGATGTGCACAAAGTTAAAAATATGTTAATATTTTGACTTAAATACACATTTTTCAATATCAAAAGCAACAAAGTACACGGTCACTCAGAGCTTAAAAAAGGATAAAGCACAAACAGACAGACAAAAAGCATAGCACGGAGTCCAGGTTTTTTTTTTTTTTGTTCATGTTTCACTTGAATTATACCCGGGATGATAAATGAACTTTTCTATTTTGTACCAAATAGCAAAAAAAAGTACTAAAAGTATCCAAAAAGTACCAAAACTTCAACAGTTTTATGGATAGAAAAAACAATTATTTTGTAGAAGTGTGTGAGAAAATATAAATCTATATAGTGATACGCAAGACAAAAATTTGTCCTAACTTTTTTACTATGATAAAAACGGAGCACGACTTTGAATTATACATTATTATAAAAGTTTTTGTGTGCAGATGTGCAGAAAGCTAAAATTATTTCAATATTTTGCCATTAAGCCAGGTAAAGTTAAATGCAAATTTTTAAATATGGAACGAGGATACAGCAAAAAAAGAAAGACAAAAAGCTGACTGACACTGACTTCATGTTCTTTGTTTTTCTCTTTGTTTAACATTTGTCATTGTACAAGGGATGATAAATGAGCTTTTCTATTTTGTACCAAATAGTAAAAAAAAAGTACTAAAAGTGTCCAAAAAGTACCGAAATTATTCAATACATTTGTGGTCAAATGTTGACCATTTAGCGTTTCTAGTAATTATGAAAAAAATAATTAACCCTGTTTTAACACAAAAAGAAAGCGTTTATTAAAAAGCGAAAAAATAAATTAATAGTTTGAGAAGAAATGAAAAAATTTAACATTTAACCTTTAAGTTCTTCCCTTGTGCCCACTGTGTTTCGTAAACAGCATAAATGATTTTCTTACAGTCTTTGAGATTTTTGCTTTAAGTATTTGTTTTCATTTTTTTCTTCTTTTTTTGTAATCTTTGCTTTTCCCTTTATGCTATTTTTACTTTTTCCCCATATTGAGGCAAAACGCAATGTAATGTCAGATAAATCACGTTTACTTCCGTTTCCATACAAAAAAAGAACAGAAAATACAAACAAACAGACAAAGAAATATCACGAATGACGACAGCAACACAATACAACTACAGTAAATAATACTCGTACATACCATACATATATAAAAAAAAATTGCTAAGATTCGGTAATTCATTTAATTTAAGCACCAACAGAAAAATGAGCGAAAAAGGGCATACTCCTCCTCCCGGCAGCGCAAACAAAGGAGCACTTGGTTAAAACGTAGATCCTCTACGTTTCATTACATAAATATGGCACTCCAGCAATCCAACACTCTTTTCTAACAGTCTACGTTATTGTTGTGTGCGTGTATACACCACGTATGTATGTCTGCGTCTCGGGGTGTTTGTGCATGTATGTGTGTTATTAGTATGTTAAGAGTGACAAATGATGCCCTACAGTGTTTTTGATTTAAGGCCATGAATACGCTATAATTTTTACCATCAACACACTGGGTTAAATTTTTTTGGTTTTGGTTTTGGTGTGGTTTGGTTTGGTTTTTGCTTACAACACTAGTAAATTTTGGCACGGAAATTGCTCTAGCGCAGGAAATTGCAAATTTATTTTTGTTTTTTTTTATTTGGTATTCCAATATTTATACAAATATATATATGTTTGTCCATAATAAACAAAATCTAGCTTTATATAAGCTGTTTATAAAGTTCTTAGTGCAGCAAGCAGTTTTGCGAATATTCACTTGTAAAAATGATGAAATCATTCTTTTAAAGTTTTTATCGTTTCAATTTTATGCAGAAAATTTTTTATTTTCCTTAAAATTTTTTTTAGCTCATTCAACAAAACTTCCATCCACTATGTGATATGAATAATATGAATATAATGCTAAAAAGTTGCTCTAATTAATTGTTTTATGTTAAGTAAGAGCGCTTTACAAATAATAAAAAAACTTTTTAATTGGCATGATAATTGCGAAAAAATAGCAAATAACAAGTAAAACTTATGTCTTTTGAACAGTGAAAATAAAATAAATAACTTACACTTATAATCTTTAAAGTCTTCAAAAGGAACAACTTTGTATTTTTTTTCTCCTTTTTCTGTCTTAACTTAAAGCATTTATTTCATTTTTAATAAAACAAAATCCGTTGTCATTTAGAACTTTTGATCAAAAATCGATTTTTGGAACCGAATATTATCTATACCCAAAAAAAAAAAACTAGTAATGGTGTAAAATTTGGCCTGGCCAAACATTAAATACCCTACACTGCAGTATTTTAAAAAAAGCTTGCTTTTATAGTTTTTAGTGTCTGAGTGCAAAACGTTTTCTGTAGAATTTTGAAGCTTTTTCTTTTATAAGAGATGCCACGCCCTCTTGTCCGAGTTCGTCTAGTTTTAGCTTAGAGCGTGCATTTATAGTCTTTAGTATTTGAGTGAAGTTTGGTTGGATTATCTTAAAAAACTCTTTCAGTATAGCATTTTGAAACTTTTGCTTATATGGGAGGTGCCACGCCCTCTTGTCCGAATTCGTTCAGTTTTTTTTTAGAGCTTTCGCTTACAATTCTTAGTATTTATGCGTATTTTGGTTGCATTGTCCTGAAAAATACTCCTGAAATTGCATTTTGAATATATTTTTTGTATGGGCTTTAGGCGTGTCCATCGACCGATTTCGCTCATTTTCAATCCCCCAAGCTATCTTTAACAACGAAGGCAGTGTACCAAATTTCATTGAATTATCTGGCTCAGTTTTCCCAAAAAGTGAATTTCAACACACAGCCACCCAGCCAGCCAGACAGACAGACGGACATAGCTATATCGACTCAGCAGGTGACGCTGATCAAGAATATATATACTTTTCTATATCTGCCACGCCTCCTTCTCTGCGTTATAAACGGAAGGACAAAGTGAATATACCCTGGGTGTAGGGTATAAAAAATTAAATGGCAAAATTTTTGTAAGAACATAATCTTTAGTTCTAAGGCACTCTTGGGTATCCATTTTCTAATGAAAAAAAAAAGTTATGACCAAAAAACATTTTTTTTTTAGCCAAAATAGACCTTCAGTAGAATCAAAAATGCTCCTCTGGTTTTTCGCAAAATGAAAAAAAAAAAAAAAAACAAAAATTGATGCAGAGATCGTTTTTAAGAGTCCCTCTTACTTTTCAGTCAGTTGCGGGATGAATCTAAATTTTGACCCCGTTTTATGTATGGGAGGTGCCACGCTTCCCCGTATCGAAAGTCATGAGAGAATCGTTATAGTCAGTAACGACAATGCTATGGCGTTGATGACATTCAGGGACGTTCCCATATATGTCTTTCTTGACAATTTCATACAAGTGACCAAGCTGTCTTTGATGCCTTTTGGAAGGCATAGTCATGCAAGGGGCATGATGCCTTACGGATGACTTTGATATGCAGAGCACATGAGTGACATAATGTCTATATGTTATCAACGGTTTCTGAATGACAAAATCATGTAACCTATGTCACCTCGCTGTGCAAAATCTGGTGCGTCTAAATAGGCTCTTTTTTTTGTTGAAGTGTCTACTTTCGAATGCTGTCTTTGAAAAAAAAAAACAATATAGCGGAACAATATGGCGACTGGAAAGATGGGTAGTTGGAAAAAATCATCAAGTTGATTCATTTATCAGGTTATACCTCACATACAACACAATATAATTTGGTGAAATTTTGCAACTCAAGGTCTAGTGAAACTATCTTACAACGAGCGAAAAGTGGGCGGGATTAAGTAAGTCACACGCGCACTTTTTAACATTTTGTGAAATGAATTCAATATATCTCGAAAGCGGTTTCAACGATTTTGATAAAAAGCTAGGATCAACTATTCGTAAGGATCAGCATTAATTTTTAGAGTGTCAAAAAGTTATATAGTCTCACATATGGGCGTGGCACCGCCTACAAATCTTTAATACGTTGTAACAACAGAATTAATAAAGTAATTTTTCTGAAATTTAGTACAGGGGGCCTACTACATATGAAATACTTCTGAGCGAAAAATGGGCGAAATATTACCAGTGGGCGTGGTACCTCCCATACAGATGAAATACGTTAAATAACTCAAAAAGTATATAAAATATTTTGATACAATTTCGCTGGAAGGTGTAAATTATAAGTACCTTGTAATGGACAAAAAGTAGAAAACATTAAATGAGTGCCAAAAAGGTTTTCATTGATCTTCAAAATCGCAGAGATATAAGAGTTTGACAGCTCCTTGATCTTATTGGGAGCTGCCTAACGAAAGAGAAAACCTCTCAGTGTGTCAAACGCACCCGTTATGAATCCGTAGCGGGTTCATATTTTCGTATTTTTATCCGTTACGGAATCCAATACGAATCCGTTACTGATCCGTTTGCGGAAGACATTCCCAAAAAAAGCTAATCGTTTTGTCTGCTTTCATGAATCCGTTTCGAACCCGTAAAGTCATCAAAAACGAATTCAAAACAGAAAACTAGAGCTGAAGAATTTTTAAGTAAAATATTCGTAAGTATGGTAAGGATTTTTGGGAAAAATCTTGCTTAGCTGCTCAAAAGATTTTGGTATGTGATAATACCAAAAAATTGTTATGGGAATGGGTGCCATAAAAGTTGAAAACTTCCTTAGAATAAAAATAATCAAAAAATTGTGAATCTACACATAAATAGACAAACGAAATCGGTTCAGGCCCAGTTTCAATGCCTACATCTCATCATATTCGCTTGATTTTTTTTTGTTGGAAAGGTGGTGAGGACAAGCAGTGCATAATATTTTTTTTTTTTTTTAAGTAGGAGGTGCTATGCCCGTAAATGGAGAAAGCGCTCTCATGGCTAAACCGGTGCATTGATTTTTGTGAAATTTGTTACGAAGTTAGGGTTTACACTTAGGAACGATGTCATGGACATTATGTTTTCAAATGTGTGATGACTTAACCGCTACATCGATTTTTATGAAGTTTGGCTTAAGCAACGATATATTTGTAATTGGGCGGTGCCACGCCTTTAAATGAAAAAATGCACTCACGGCCAAACTGCTGCATTGATTTTCATGGAATTTGGCATGAAGATAGGGTTAACACTAAGGAACGATAAACTGAAGTGGTCGAATGTCGGCCACAAGGCGAACACTAGTTTGTTACAAAAAACTTAATAGCAGATGCTTAAAAAATGAGTTTAAGTTTTATAATCAGCCTACCAAATTTTTTCAAACGCAGCACCATAGTTTCTTAGGGCCAATTTAACAGTATTCAGTTAAGCCTTAAATAGAAATATAACCGGTGCATTAAATTTAATAAAAAAATTGTATTTGTCTGTTAATTTTGAACTGTATATTGTGAAATGGCCCTTAATATTGCAACATCTGTAAACTCTAAAAAATGTTGGTTCGGTCTCAAAATTTTTCGAAATTACTAAATGACGCAATAAATTCTTATTTGGTTTCCATTGATTGCATTACCAAATAAGACAATTTATTTAAATTTGTTATGGTCAAATTTGCCCAGTTTCCACTGAAGCAATTTGACTGTGAGTTATTCCGTAGTCTTGAAAATTGTTCCCTTAATACCCGATGTGAAATCATTCAAATATGGCGAACAGAAATCGAACTGTTGACGATTTTTAAACAAATGTTACTAATACGCCATGTTGACTACATTAGTGTAACAAGGACTTGACAGTTTTTTCAGTTAACAAAATAAATATTTGAAACAAAAATATTAATTCGCTTTAAGTTAATTTTGAAAAATGTTGTATTAACTTGATTTTGTTGTTGATTTTTAGATTTTGCTATAATCCAATGTTACTCATACGTCATGTTTACCAAAACAAACAAATTAAGTAATGACATTACTGAACATTATTTGAACATGTTATTCCTCAAATTTCATTGAATTTATTTTGGTTTAATATCTCCTCTAGTGTCTTAAATTTTATAAATTCTTCACAAGTGTTGAACCTATTTTTCGAATAAGTACCAACAATATTTTCTATTTTTTTAACTCGACAATATTTTTGTTATTGTTGTCACCATTGCAGACAAAACATCTGAGAGTTCATGTTTTCAGTTCAACGCTACTCTGTTTTGGCCCCTTATTCTACGCCTGAATGTTATTGAACCTATTTTCTTATTTTCCTTTACATATCACACTACTGCGCTGCACATAAATCCAGTAAAATGACAATACATATGACCCCTTTCAGTACAAAGGTCGGTCACTATCACATGCATTCAAGTCTTAAGCATTTTCATCATTGTTGGTCGCTTTCACTTGCAATCATTCTCACGTAATTCATTATGAATGAAAATGGGGGGGGTTCAAGAAAAAGTAAAAATAAATAAATGATATTGTCAGAAAAGAAATCGTCAGGATTTTCTTTTACGACAACAATATTCTATAGAACCAACGCTAAACATAGTCGTATATACTCATATTGTTAAGGGTCGTGGCACACCATAATTACCAATGACACTTAAGTGACATTTATTAAATTGTATACACACACATACATATAACTATGTCTGCGTGTGTGTGCTTGCGTGTGTTTTATTACACATACAGTAAACATCATTCAGGCTACAGCATGAATGGTCAGTACCCTGTATGCGTTGGACTCTTGTAAATATTAATTACGTTCAATCTTTTTTCGGGAATACTTATTGTTGACATTTGTTTTTTGTATAAATGTATGTGTGGCACAAGGATATGTATGTAGGGGCTTATGTGGTGGGCATTGTTGTTGTTTATTAGTTTTTCTTTAGGAATTTTTCGCTTAACTTTTGTCAATAAAAAAAAAATAAATAATTTATTTCCAAAAAAAAAAGATTTGAGAAAGCTCTTGCTGTGTACATTGTTTATATAATAATTACACAGGACTTAAGGAATGTGCCTTAGAATTGACAAAGCATTTGGATACGTGATAGACTAAAATTCCCAAAAGTTAGAAAGAAATCAAAGAAACTGGAAAGTCATATGGGGAGTTCAAAGTCAACGTGAAAGTTCGAATTCATTGAAAACAATCAACTTTTTTAAAATCAATCATCATAAACTTATCTGTTTTAATTTATAATCTACTTATGATCTATAATCTGCCCTTTACTATCTTTGGTCCATAATATATGGTATGATCTATCCTTCATGATTTATTGTTCATAATCTATGTCCCTTATGGTCGATGGTCCATATTATATGATCAATGATATCCCCTTTATATGGTCTATGATCCGTCCTTTATGGTCTATGGTCCATAGTCTATGGTCTATTATCTGTCCTTTATGGTCGATGGTTCATAATATATGATCAATGATCTGTCCTTTATATGGTCTATGATCTGTCCTTTGCGGTCTATGATCCATAGTCTATGGTCTCTTGTCTGTCCTTTATGGTCGATCGTCAATAACATATGATAAATGATCTGTCCTTTATATGGTCTATGATCTGTCTTTTATGGTATATGTTCCATAATCTATAGCCTTTGATCTGTCCTTCATGGTTAATGGTTCATAATCTGTATCCTTTATAGTCGATGGTCCATAATATATGATCAATGCTCAAAAATTGGTTTTCGAGCGATGATGTAAAAGTCTATGTAAAATCAAGTAGTTGTGATTTTTAAGAATGGAGTTTAAAAAATAATAGTCATACGACATGTTAACCAAAACAGGGTTACCTCTTTTGATCAATTTTTCTCAAGGGCCTTTGTAAAAACATCATTAAATTGTGATGATTTTATTGCAGACAAATAAAAAAATGTTACTCATACGCCACGCTGAACAAAATTAAATTAAATAGACGCTTTTGTTTTTATAAACATATCAGAGCTCAGATACATTTTAGGCGTCATTTGACAAATGTATAAGAGTGTCTTAGAAATTTTTTAAGTTTAAATAACGGCCGCTTGGTACTTAAGGCACCAGCCTTATATGAAATTGCAAAACTTTTTTTCAGAAAATATTTTTCAAAAAATGATTTTTAAAAATATGAAAAATTGTACAAAATCTTTGCTCCTAATATAACTTAACTTAAGAATACACCCTTCCCCCTCTCCTCTATACAATATGACGCTCGTATTAACAAAGAATTATTTCCATCATTAATCGCGCGAAATTTACACCGAAAAAAATAAAATATATAAACGGCCGCCGTTGACATGTTTTGCATAACAAATAAGCGCAAATAATGTTAAGCGAAAAAGAAAATAAATAAAAAAAAATGATTACAAAATAAACAGTAACGCGAAATAAAGCATAACGAATGAGAGTGAGCTACAAAAGTGGAAGGGGGATGCGGAAGGGCAGGGGTATTTAACACGAACACGTTAAACAAATAGACAAAAATGAGTATCATGAAAAATGTTTTTATTTGCATTACGCATACAGTTTTTTTCGCTTCTTTTTCGAATAAAATTTGATTTACGAGAAGTTTTGTTGCCGCTCTACACAGCAGGTGGGCCAAATATTAACGAATACAAGCATATACCATCTAAATATAAAGACCTTGCCTCCACTAAGGAGTACAACATTGAAATACAGTCATATATATATAAGAATTACTTCATAATCAATGTTCGAAAAATGTGCTATATCAGCTCTCAGTTTGTGTCCAAAAGCTTTACAATATGTGTTTTTGATATTAAAGCAAAGCAATATCTTATGAATATTTTTTTTCCGTAAATTTTGGTATGCAAATTATTGCTTTAGATAAAGCGATTAGCTTGCTATGGCGCATTTAAAGCAGAAAATTAGAATAATCATGCAATATGTTATTAAATGTCACTCATACGCACTATTGTACCAAAATAATAATCTCTTAAAAATGCTATAACTCGACACCGATATGAGTTATGAGCACGCATCAAAAACGTTTTAATATTTTTTTGGGTGTTTTAATAAAAATTCAAATTTAATTATTGGCCGTAACTGCTAATACTAAAATATTCCTCACGGTAACTAAAATCTGTATCAATGAAGGGCGATCTTGAAGAATAAAAAAAATATTCTCAAGGAATTACCATGCAGCAGTAACAAATTGTTGGGCTATAGCAATCGAGGTCAAGCTGCGCAAATGGAGATGGATTGGTCACACTCTCCGGAAACCACACAGCGAAGTTTGTCGCCAGGCTCTTGAGTGGAATCCACAAGGCAGTAGGGCACGTGGTAGACCCAAAACCAACTGGAAGAGGTCGCTGGAAAGGAAATCCAAGAATCGGGAAAGTCGTGGCAAGAGATAAAAGTCATCGCAAGGGATCGTGACAAATGGAGAGATTTCATATTGGCACTATGCTCCTCCTAGGAGTTAAAGGAGAATACATATATACATAGTAACAAATTGTTACATACTTGTCCAAAATTAGACTATTTTTTAAAATGCTATAACTCGACACCGATATGAGTTGTGAGCATGCGGCAAAAATGTCTCAATTCTTATTTTGATATTCTAATAACAATTCAAATTTAAACATTGGCTGTTAATTCTATGAGATTATACAGTGCTTTCAATCTAAAATTTTGAGTACCATTACCGCTTGTTCTCATGGAATTGCCACCCTTTATGAACATGTACAAACATAAATTTGTTTAATACTGAGGTATATCGTTTCTTTTGATATTGTAATTTGTTTTTATTCGATGTTCTTCTTTTGCTGCTGCTGCTTGTAATGTTAGCCTTGTTATTTATTTTTCATATTTTGCTTTTGACTTATACTACAAAACAAAAAAAAAAAAAAAAAACATACTTAGCATACTTTTAGGCTGACGACAATGACGAATATAACGATAATAGCGACGACAACAATGACAATGTCGGGGCGACTTCAACAGTAATTTATATCATATTTCACATTTTTATAATTTTATGGGTTGTTGTTGTTGTTTTTGTTGTTCTTGGCTCTCTTAATTCCTTTATATATTTTATTCATTATAATTTTCGACGTCAGCCTATTTAATAGTATGTTGTTCTTTGCTTTTTTTCTTTCTTTTGAGTAGTACACTGACATTTATTTTATACGCATATACACTTCTCTAAGTATGTATATTGGACATGTGAAGGACTCTTCCTATCATTTCATACTTTATATCAACTTTTAATCCCCGCCAGTTTTGGTTTTGTGTCTGCAAATGCTTCAAATTTTTGTTTATTTTTTTCACTTTGTGGTCACTGTTGCTTTTGCTGCGGAATTTCAATGTTTTTTTAACACATTTTATGTCAGTTTCAATTTAGAGCTTTATTTTATTTTAGAGTGAACAAATATTGTTTTAGAGATATAGTTAAATTAAAATGCTTTTACATTTGGATTGTTTAGTTCTTCAAATTTCATTTTTAATTTAGTTAGTCCAAGAATTTTGGTTTTTATCAACTGCTACCCTTCGCATATATGATTTTCTGAGAGATCTTTTGCCTGTTTGCTTCAGCGGCCATTGTTCAAACTTGAGATTCTTTAAGTGCAATTAATGTAAATCTTATATGCTTTGTTAGCTTTTCTCCATTTAACATCAAAACAGTTCTATAAGGCACTAAGCCTTAAAAAGCAAATATAAGTTTTCTATACTTGATTTGTGTTTTTTTTTTTTGGCTTTTTAGATAATATTTTGTTAAAAATTTGTTTCAAAATATTTGCTTGAATTTTGTGATTCCTAAATATTACTCATACGTCGTCATGCTACGATTTTTCTTTATAAGTGTTATCAGTTTAATTTTTTTTTTCCTAAGCGTCCAGTATTGAAACTTGACATTATTATTAAGCACCCATTCGTTAAACTGATACCCATTATTATTCGTCAATAAGTTACATCAGATGATGCTCATAGTTCGACAAAGTTTCTATCCACATTTGTAGCAATTTTTTTCACTTGAATTTTTAAGTTTATTAGTCAACTTTTTTTATTAAAGTTAAAGTTGTTTTAAATGTACCCAACTTACACAAACTTAAATAAAAAAATCAAGAATTGTGTTTCATATATCATTTGCTATCATCAACGACCTAATTCTGTTTATTCACGCTAAAAAAAACTTGAAAGCGATCTTTTTTATTCTTAATATAACAATTTAACCGAGGGCTGTTGAATAATTTAAAATTTTTGTTTTGCTACCACTAAATGAATGGGTTTTTTTGAAAATAGATAAAGTTCAAAAAGCCCTAAAAGTATTGCCATACACATTATTTGTCGTAATAATCAAGATTTTTTCGATATCATTTTACTAACTTAATGCTAACAATTCGATACTATAACTTTAACTTCTTCTGAAAACACAGTCCGATTTTATTTGTCACTAAGAAAATGTCAGGCAATTCATATTACAACGTTACTTTGGTCCCTTTATGAACTTATTCCATTAAAAAAATATTACTCATACGTCATTTGAATTTTTTCGGAATGGAGTTTTTTGAGTCAAACCATTGAACTGTGTATTAAATTGATAAGTTTATTATGTTACTAAAATATTCCTGCAGCTTTTATGCTTTTTAGATGAAAAATCATTTTGTAATAATTTTAATTGAACTTATTTTTTCAAAAACTTTTTTTCTCATTGTTTCCTTCAGCAGCCATCATTCAAATTTGAAATTTTACTAGAATATACAACGGAAATCAAACTAAATATGTTAAATTGGCTAGATGTAGCATCGGTGCTGAAATATAACCGTTAGTTATGATTATTAAATTTCTGAATCTGAGTTGATTTTAAGAATTCAGTATAGTAAATGTGCTACAAATAAACAAATAGAAAAACAAAATATGTAAATGTTGCCCTCATGGGTTAAGCTTATTATGACCTACATTTTCTTGTGTATAATACACGCATTTTGTATTGTTGAATTTTACAATAAATATGAAAGCGAAAAATTTTCAAAAACGATTTTAGCAAATAATTGCTTTAACTTAAAGGGAAGCTTTACTTAAATTATAAGAATACAATTTATTAGGCTTTTAAAAATATTTTTATGAGCCACTCTCACATACCAGCAGTGGTGTCGTTTGTCTATTGTGTTGATTTACAAGGATCAGCCACAGTTAAGGCCAAGTGTTGAGAGAAAAACGAAATGCACAGCAAGCCTGCATACATAAAAGTTACGCTGAAGTCTGAAGTAAAGCTGAGTGTTGGTTGTCCTTAAGTTGTTATGTGTTCTTATGTGTTCTTATATAGTATAAGAATAAAGTATATAATAACGGCATTTCTTTGTTTGTGTATTTAACACAACAAAATTATAATGATGTGCCAAAATATGGCAGCTCAAGAAATGAGCTGCCTTGATGACTACGCAATATAAAGCGCGCATCTCGTTTGTTTTATGTCTTCAATGACCTTGCTGTAGGATGTAGGAATATAATAAAAATAAAAGAAAAAAAAAATACAAAGAATTTAAAAAAAATAAAACAATAAATAACAAACCAAAGTGAGATAGGCATTTGTTGGCATTTAACTTGCAACTTTTCTTTTATACGCACATTTTGTTGCATACTTTTTGGCGAAAAATGCTGGCATATGTAGCTATGACATAGCTATTTTTGAGCAAGTTGAAGAGTATTATCCTAGAAATTCTTTTTTTTTACATTAAAATATTTATATTTAATTGAACATTTTCTTTTTATTACAGGTAAATAAAAACAATATTTAGAAAATGTCTTCATTTCTAATGCATAATGTGGTAAGTTTAAACTTTGTTTTTCTGTTCCAATGCCAAAAGTATATAACTGCAGTAGTTCCATATTCATACTCATTTTAACAATTTATCAATTTATTTATTATTTGTTATAATAAAATGGTAATTTTCTTCATAAATGCCATTTTATCGTTTTGACAGCGCGCAACACCCAGCATATCAACTTACGTCATTTTTCAGTGTTGATTTTGCTTGACATTTCCGCCACATTGACATAACTTACTTGCTGCTTTTACTGTGCCAAATTTGCGCTTCTGTTAGTGAAAGTGACTTCATTTCAACCAAAATTTGGCAAATGCATTCACCTTAAATTTGCCAAAAAAAAAAAAAAAATGAGTTCAAATGAAGACTGAGAACACCAAAAACATGCGCGCAGTATCATCAAAATATAGTGGGGATACCCATTGAACATTTTCACACAAGCGACAAAAATAGGCTGGAGTTATTCCAAAATACAGTGCATGTTATGTAACAATGTTTTTAAGTTATGCCGAATAATTTGCCTATTAGAACGCGAACCTCACTTTACACTTGAAAAGTTACATACATAGCTCAACATAAACATAATTGCATGTCACTCATACGACCTGTTCACGAAATTATGTTCAAATTCAAAATAAAACGTAAAATCTTAGATAAACTCTTTTATATAAACTTTTTTTAGTTGTTGAATTAATTCATGTATTTCTAGTTGGCGTAAGACTCTAAACTGATCAGTATTCAACTTAAAAGTACAATTAAACGTCTAAAAAAATTCTCATTACTTATCAGAAGACAGTTTTTTTTATTCAGTATTTCTCTAACTTCAGTGTCATTAGTTTTACTGCAAGAAAAATGCATTTTGTTTCAGTTTTTTAGATATTTATAAACATGTACTTGTTATATAAAAACTGACTACATGCTTTTAAAAACACAACATAGAGGGTAGGCTCGGGAGATATGGCACCTTTTTTGTTGAACTGCTATAGATCCGCAGTTAAAATATTTATCCCTTAATTAATTTAAAACAAATAACAGTAATTCAACATAAAACAAAAAACATCAATGTGTTTATTTTTCAATCAACAAAAATTTTATAAAGTGCCAAATCACACGAAACTATGAGTGATATGGCACCATATCATGAGTAATTTGGCTCTCTAAGTGGTTCTTAAGTTTTTGTTGCCAAAATACTCTAAAATATATTATAACAGGCAGAAGGAGAAATGGCACCAGAATCATATCACCCGCAGTAATTGGGCGTCATTCCTCCTTTTCGGTGTCTACCGAGTAAAAATCTACGAAACGAATAAGCAGGTTTACTCGTATTTTTTTCAATTAAAAAACGTGCTATACAGTTGCCAGAATACTCCAAACATCTTTTTACAGGCAAAAGGAGCAATTGCAACAGAACCAAATCACCCGCAGTAATTGAATGCCATTTCTCCTTCTCGGTATATACCAAGTCAAAATGCTACAAAACCAATAAAAGTGTTCACTCGTATTCATCCCAAAACAAAATTACATTCACGAAATCTCTCGCGCAGTTGAATGTCCTTATTTGAATGCTATTAAAGCTGCAACTATTGAAATTGGAAGGGGTGCCATATCTTCTGAGGGTTCCAATTCTCTCAGGATTACCTTAAGTAAATTGCGACACCAATGGTTTTGCTTGAAATCATAAAATTCATTCTCTGATACATCATTCGAGCAAGATGTAATAGTATAGAAATTTTTATCAACTGTTTAGTGCACTTTATAATTAAATTTAATAAGTGGCCGCTTAGGATAATAGATTTAATGTAATGAAAAATCTCGATAAAAAAAAAAACAAAAAAATATTTAAACTACTGATATTACAAGGGGTGCCATATCGCCTGAGGGTGCCACCTTCCCAATATAAATTGCGACGCTAGTGCTTTTGTTTGAAATCATAAAATTTATACTTTGATACATTTGTTATTCTTATTTTATCTTATATTTAGTGCACTCTGGTTATTTAAATTCGATAAGAGTCCGCTTAGGCATAAAGATTTAATATTCATTAAAAATATATTGTTTTATTAAAATAATGAAAAACCTCAATAGAAAAAAACAAAAAATATTTTAAGGTAGCATAACTTATTATTATTCAATATGAAAAAGTTGAAAGCAAACGCCACTAATCATCTGGGTAAAACGTAGTTTCTTAGAATCTTATATGATAGTGGAGTTCCACAAGGTTCGGTATTAAGTCCACTTTTATTCACTTTATTTGTGGATGACATTTTTTTCAATTTGTAAAAATGTTACTATGCATGCATATTCCGACGATCTGCAGCTTTATATATCACGCCCGATTAGTCTTATCGAGGATTTGGGCTTCAGATTAAATGAAGACCTGGTCAGGGTTTGCAAATGGGACGTTCAAAATAAGCTTAGCTTAAATCCATCAAAATCTTACGTTTTGCCAATTTCTAAAACAAGCTACCCTTCAAATGATTTGCCACCTGTCCTTCTTGACAACAATGAGCTAAAATTTGTCAACAGGGCTACGAACCTTGGGTTTCGGATTAATTCTACATTAGGTTGTGAAGATCATATGAATGGTGTTGTGGGTAAAATCTTTTCCACGTTGCGAAATTTAAGGATGACATCTGCGTTTGTACCTATTGAAACTAGAAGGCGTTTAGTTGCACAACTTATGGTTCCAATAATAACATACTCTGAAGTAGTTTATAGCAAGTTGGACTCACGCTCCCCTCACAAATTACAAGTCGCGTACAATAACGCAGCCCGCTATGTACTTATATGGTGTTAACAGGTTTGAACACATTTCATCCTTTAGCTATCGGATACTTAACTGCAATATTAAAAACTATCTTGATTTTAGAAATTGTGTCTTTTTGCACAACATTATATACACAAAAACACCCCAATATCTATACGATAAACTAAATTTCTGTCGATCATCTCGAAATGTGAGTTTAATTTTGCCAACATTTAGATACCTCAACTCTACCAACTGTTTTTCGTTAACGCTACTCGTTTCTGGAATTCCCTTCCAAGAGACATAAAGATTGTATCTGACCGGAATAACTTTAAGCATTTAATATTTAACTATTTTTCTACTTTACCTTAACTGCTACTTATTATGTGATTTTATTTATATATGTATGTTATTATTAATAATTAATTTTTTATCTCAGTTCTTTAACCTATGTATAAATCTTAATTAAAATGATTTATATTATCTATTTATCCACTCGATTGTTGTACCTAAAAGAAAAATTTCTTATGTACTAATTACTTACTTAAAAATAAACTAAACTAAAGATCGAGAGAAAATTGCTATCTCCAACAGGCTAATAGTTCCTCGGTGTTAGCAGTAAATGCAAATGTTTTTAAAACCACTTTTATTCAAAGTTATTTCAGAAGTAATCTGCTGTACAAAATATGTGTCAAGTTTTGTCTTTAATAAAGGCTAACTTAATTTAAGGATATGCAAACACATGAGTTATTTGTGAATAAAGAAATTTCAACATCTTGCAATTCGAATGGTACAACTATGCCTTTAAAAATTAAAAAGCCGTTCACATAAGTATATTGCCGAAACTAAAATATCAACATAAAATATTACTCTTATGTCATGTATTCTTTTCAATAATACCAATCTTGTCACACCGATGTAACTTAGGATCAACGTGCGCACTGATTTTTCTTCGCTTTTTGTAATTCTACAATGAAATTAGAGTTTAATAAGTGGCCTCTAAATACAAGACCTAAAACTTACTATAAAAGTTTTGCAACTTTTGTTTAATTTTCTCATAAATCCACGCTCAAAATGCAAATCATCAATTTATAGAATAACTCCAATACAAAACAGCAATCAACCTACACAATTACAATACCACAGCCACACCTGAATGATAACGTGCACCTTGAGAGTTGGCACAGAAAATTGAAATTCTTGGTTCAATTGGACAATATGGAATACGTAAGTTGGAATGAATATTCATGTTGTTGTTGTTGGCATTGTTGGTTGTACGACTGCAGATGCTGCTCTCAGTTATTCACTCAAACATTAACTTTGGCAAATGGATTTCGATCTTCCAAATGAATGCATTTTGTTTTGCTTGTAATGCTCTGTGCTGTTCATCATTTTTGTTGTTGTTGTTTTGGTTGTTATACGCTTGTCATGGTTGTTTTTTTTTTGTTGTTGTAGCTTGGAGCTATCCTCCATAGTGCTATCGAAATTGAAGTGCAAACGGATGTTGATTGTCAGAGTTGCAAGGTGTCAGGATAAGTTCCATGAAATGTCTGTTAGTGTTGAGCAAAATCAGTAAGCTGTTAAATTCCATGCAGTTGAATTACGAGCTAAGTAAAAGAACTATTTTTGAAACATTTTCGTCAGCTTATTAAAGTAAGGTTAAATAAAAACAGTTCACTAACTTATATATTCATTTATTTCTTTATTAACTTACTTTAATTTTTCACAATTGTCCATTTAATAAAATGAACCACATACGATCACATCATCAACATCAATTTCTTTATTTATTTATAATACAACAATTTTTCTTCGTAAATGTGCCTTGAAGTATGCAATGTTTTATTGCAAATCAATGATTCAGGCTATTGTTTTAGCGTTACAGATAGTTGAACACATTTGTAAAATGTGTACGTGCTACAATTACATTTACATTTACACACATAACACACACGTCCATACGAAATACAAATAAAATACACTCGAACACGTTAAAATAAATACAATGTGCAAATGTGTCTTTGTGTGTGTGCTTATGCGTAAGTGAGAGTGGATTTCATGATTATTGGTTTTACTATTATTGCTTCTATATGATCCGTAACATATACTATACACGTATGTATATGTATGTGTGTAAGGTTTTTTGTCATCGTTGTTGTAGGTATCATTTTATTGTTTTTATACTGGCTGCATGCTGTTGTCCTTTCAGGATTTTCCCAAGTAGGAAAAGTTGCTTCTGGTGACTGCTTGTTTACTCTGCTCTGCTTCAGCATTGTCGAAATTTCTCCACTTTATCAAACATTTTTGGACTTTTGAAAATTTTTCAATATTTTTCGACTTCAGTCAATATTATTCGACTTTAATTAACATTTTTCGGCCTTTGACATTTTTCAATATTTATCGACTTTTGTCAATATTTGTGCACTCTAATCAATATATGTGACCTGGTCTATGAAAGGGTGCTCAGGTGTCAAAAATTAAAATTTTCCATTTTTTTGCCGATTCGCTAGAATTGACCTTTAATAGTTGTTTCCCACCTGTTTGCTCGAAAAATTATTTTCGCACATAAGCCCCTTTTTCATAGACCAGGTCACATATTTCAAATTTTCAATATTTTTCGACCTTTATCAATATTTTTCTACTTTCATCAACTTTTATCAACATCAATCGACTTTTCGACATTTTTAATATTTTTCTACCTTTATCAATATTTTCCTACTTTCATTGAGATATTTTGATTTTCATAAATTTTTATCAACATCAATATTTTTCAACTTTTATCAGTATTTTCGAACTTTCATCAGTATTTTTCTAATTTTCAATATTTTTCGACCTTTATCAATATTTTTCTACTTTCATTAAAATATTTTGATTTTCATAAATTTTTATCAACATCAATATTTTTCGACTTTTATCAATATTTTTAGGCTTTCATCAATATTTTTCAACTTTTATCAATATTTTTGAACTTTCATCAATATTTTTCGACTTTCCGTAATTCTTCTATATTTTTTGACCTTTATCAATATTTACAGAATTTTATCAATATTTTTTGACTTTCATCAATATATTTTTACTTTTATCAATATCAATTGACTTTTCGACATTTTTAACATTTTTAATATTTTTCAAATATTTCTTGCTTTTATCAATATTTTTCGACTTTTCAATATTTTTCTACTTTCATCAATATTTTTCAACTTCTTTCAATATTTTGGAACTTTCATCAATATTTTTCGACTTTTCAATATTTTTCTACTTTCATCAATATTTTTCTTCTTTCATTAAAATATTTTGATTTTCATAAATTTTTATCAATATCAATATTTTTTGACTTTTATCAATATTGTTGGGGTTTCATCAAAATTTTTTTAATTTTTTATCAATATTTTTGAACTTTCATCAATATTTTTCGACTTTCCGTAATTTTTCTATATTTTTTGACCTTTATCAATATTTACCGAATTTTATCAATATTTTTGACTTTCATCAATATTTTTTGACTTTTATCAATATCAATCGACTTTTCGACATTGTCAATATTTTTAATATTTTTCAAATATTTTTTGCTTTTATCAATATTTTTCGACTTTTCAATATTTTTCTACTTTCATCAATATTTTTCAACTTCTTTCAATATTTTGGAACTTTCATCAATATTTTTCGACTTTTCAATATTTTTCTACTTTCATCAATATTTTTCTTCTTTCATTAAAATATTTTGATTTTCATAAATTTTTATCAACATCAATATTTTTTGACTTTTATCAATATTTTTGGGCTTTCATCAAAATTTTTTTAATTTTTTATCAATATTTTTGAACTTTCATCAATATTTTTCGACTTTCCGTAATTTTTCTATATTTTTTGACCTTTATCAATATTTACCGAATTTTATCAATATTTTTTGACTTTCATCAATATTTTTTGACTTTTATCAATATCAATCGACTTTTCGACATTGTCAATATTTTTAATATTTTTCAAATATTTTTTGCTTTTATCAATATTTTTCGACTTTTCAATATTTTTCTACTTTCATCAATATTTTTCAACTTCTTTCAATATTTTTGGACTTCCATCAATATTTTTGGACTTTCATCAATTTTTTTTGTATTCCGTCAATATTTTTTATGTACTATTATCAAATTCAATATAGTTTTCTCCATTCTTCAACTTACCTGTGTAACCACATTTATCGCTTATTAACAATTTTTTTATGTTAAATTTTCAGGCATTCACAATGCTTTTCCCTACTTGGTATTTACATTGTCTGCATGTGTGAGGCAACAATAAATCTGTGATAAATATTTACACAGTCCTGCTTATTGTAGTTGTAGTTGTTGTTGTTTTTGTTGCTTTTGTTTCTCTTGATGCTACCTACTTACTTTGTCCTTATGAAGGCAATTCAATTTTTATGTAGTTTATCAATTGGCAACACAACTTGGGGGATAAATTGATTATGCCAAAAACAAAAGCAAAAACAACAATGATGATTATGTTGAGAACATCTCAACGAAATTCTAGTGAACTTTTCTTTATCAGAAAATAACGTTAATGTTCATGCATAACTTAGGCGATTACATCAAATGTAAACAGTCACCAAAAAAAAAGGGAAAACCAAAGACTTTTCATTTTGTTTTGTTCTGTTTTGTTTTTTCTGATAAAAGTGATAAAATAAAACAAATTAGTTTAGTCAAATTTTGTGTGGTAAGACAAAAATAGCTAAATAAAAAAACAACAACAAAGTTTTTATTTTTTATCAAAACGGAAACTTTTTTAACAGGCAGTCAGGCAGAGGCCACAAATAATTTGTCACCTTTTGGTTGTTTTAACTTTAGGTGTTTTTGAAAAGTTTTCTTAGAAGTTAAAGTTCAGTCGGCCTTTTGCGCTGTGGTATTAAGTAAGCTAAATATTGTACAAAATTATTGGGTATAAAATATTTAAGAGAAGTTTGCACACATATGAAAGCGTTAAATGTTACTCATGCGACATGCTGTGCGCGTTTAAATAGGATATTATTTTAAATAGCTATAACTTTTGTAACTATTACGGTAAATTAATAGTTTCGACACCATTTTAAAGACTAAACTTTTTGTGAAAGTAAAATAATTTTAAAATTGAACTTCTTTTGTGAAATGGATAACTTGAATAACTCAGAAACTACAGCTAACCAGAAATGAGAATGAAAGCTTAAATCTCAAGTTTGATATTACTTGAAGCTGTTAATGTTGAGTGTTTCTCTGGTTAATTATTTAGTCTACCTGAATCTGAAGTTTGAATAATGGCCCCTGAAGAACACACCTTTTTGCCTTAATATAAAAATTAGTGCTTTTTGTAAGCCACTTTTGTAGTTCAACTGTAGACTTAAAGATACGTAAATTTTTTTTTTTTAAATTTATACTTTTCAAGCATATGAAATATTTTAATACAAGGAGACTTCAACAGCTAATATCTATAGCATGATATTACTTTAAAGTATTTATGCTGGGTAATTTCCTGGGAAAATATTTGTTATGTTGAATCTGAAGTTTGAACTATGGCCGCTGAGGAATGCGGTTTTTTGCTCTAATATAAAATTTAGTGCTTTTAGTTCATAAGTATCTTTTGGAGATCAACCCTAAGCCGCCTAAAAAGTACGCAATGTGCCGACATTTTTTTGGACTAAAACTTAAATTTATACTTCTGAAATATATCATTAATATAAAATTTAACTATCAGTAAATAGCTTATATCACTGACTGTTTTTTTTTTCGTTTCACATTTGTCATCGTACCAGGGATGATAAATGAGCTTCACTATTTTGTACCAAATAGCAAAAAAAGTACTAAAACTGTCCAAAATGTACCAAAATTATTTAATACATTCGTGGTCAAATATTGACCACTGGGCTATTCTAGTTTTAATAAAAACTAAAGTTTGTTCAATGGCAGTCATAATAAAACTTTTAAGTACTGTCACTCTCTTTAAAAGGACAATGTTTTATCGCTAAGTAAGAGTGAAACTTACAAAATATTTTTATTTACAAAAATTTTGTGATTTTAAAGTATATCGTTTGATAGATAAGTACTACATACATTTTGAATGCTTATAATTTTCATCCGATTCATCATATACTGACTGTTCGTATGGAACTTTTTGCAAATTGCTTAGTTTGATAAAATTTAAATTATTAACACATATATGTGGCATCTTGACAAAACAATCTAACTCGAAATTGGCAACTTTTTAGGAGATCTTGAAAACTGGAGAACTGCTTCTCAGTAATGTGGCTGAATTTCGTTGATGCAGCGTTTAATCTTCCCATTCAATGCAATTTCACAAACCTTAAACTATATTTTCATTTTGTTGATTTACAGCATAAATGGTAGCAAATTCAAATCTTGCGTGAATTATGGGACACTGTTTTATCTTTGAAATAAAAATTATAGAGACACGGCGATTGCACCAAAAGAGGCGTATTTAAATTTTATATTTATGACTAAAGTCCTGAAAAATATTACTATCTCGAGCTAAGCTGTTTTCTCAAAAGTTCCCAACTACATGTCCTTGCGCTATGATAGATAAGTACTACATCAAATAAATTTTGAAAACTTTTAACTTTACTTCGATTTATCATATGAAGATATTTTAAAGGCCACTTTCTTGCAAATTGTTTAATTTACTTAAATTTCAAATTTAATTAGTGGCCGTTCACTACTTATACACTTGCGCATTACAAAAGTCTGTGGTTTTTACAAAAAAAAAAAAAAAAAAAAATTTCTAATCTTTCAGGACTGAAATTAATTCAAAACTTCTTATCTCTCTTGACCTACAGTACGCCAACTTGTGCTTATGCAAGCGAGTAGGTGTTACGGTGCTAAATTCTCATTTTGTTACCAGCTAACATACAAAAGAAGTTTGAAAACTCTTGCTAAAAGCTTCCCATCTTTTCATTCAGCTCACATTTATTGCAGTCATTGGGGCCAACACCAAACAGCAGTCATTGAATGAATGCGTTCAACGTGCGTGTCTATTGAGCTTCCGTATTAGTTGAAAAGTTAGAAAGTTAATTTTTATGGTGGAACATAAACTTTGAACAAAATAATAAAAAAAAAAGAAAAAAATTAGAAACGAAAAAAGCGCAAAAAATTTATTTTAAAAATTTAATAAATACAAAAGATCAGTGGAACATATTTTAAAACACGCTTGCAACAAAAAACCTTTTGATAAAACAAACTTGAAAAATGTAATAAAATCAACATGTGATTTTTATTGCTTTTTAATTTTTTTGTTTTGCGCAAAAATTTAATTTTGCTTAACTACAGCAAAAAAGTTAAAAATTCACACCAAATTTTTTAGAAAAAATCCCCATATTCTATAAACATATCGTAAGTATATTAGTTTGCATAATTTTATTGAAATTTTTCTTTCGTTTAATATTTTCTGGAAAGACAAAAAATCTATGCATTTCAATGAATGTTAAAATCTACTTCAAGCCAAAGTAAATAAATAAATGTAGTAGTTTGTTCCCCATTATTGGCATAAAAAGCACAATTTATGTCTTTTCCGCCACCGCCTACCGTCTTCATAATATTTGAATAAATACTTATAAAATGAGCACACCACCAGACTGTGTGCTGCTGCTCCATTAGTCAAATGTTGCCTGCAGGCGTTGCAGCCACGCAGGCAACACTGCTATTTAATTTACTTATTCAATTTATTATTTTAGGCAAAGTCTGCATACATTTTTTATATAATATAAGTAGTCGTTTTTTTTTTTACTCCTTTTATGCTTAAACACATTTTAGCATTTTTTATGAAATATAAATGTTCATCTTTGAGCCATCAGTGTATATGGTGGTTTAAAAATTTAGAATTGGCGTACAGTCTGCCCATTCAGCTCTTTCGGGAAACCACACACCAAAATTTTTCTCAAAACTTAGCTTAGGGCAGCCGTAAACAGTGGTGGAGTAAGAAAATTCAACTGGCGTGTATGTTTTTTATATCGTAATAATTTTGTTTAGTTTTTTTGTCATCTAAAAATTTTTAATAGTTTTTTGTTGAAGAATTTATTTTTAATTTTTTCTCTCATGACATTTTTTCAGAAATTTTTTTTTTCCTAACATTTTTTATTACCAATATATATGTATACAATAATTAATTTTTAATGCTCGCATGAGACTTTTTTGCACAAACTTTTATCTCAGAACATTTTTGAATCACTTGCGAAAGTGTCATTGTGTATGTAATTCCACTCATAATAACGTTGTATAGACAGAATACTTTTTTTCTCTCATGCAATTTTTTGCAGTTAATTTTTGTATCATAATACCTTCGTTTAGTTCCCTTATTTTTGTTAAAAAATTAGTTTTTAATTTATCTCTCATGAGTTTTTTATTTATTTTTATCTCACGATATTTTTAGTTGCAGAAATATATGTTTAAATGACTTTGAACTCTCGCATGAAACTTTTTTGCACAAATTTTTATGTTTGATGAGTTTTTATCATATAATTTTTACGCCTCTTCATCATCTTTTCTTCGCAATGCTATGAAAGTTTCATTGTGTATGTATTTTACTCATAATAACTTCGCAGTCAGAAAAATGTTTGTATCATAATACTTTTGCTTAGTTTCTTTATGTCATCCAAAATTTTTGAGAGTTTTCTCAAAATTTTTGTATAGACAGAATACTTTTTTTTCTCTTATGCTATTTTTTGCAGTTAATTTTTGTATCATAATAGCTTCGTTTGGTTTCGTTCTGTCATCAAAAAAATTGCAAGGATTTTTCTGAAAATTTTTCTTAAAAAATTTGTTTTTCATATATCACTCATGAGTTTTTTTTTTATTTATTTTTATCTCAGGACAGTTTAAGTTCCAAAAATATGTGTGTAAATAACTTTCAACTCTCGCATGAAACTTTTTTGCACAAATTTTTATGTTTGATGAGATTTTTTTCATGTAATTTTTGCGCCTCTTCATCATCTTTTCTATGAAAGTTTCATTGCATATGAATTTTACTCATAATAACTTCGCAATCAGAAAAATTTTTGTATCATGATACTTTTGCTTAGTTTTTTTATGTCATCTAAAATTTTTAAGTGTTTTAACAAAATTTTTGTTAAAAAATTTGTTTTTAATTTTTTCTCTCATGAGATTTTTTCATATAGTTTTATCTCACGAAATTTCGAATTGGTTTTATTGAATGCAAAGCAGGCTTTACAAGTTTCCTTGCATTTTTGTTCTATTTAGCTTTGGATCTAGATTCTAGAATGACTCCATTTGGCCGATTTGGAAAGCCTTAGAGGTTGTCCTTTCAGACCTGAAATCTGTACTTAAAAAACTATCTAGAAAGTATTCTGAAAAGTGTTTAGCGACTCGAAAGATATGACTTCTAAAAGAGTCATAAAACATGAGCACCTATATACCTTAAACAATTTGCGTAGCATTTTTATATGTTTATTATCCGGAGGCATAAAAAAGTCATAAGTATAGGGTGTTTTTTTAGAGGTACAGAACTTCGAATTGAAATAAAACACAAGAAAATCGTTTTAATGTCCATCAATTTGGCTTTATTGGAAGGATAATTTTATGCCATTAATGTTTAAATATGATTTCGGGCGTGTGGCCGCCGCGGCTGGCTCGAATAAAGCCAGTTCTACAGGTCCAATTTTCAACCACTTTTTCGAGCATATGGGACCGTATGTCGGCAATAACGCCACGAATGTTGGCTTCCAATTCCCCTAACGTTTCCATTAACGGTAACTGGCTCTCCAGCATTATTTCGGAAGAAGTATGGCCCAATGACTCCACCAGCCCATAGAGCACACCAAACAGTCAGTTTTTGTGGATGTCGACCATAAAATGGACGGAGCTTGCGGTAAACTTCGCGAACTGAACCATTATTTTCGAAATAAATTTGCACGATTTGCAAGCGTTGTTCTTTTGTCACCCTGTTCATGATGAAATGGCAAACAAAACTGAACATAAATGACATTAGAGGTGCCAGATTTGACCACAAAATGGCAGTTTTATTTCTATTCGAAAAACAAACCTCTAAAAAAAACACCCTTTATGAACATTTTAAAAGTACAAACTTATTTTTTTTTTTTTAAGAAAATGCATTGTATTTGCTAATTGAGTAGTGAGTCCATGCAATATAAAATCGATAAACAGAGTATTTGAGGTGGAGAAGGGTTGGTATGTGGAAAAATGTAGTTGTACTTTTTATCAGTAATTACCGATCATACAACATCGCGGGAATCTAATAACACTAAAATCTCATATTAAATGTGCACCTTTTAATTACATATGCAAGGGTGTTGATTAGTTTTAAGCGATGCCGCATTTGAGCGGAAATTTATTACAAATTAATATTAATTATAGCACTTATATAAATTAAATGTCAAGTGATATACGAGTATATCAGATCGTCTAAATTAACGTTTATGAAACTTGCAATTATGGTGAACAAATAGTTGTTTTTTATTAATTATTTTAAAAAACCGTGATTTCTAGAAATATTTCACTAAATCTTAAGAAAGATTAAAGATTCTCGAAAAAGTTTGGAAAATTTAAAAACTTTTGAAAAAACATCAAGAAAACGAAAAATCTTTACAAGAAAATGATTTTTAAAAAATATCGAATAAGCTCGAGAAACATGGCGATAGTCAAAAAATGTTGAAAAAGACAGGTTTAAGGTTTGGGACACTTATATCCAGCATTTTCTATCATAGCCACCAAAAAAAATGCCTATTGCAGTAAAATCCCATAATAAGAGAGATTTACCCATTAGCTCCTAGAAAGACTATGTTGATACAATGAAACTTGAATAAGTTAAAGCTTATGATTAACAAAATGCATATGCACATATGTCCTATTTTAATACATATATATGCAAGTACTAAATCTGCTTAAATTATGACACACCCTAACACACCCATTTCAACCACCAATGTAACAACTGCGCTATAATTTTCAACGTTCACGAAGTAACATACATAAATTTAAATTATTAACCCATCAAACACTTCAATGCATATGCATGTAGCCTTACAGTCTTCCTTGCAATGGATATACATATAGAAATGAGTTTGTAGATGTATGTAGAAAGCAGCAAGCAACTTACACACACCACATGTCATAAAGAAGAATCTCGAAGAAATTGTGCAATAAAGCACCTAAGAATAAGTGCAAGAGCAAGAGCAGTGTACATAAGAAAACTCTACGCCAGAAATCGCTGTATTCTATGGAATTACTTGACTTGGCATAAACGCTGAAGGAAGTGTTAACACTGTGAGACGTCGCGTTAGCATAAGCCAAAGCAAAATGTAGGTTTGTATGCAGAAGAGTCATTACCTTCACTTCCAAATTCAAATATGCCACATATGCCACAAATTGACCTCAATATTTCAAAAAGTAAAAGGCAAATTTTGATTTACTAACATTATATGTGAGTACACAAGAGAAAAGTTGATTTTCATGGCTCAAATAACAATCGAAAAATTCACATAATAAAAACATGAAGAAAATTTAGGAATATATACTAAAGTTAGGAGTAATTAAGTGATGCTCTCAAAATTTGTTCAGAATACCTTAAAGGACAATTATCTGCAAGAATTTCAATTGCGCACGCATATTTTGTTCGAACGCTCTTTCACACAGCCATATGTCATGAACCAAATTAAAATTTCACTCAAATTTCAATGATTTTTAGAATTTTGCTTGAAACCATTTTAACATTTTCGGTACTAAACAACTAAAAAAATGTAAGTTTGCATTTTATTATATTTTTTTGTACCTGCTTTTAGCACCGGATTTTTGGAGATAATCCTGGAATTTCCTAAAAATTTTTTATTTTCTAATCAGTCTGCCTGGAAAGTAACTTAAGATAACAACAAGAAGGTTTGTGCTTAGCATAAAGTACAGTACCTGGAGACCGATCCCTGCTCGGCCAACAATATGAACTTATTGTAATCGATGAGAATAAGAAAAAACTCGCAAAGTATCGAGTGGTATAGAAAATATCAAAAACTTAACGTTTTTTTTTTTTTTTTTTGGTGAAATAGAATGCCCTAAAATAAATAAATGGGATATGCCACGCACCCAAAGTTTTTCGTTTTATGTATCAAAATTCGGAAAGTAAGAGACCTATCGGAAAAATCCGAAAGGCTATTTCCAAGCGCACCGGCGATACTTTGCCCACTTTTAGATCGTAGGTGCCTAATAGCAAGTAGACTCCCTACAGTTAAATTTAGAAAGATTTCTTTAGCAGTTTTCTTTTCAAAGCGTTTTATATTTTTGTGGGCGGTGCCACGCCTTTCAAGAGTTTTTCCAATATAACGGCATATCACATGTTAATACTTGTTTTCAGGGGTACAATCTCTTAAATTTTCATTAAAATTGTTGGAGTCGTTTTCGATTAATATTGAATTAAAATTTTCAAGGGTCAAAAAAGGGGCGTGGCACTTATTCGATCCCGCCCACTTTTCGTTTATTAGAAGGTATTATTAACCTGTACCTACATACCAAATTTCAATACCTTGTAACATTTGCGAGAAATAGCATTTAACGTATTTTGCTTGTATGGGAGATTCGACGCGATATTTTGCTCACTTTCAGATCAGAAATGCCTTATAGCAAGTGGGCTCCCCACAGTTAATTTTAGAATGATTGCTTTATTAGTTTTCTTTTCATACCGTACTATATTTTTGTGGGCGGTGCCACGCCCTATGACGAGTTTTCCCAATATAACGGCATATAACATATTAATCCTTGTTTGTAGAGGTAACACCTCCTAAATTTTCATCAAAATTGTTGGAGTCGTTTTCGAGTAATATTGAATCAAAATTTTTAAGGGTTAAAAAATGGGCGTGGCACTTATTCGATCCAACCCACTTTTCGTTTGTTTCAAGGTATTATTAAGCAGTACTTGCTCCCCAAATTTCATTTAAATACCTTGAATACCTTTGCGAGTTATAACCAAATCAAATTTAAAATTTAGGGCGGTGCCACGCCCCCTGATGAGTATTTACAAAGTTCAAACCTTGCTCATTCTCCATTGTTTGTTAATATCTAACATTATCCAAAGTTTCATTAAAATCGCTATGGCCGTTTTCGAGAAAAAGTTTTGCCCGTTCCAAACATACATAAGTACATAGGTACATAAGTACATACAATTTTATCTCGTATAAGAAGAGAAGATAAATTCCGAATAACTGTGGCTACAAACATTAAAAAGTTTCGCCGCCAAGCGTTGTTGCAAGCGAATGCACAGTGGATCATAGTTGAGTAATGGTTTGGTTGCAGAGCAGTAAAGTTTGAGTGTTGGCTAACGCATGAAATACCCCATAATTTTTTATACTTTTTCGATGTTTTTCGAATTTTGTTAATATTATTGGATCGTTTTTAAAGTAAGTCCGCCAAAAACTCAGTAAATCCCGACCACCTGGAATCTCCGAGATTGTCCGCTTTCTATACCGACAAGAAGATTCGTGCATAGTATAAAGTACTTACATTCTAAATAGCTGTGGCGACAACCATCATAAAGTTTCTCGCTAACGCCGCCAAATGTTGTTGTGGATCATAATTGAGTAGACTTCTGGTTGCAGTGCAGCAAGTTTTTAGTGTTGGCTAATGCATGAAATACCCCACAATTTTTTTTACTTTTTTTATGTTTTTTTTTGTTTTTGAATTTTGTTAATACTATTGGATCGTCGTTAAAATAAATCCGCTAAAAATTCAGTAATTCCCAATCACCCGGGTTGTTCATTTTTATCCGATTTTCCACTCCCATGCCACCTTGCTTTTTTATTAACATAAATTTTAATAAATTTTATTAACATAAATTTTAATAAAATTTACTTTCAAAAATACCTACGTTTATTCAACTTTTTCCTAGCAATTTTTGACTGCTTTGACGGCAGCTCTCCCTTCGCCCAACTACAAATGTCTTTTATGGATGCAACCACTATGTTGTGTGTATGTATTTTTATTGGTCCAATTAAAATCTCAGCGTATATTTGACATAAATCATAAGGTCGGGACGATTTGCTGTAATACAAAAGTACGAGTGTTCGTGTATGTGTATGACCTTGTGTGTCAAGGCATTTTATGCACGTGTATGTGGCGTAATGTAAACAACATAATGTTTTGTATGTATTATTTAGGGACTGAAATTAATTAGAGCGGCGCTCGTTTTATTGTAGGTTTTCGTAGCGCCCATAGAGCAACAAACCTATACAAACATAAAATAAAAAAACACATATATATTTGTATTCACAAACATACACATGTATAGCGTGAATTATGGTGCTAATTCATAACAGTTGTATGTAGACATTGGCGCCACAATAGTGTTGTGATGATGATTTTATTCAGGTGAAAAAAAGAAAAAGGCTTTTTAATTTATGAGTTAACATAAATGTGGCCGAAAAAATCATTATTCTTATACAGCAAGTTGATGTTTGTATGTTAACAGCAACATAGCGGATTGAAGCGCATACATACACAATTATATATGTACATAGCTGTATGTTTGCGTCGGAAATTGTAGTGATTGATTTTGTTTTTTACAATGATTTTTTGTAAGGCTATAGTAAGCATTCGCATATCAAATTCTGGATTAAGGGACATAATTGAATCAGTCATTTTTAAAAGGGGATATGCGACAATATTTTTACTTGTGATAAAGTTAAGAAAAACTCATAAGTTTGGTAAGTGTTATATTATTGTGATTTTAGTGATGGGAGTTAACTAACATTGATGTTAAGCCGTAAACTGTGCACCTAGAAAAAAGATAGAGCATCCTGCGCCATCGACACAACTGCGGAAAAGCGAAAAAAAAATTTTCGAACGAGCGACATTCATCTCCGTTTAAAAATGACAGATTCAATTGCTTTAATATAAAAGTAGTTTTTTCAAAAAGGAAAAGAGAACAAAATAAACGAAAAATAAAAATTTTTTATCCATGCCCAGATTCAATTCCCAACCCGGACAATTTGTAGAGTAATGTGGACTATGCGGGTAATGTGGTGCACCCTTTTATTTCTCGAATTAAAAAATGCACAACAATTCTGGTTATTTGTGCACAATAAAAAGCGAAAAACATATTCTTTACGCTCTTTGGCTTTTCTATAATGCTAATTATTCGTGTGAAATTCTTAGCATATGCTGTGAGGTCAAGTTGACTCATTTGTAGTTCTTGGTGAATAACTAAGTTACTTCCTCAGAACTCAGTTTTCTAAAATTCAAATAACTCTAATGCAATTGTGGATCTATAATTCAACGAAAAAATGCTTTAGCAAGTCTGATTTTACATTTCTTTTATATAATCAATGATTATTTCAAAATCGTGATGTATTCGGGTATTGTGGACTACCCCATATTATATACCGTATATCAACTTTGACTACTATTACACCTTAAAAAGCTAATTGCATGTGTAGGATACCCGAGTTTGAGTAATGTGGAGTACTATTTTACGTATGATTCGATAACCCTTCTTACTTATTCACATGTTAGTATGAATTTGGTTTATCTTACCAGAAAATATTATTTAATAAGAATATAAAGCTATTTAATAGCAAATATAATCTTAAAAATTACTACTCGACTTTTAGTCAACAAAATTTGCGAATAACGGTACTTCTTTAGGAAATGGGCAGGGTGAGCCACATTACCCGACACTTTTCTTTTTCAGTTATTTTTAGGTACTTTCAATTTAACTGGCCTAACGCTTGAAAATGTTAATATTTTAGTATACAAATTATCAAATAGTAAAAACAATAGAATAACTAATACAAATAAATTGACCAAGCTTACCTACTACCATTACTTTGGTAGAAATTGGTAAAAAAGAAAAAGGTAACCACATTACCCTAAATTACTCTAATTTTTTTTATTTATTTTTATTTTTTTGTTTATTACATGAGTACTTTTTTAAAAAGAAAGAGAAAGCAAAAAGAGAACAATTTTTAATTTTGTTTTTTTGGCTTTTTTTTAATTTTACTTTTTTATTTTCCTTTTATTTGTTTATTATATGTAGTACAATCATTTGGGAGAAAAAAATGATGTTACCTGGAAAGTTTTGCGGGATTTCTGCAAATGAGTTATTTTATAGATTTCGATGTGCTCTTTCAGAATTTCAACTTTGCTACCTCGTATCGTGTTCGCTCGAGCCGCCATATTGGAAAAATGGCGTCCAAAATCAGTTTTTTACAAATATCTCTTTAACGGTTATATTTAGAGAAAAATTTTTTTGGACAATGTTGTAGCTTATAAAATTTTCTATAAAAATGACCTTTGAATTGTTTTCGTACGACTTATAACTCAGGAGATATCTTTATTCAAAATTTTAGAAAAATTAGTAAATTGTGAATGCCACTTATGAGTAGGCACAGTGATGTGTCAAGCTTATAATTACGATAACTTATGAACGGTGAATCGCACGTTTAAAATAAAAACATATATTTATAGAGAATAACATGCGCTACAAGTTACATATTATATTTTTTTCATATCACCTATAGTAAAGGAGATATTTTTCCCACAAACCTAAAATTTTGAAAAAAAACGTTTTTTCAAAATGGCTTCTAAACGGTTCGTCTTAGAAAAAAAATTGTCAATGCATTTGGTAGAACGTTCAATTCCCTATAAGAGTCTCTTCGAGCTGTTTTTTCGTCAGACTTACCCTTCATGAGATATCGCGACTTGAAAATCATTCAAAATTGAACATAGTAGGGCGCATAGAACAATATTCAATTTTGAATGATTTTCAAGACGCTAAGTCTGACGAAAAAACAGCTCGAAGAGACCCTTATAGGGAATTGAACGTTCTACAAAATGCATAGACAATTTTTTTTCTAGGACAAACCGTTTAGGAGCCATTTTGAAAAAACTTTTTTTTTCAAAATTTTATGTTTGTGGGGAAAATATCTCCTTAACTATAGGTGATATGGAAAAAAAAATATATGTTGCTTATAGAACAAGTTATTCCCTATAAATGTATGTATGTATGTATTCTCCTTTAACTCCTAGGAGGAGCATAGGGCCAATATGAAATCTCTCCATTTGTCACGATCCCTTGCGATGACTTTGATCTCTTGCCACGATTTTCCCGATTCTTGGATTTCCTTTTCCAACGACCTTTTCCTATAAATAGGTGTTTTTATTCTAAACGTGCAACTCACCGTTCATAAGTTATCGTAATTATAAGCTTGACACATCACTGTGCCTACTCATAAGTGGCATTCACAATTTACTAATTTTTCTAAAATTTTGAATAAAGATATCTCCTGAGTTATAAGTCGTAAGAAAACAATTTAAAGGTCATTTTTATAGAAAATTTTATAAGCTACAACATTGTCCTAAAAAATTTTTCTCTAAATATGACCGTTAAAGAGATATTTGAATAAAGATATCTCCTGAGTTATAAGTCGTAAGAAAACAATTTAAAGGTCATTTTTATAGAAAATTTTATAAGCTACAACATTGTCCTAAAAAATTTTTCTCTAAATATGACCGTTAAAGAGATATTTGTAAAAAACTGATTTTGGACGCCATTTTTCCAATATGGCGGCTCGAGCGAACACGATACGAGGTAGCAAAGTTGAAATTCTGAAAGAGCACATCGAAATCTATAAAATAACTCATTTGCAGAAATCCCGCAAAACTTTCCAGGTAAAACTACCAAATGACTGTACTAATGAGTAATTTTTTAAAAAAGGAAAGAAAGCAAAAAGAGAACAATATATATAAAAAAATATAAAAAATTTTTGTTTATTAACTAGCTACCAACAAATCACGTGTCAAGTGGTTTTGTGGTGTGAGCTTACTGTTCTATGTTTTTGCCCAGGTTCGATTCTCAAACCGGACAATTTTTTTATAAAAAAATTTTTGAATTTTTTTTTTTCTTGTTTTTTTAATTTTACTTTTTTTGTTTTCCTTTTTTTTTTTTTTTTGTTTAGTATATGAGTGCTTTTTTTTAAAAGAAATAGAGAACAAAATAAAATAAAAACAAAAAGTTGTTATCTATGCCCAGGTTCGATTCCCATTCTGGACTATTTTTAATTTTTTTTTGTTCCTTTTTTTTAATTTTACTTTTTTTATTGTCTTTTTTTTTTTTGTTTATTTATTTTTGTTTAATTGAATTGAAATTGAATGCACAGATTCTTTGTAAGGCTGCAGGAAGCATTTGGATATCAAATTCTGTTTGTAGGGACAGTTTACTTTTATACATATTTCAAACCACTTCATTGGTGTAGAGGTCTAACAAATTTGTAATCGGAAATTAAAATAATATGTTTCTATCCATCACAACGACGGTTCTTGGTTCGAATCCTAGCGCGGTCAGTTTGTTTTTTTTTTTTAGTTGAAATAGCGCTTACCGCTACATTACAAAGAAGCGCTTCAAAAGGCCTTTAACCGTAAGGTTGCGGTAAGCTTCAGAACAGTTAGGATATGTAATGTTAAAAAGAAGCTGAAGAAGAATCACTTCAGAAACTCTTTTGAAGCGCTTGTTTTCTACTTGGGAAATTGCTTTGACTGATTTTGACATTTTGTTAAAGTTTGAATTTATCGATTGGGACCCAAAATCAAATATTTACAGAGTAAAGTGAAAGTTATGTCATATGTGAATTCAGTGTCATTTTGTTAGAAATGATAAAAAAAATTTGCTTGAAGGCTTAGAATTGATTTTATGAAAAAATTCTATATATTTCAAACATTATGACACATTTTTACTATGACATTACTTTTAATCTACTTTGTAAAAATTATATTTTCAGTTTGTTTTGTAATCTTAGATATTTTATCTGTAGTCATTTGTTTTTTCTCACAATTACTTGTCACTTATCATCAATATTGTTGTTGATTTATTTCCAAAAAATTTGTATTCCAGTTTTCTGCACAAATTTTTCATTTTCACACCATTTTTGAAACCATAATCTACTTAATGTTTAATCAACTGCCCTTAACGTAATGGCTGTCCATCTAAGACCATAAATTATCCCTAATGACAATCTGATTTACTGACAGCTCACAGTCAATGACCCCTTCCAGGCATAAAAACTAAGCACAAACAGTCTACGAACCTACCCCAGAAAAACAGCTGGTACAAATCCCCATTGGCCACAGCGTTTCATGACAAAATTAAAAGGTTAACAAATTAAACAGAGATTTGTTTTCAAGTGATTTAAAAAAGTCTCCACATTGTTCCATACCGTGTGGTCTATATACCAACACAAGAAAATGAACTAAATCATGGTGACCATACAGAAAAACAAACAAAAAAGTTTTTTGTTTTATTATTTTTTTTTTTTCACTTTTCCGAAAAAAAATCGGAAAGAAAGAAGACAAAAGTGCCTTAAGAGATTTGAGCTGCATAATTTATGTAACACCCAGCATGTTCAGGCATGAAACAGCGTCAGAGAGTTGTGTTTTTTTATCATCAAAACAGCCAAAATAACTTTGTTTTGGGAGTAATTTTGACAAATTTACAAAGCCTTTGGTCAGAAAAATACTTTAATTATTAAATTTGAGTTTGGTTACCTTCGTCTCGTTGATTTGTGTGCAATAAAAATTTGTCAATGGCAATTTTACGCTATTCATTATGAAACCCTGCAGGATATATACAATTAAAAAGTTTAACTTTTTTGTGTTACAATTAAGTTTTGAACAAACAATACACAAAAAATGTTAAAAAACTTTTCAAATAAAATTAATGAGTTGCGAATAAAATGCAAACAAAGTCATGAAAAAATTAATTAAGTAAGTTAACTACGAAGAGCCGAAAAATGTGACCAAGGGTGTAATATGCACGGTGTATAGATGTGTGCCTTTACGGATACGTGTGTTCTTTATATGCACACATCTGTATACCATATGCATAACAAAATGGTGCCCAAAGTGGGGCCCCTGCATTAAGTCGAAGACAACGAAATTTAACTTTAGAGTTATTTATATAGTAGTGTGAAGTTTTTGTGGGAATTTTAGTTAAAGAACACAAAATATGGTAGATTTTAAGTTCGAGATAAAAAATTTTCAGATCGTTATAAAATAAAATTCGTGCTAGATTTGATTTTCCATATATCTACGATGAGCGACCTCTTTTTACACCCCCTTTCAGATTTTTGGGGGTAATCGATTTGTATACCCTACACCCAGGGTATATTCACTTTGTCCTTCCGTTTATAACGCAGAGAAAGATGCGTGGCATGTATAAAAAAGTATATATATTCTTGATCAGCATCACCTCCTGAGTCGATATAGTCATGTCCGTCTGTCTGCTGGCTGGCTGCCTGTGGAAATATCTTTTATGGGAAAACTTAACAAGATAATTCGACAAAATTTGGTACAGTCAGCTCGAGGGATTGAAAATGAGCAAAATCGATTAACTGACACGCCTACCGCCCATACAAAAAAAATATTTAAATTACAATAATAAGAGCTTTATTTGCAATAACAAGCAAAATTCACATAAATACTAAGGATAGTAATTACAACCTCTGAGCAAGAACTAAGCGAATTCGGACTAAAGGGCGTGGCACCTCCAATATAAGGAAAATTTTCAAAACGCTATATAGTATGGGATTTTTGAGATAACCCAACCAAATAGCACTCACACATTCAAATTAATAAATGCAAGCTCTGAGAAAAAATTAAGAAAACTCGGACAAAAGGGCAAGGCACCTCCCATATAAGGAAAATTTTCAAAATGCTGTATAGAAAGAGTTTTTTGAAATAATTCAACTAAATATCACTCAGACACTAAGAGCTATAAATGGAAGCTTTGAGCAAAAACTGGGTGAACTTGGGCTAGAGGTCGTGGCACTTTTGATTTAAGCAAAATTTTCAAAATACAGCAGTGTAGGGTACTTAATGTTTGGCCAGGCCAAAGGTAGCACTCTTACTAGTTTCTTAGTCACTATGCTTTAAAAATAACTACTGAAAACGACAAGAAAGTTCGTGCTTAGCATAAAGTTTATACATTCTAAGTAACTGTGGCTAAAACCATCAAAATGTTAACCGCTAACGCCACCAAATGTTATTGCAAGCGAACGCACATTGGATCACAGTTGAGTTATGGTTCGATTGCAGTGCAGTAAGGTTTTAGTGTTATTGTCAAAAATAATTCACAACTTTTTTTTATACTTTTTCGATGTTCAAAAAATTTAAAAAATTCTCATATTACTTTTTAACACCCTCTTACATATTTTTGGGTGAATTCGTGAAATTTCTAAAAATCGCCTGGACAGCTTCGTGCTAAGCATATATACATACATTCTGAATGGATGTGGCTACAAGCATCATAGTGTTTTCCGCTAACCTTGCCAAACGTTGTTGCAAGCAAATGTATAGTGAATCATAGTTGCGTTATGGTTTGATTGCAGTGCAGTAAGGTAAATCTTGTGAAACGCGGTAAAAATAAATGTCTTGCCATCCTTAGCTACTCCTTAAGGCTTCAAGGAAGCCTCCCTATTGCCAAAGCTTATGCAAAAGTTATAACGAACATAAATTTAAGTACACCCTGTGCCAAATCAAAGCAACTGCGCCAACCAAACAATATGTGGTGAAAAGCAACAGCGAGAATAGTTGAGAATGTTGTGACAGCTAGTTACAACCGAAAGCAACGAGTAGATGAAGTCAGCGAAAGATACGTCGAGAACATTAAGCAGCTTAGGGATTTGAATCGAAGATTGCAACCATCAATAAAAGATGATGTACAAACTTATAAACTTTTCTGCTTAGAGTTGGAGTTTAGTGCTTGCTTGACTGCAGTGCAATAATTTTGAAGCGTTCATAATAATTTTATAGCTTTATTTACAAAAGTTGCAGAAAAAATGTAGTTAAAAGTTTTATAAAAACTAACAATACTGACAAGATTGGAAAATTTACATAAATATTCAAAAATTATTATCAAAAAATGTTGATGAAGTTTAAAAATGTTGATAAAGCCGAAAAATGTTGCAATGATTTGAAAAGTGTTGATTAAGTTGAAAGAAGTTAAAAAAATATAGAAATATGCCAAAAGACTAGAAGAGAAATAAGTCGCATATGTTGTTAAAAGTGAAAATTTTGCCAAATCGAATACATTCAAAATTTTAAAAAATGCTGCAAACATACGCGAAATTTTTATAAAAACCAAAGAGTCAAAAAATTTTTAAAACTATTATAAATTTCAAAATTGTGTTAAACCTTTCGATCCGCAAAAAAAATGTGGGGTACAAAATGTTTGTGATAGGTTAATCTTAGAAACTAAATTTAAGTAAAATGTCTGACCGTCTCTAAATTTAAATTTTCATCGCCAGAGGCGCTGATGTTTTTGATTTGAATTTTCGAGATGCAATGTCCTTGGAGTGGTTGTAAAAAAAACAACCAGTGGTTACTAAAAATTGCATTAATTTTATTAATTCATCAAGTTAAGTGACGTTAATAACCGAGATTTATTATTCAAAAGTATTTATTAAAAAATTTTTGGGATATATTGTTCCAACCGGTTCGAAAGGGTTAAAAGCAAAAAACAAAAATTTGAAATTCCCAATGACTTGAAACAGATGTTTAAAAATTCAAGAAAAAGCATTTTTTGTGGCGATTTTCACCGCATCATTTCATCATTTTCCATTTAATTATTCAATACTACAATTTTCCCAATTAAATTTTGTTTGTATTTGCACACATCATTCCCAAATTTAGCTTACCTATCTCCCAGGTCACACATTTTTAGTTTAATGTTCATTTTATTCAACATAAGGGGCATTTGCGTAATTAAAAATGACTTTGGCACAAAACGTGTAAGGTCAGAACATTAAAAAAAAACCAATACAAAAAATACAAAAAAAAAAAAAACCATCATCAATAGCACCATATCATATCCATAGAAGAGAGGCTAGTCCATTCACACGTCCGTGTCCGTGCCCAATGTGTCATCAGTGTCAGTCAGTTCATTTTTTGTCTTCCTTCTTTTTGCGCACAGTTTGCTTTCTTTAACTACCGGCCGCGTGCCATTAACTATGCGCTGGCTGGGCAAATCGATAGTTTTTCAATATTTGCAAAACATTAGGGCCAACACACACTGTGAGAAAAAAAATGTACAAAAAACGAACGACCCAACAAATATAAAATAAAATTAAAAGCATTGACAAGGACATAAAAGCACACAAAACACGCATCGCCATGGACGACGGACGATAAATGATTCTTTTGTGAACCCCCCCCCCAGTTGCTATTGCTCCAGCGACTGCTTGGAGCTGTTTGCTCACAGAGATTCACAGGTGCCAACACGTACGAGTTGGTTTATTTTATAGCGTTATAAAAAATCAGTCTTACTTTTTTTTACGTGTTTTTCGATGTTTTTCCATCGAATTTGGTCACCATATGTTTGTTTTTTGAGTCAATATATTCATTTTTTGACTTAGTGTTGGACGAAGCTTAAGGGAATGTAGAGTGTTGTGAGCATGATTTTTGCGAAATCATTTAGTAATACGAAAGTGATCTGCAGGCTTCATGAAAGAACGTGCAGCCCGAAATCAAAGCAACTACACAAATCAAACACTATGTGGTGAAGAGAAACAGCGAGAATAGCTCAGAATGTTGTGCCAACTAGTTACAACCAAAAGTAACGAGTAGATGAATTCAGCGTGTGGTTGAATTCAAGGATCAGAAATGTCCTGATCAGCAAACTGAAAGCTTCTGAAAATAACGAACAATTCAATTCGATTTCTTTTTTTATATGAAAGGTCCTGTGATGCAGAATGCACGAAAAAAATACACTCTATCGACGTTCTGCACCGATGTTTTTCGATACTTTCTGACTTTTATCGATACTTTGGATGTTTTTTGATATTTTTGAACTTTTATCGATATTTTGTATGATTTTCGATATTTTTGACTATTTCTGGTATTTTGTATGTTTTTCGATACTTTCGGACTTTTATCGATACTTTGGATGTTTTTCGATACTTTTGAACTTTTATCGATATTTTGTATGATTTTCGATATTTTTGACTATTTCTGGTATTTTGTATGTTTTTCGATACTTTTGGACTCTTACCGATGTTTAAGATGTTTTTCAATGCTTTTGGACTGTTACCGATATTTTGGGTGTTTTTCGATACTTTGGACCTTTGCCGATATTTTAGATGTTTTTCGGTACTCTTGGACTTTTTCCGATGCATTGGATGTTTTCGATATTTTTAACTTTTTCCGATATATTGGATGTTTTTAGGATATTTTGGACATCTACCGATATTTTATATGTTTTTCGATACTTTTGGACTTTTAGCGATATGTTAAATGTTTTTCGATATTTTTGAACTCTTACCGATATTTCGGATGTTTTTCTGTGCTTTTCGACTTTTACCGATATTATAGGTGTTTTTTTCGAGATTTTTGACTTTACCGATATTTCGGATGTTTCTCAATACTTTTTGATTTTTACTGATATTTTGGATGATTTTCGATATTTTTGAACTATTAACGATATTTTAGATGCTTTTTTTTTGCCTTTGGAGTTTTACCGATATTTTGGAGGTTTCTCGATACTTTTGGACTTTTACCGATGGTTTAGAAATTTTTCGATATTTTTGGACCTGTACCGATACATCAATACTTTTGGACTTTTACATATGGTATAGAAATTTTTCGGTGCTTTACACTTCTACCTATATTTAAGATGTTTTTCGATATTTTGGACTTTTTCCGATATTTTAGTTGTTTTTTGATACTTTTGGACTTTTACCGATATTTTGGATGTTTTATGATATCTTTTGACTTTTACCGATATTTTGGATATTTTTCGATACTTTTGAACTTATGCTGATATTTTAGGTGTTTTTCGATACTTTCTGACTATCACCAATATATTAGATGTTTTTATATAATTTTGGATTTTTACCGATATTTTGGAGGTTTTTCGATACTTTTGGACCTGTACCGATAATTCGATACTTTTGGGATTTTACTTAATACTACTGCCGATATTTGAGATGTTTTTGTGATACTTTTCGACTTTTATCGATCTTTTTAAGGCAACTATTCCTTCATTTATTTGGCATCCTTTGGCACTACCATCATGTGGCATCATTATACATGACCAGGCGTGATATCATATCCCTTATTTTCCAGCAACATATGTATTGATGTATGACTGCACGTGTATATGTGTTAATATATGTTTGTGCTTGTATTTGTATTTTCCATTGCCAATCAACACCTTGGGACTAATTAATGTGCATATAAAAAGGCACAAAGGCAGCAAAACTAGCAAATGAAAAAATGAAAAAACGATGACTATGAAAGGAAATCAGTTAATGTGTTTTGTGTTATGTATTTCCGTTCGCCAATATTTCTTTTTGTGTTTTTTTTTTTATTTATTTTTTTTTTTACTGTCCAAGTTTATCATTAGTATTGTTGTTGTTGTAGTTTTATTTAGAAAAAAAAAATCCCATTATGTAAACGCAAATGTTTTCATAAAATACATAATTAATTTTAAGGCGCCTTGAAGTATGCTTTGAAAAATGACTGTCATAAATAAATTGCGTCGGGTGTCTGGCAAAATGGTAATGATAAGTACTTCAATTGTATTACTTATGTACAATATATGTCTTTGTCTGTAAAACTGTAAAATTAATGTATTAAATGTGAATTCCTAATGACTATGCCGAAAAGTATGCAATGATAAAATATGTTTTGGTATGCAAAATGCGTTAGAAAGGTTAATGGGGTGGCATATTAAATCAAGCAGATTAGCTGATTTGAATTTTTATTTCAAAAATGATTTCTCTCATAATTTTAAAGCTAAAATACTTGACTATATTCATAAGTAAAATAACTTGGCAGGTAATTTTCCTATTTTTATTTTTACATTTTTCTCAATTACCAAGAAGTCAATCATTTGAGGCTACGTGAGCTGTTTGAATTTTTTTTTTTTTTTCATTTGTGTAATGACAGGACAAGGCACTGAAGCTTTATTTTTTTTTTTGTGTCAGATTATTGTTCTTGTTTCCAACGTTAATAACAATTGTCTTAAATTTTTCGTTTTTTTCTCCAAAGGTCAGTGATCCTGACATGAAACGCCACGTGTGGCGTATTAAAATGTATCAAGAGTTGTCAGTTTTTAATAAAAAAAGGCATTTTGTATTTTTGACAACATTTGATATAAGCACTTGAGTTCAATATGAATTATTCAAGAACCTTTTGTTTCAAAAACCTTACGATAATGAGGATAAAAAAACAGCCAAAAATTTTGAGAAAAATATGTAGCTTCATTGCCTGATGTGCGTTGCTTTACGTATGTTTTAAATCTTATGCATCTGCTGAAAATGATTTAAGAGATATGGCAACGTTAATATTTAGCAGACGTAACACCACCAATTATTTCCATTATATGTTATTTGTCCCGTTGCATTTTAATATATAAGTATGTATCAAATCTTATTCTTTGGCGTCAAACAGTTACCGAATTTTCATTTCGGAGGGCGTGACATTGTCCACTTTTCCAGTGAATATTATTTGTTTCAGTGTTATGTCTTTTTCAAGTAATTTCAAAGATATGACGAATTTTGATTTTGAGGGGCGTGGCATTGCCCACTTTTGTAAAGGATGCCACCTATTTATTTCATTGTTTTTCCATACATTTAAAATGTCCACGAGTGGCCCTGTCCATCTAATGTATTCTTTAGAAAGTTGCAGAGATATGACGAATTTTTTTTTTTGGGCGTTGTGCCGTCGCCTACTTTTCTAGTGGATATTAGTTGTGCTGTTGTTTTTATTACATATATGTATATCAAATCGCATCTCTCTTCGCCAAATTATTTCAGAGATATGTCGAATTTCGTTCAATGAAATGGGCGTGGTACAGCCCATTTTTTTTCCTTAATTTGGGTCCCATAAAAAATTTTGATAAAATTACCAAAAAATTTCTCATTACCGGGAGAGAAAAACGATGTTCACCGATCCGCTTTAACTTTTCATCTTCAACATTTTTTTTTTCGAATATACTAGTTCCTTTATCAACACTTTAAGTGGGCTCCCATACAAAATTTTGATAAAGATATCAAAAAATTCTTCAGTGCCGAGAGAGGGAAAAAATTTGCACCAACTCTCATTAATTTTTCTTCTCTAATATTTTTTTCGAACATACTAGACCTTTCTTCCACCACTTAAGGTGGCTCCAATACAAAATTTTGATAAAAATATCAACAAAATCCTCATTGCTCACCGACGCCCATTAATTTTTCCTCTCCAACATTTCTCGCAAACATGCACTCCATTTTTGTCCTCCCCTTAAGGGGGCTCACATACAAAATAAAACTACCAAAAACAATTCTCATTGCCGGGAGATGAAAAAAAATTTTCACCAACCTCCATTAATTTTTCCTCCCCAACATTTTTATCCAACATACTATGCCCTTTTTTCCACTCCTTAAGGGGCCTTCCATATAAAATTGATATTTTTCTCTAAATTTTATTTGGGAGGCACCTTAAGAGATGGAAAAAAAAGAGATAGTATGTTCAAGAAAAATGTTGGGAAAGGAAAATGAGAGTCGGTGAACATTTTTTCCCTCTCCCGGTAACGAAGAATATTTTTGATAGTTTTATCAAAATTTTGTATTGGAGCCCTCTTAAGTGATGAACAAAAGGGCTAATATGTTGGAGAAAAATATGAAAAGGAAAGTTTTTTAAAAAAAAATCATTTGATTTGGCCGACTAATGGGTGAGTTATGAGCATTTCAAAAAATTAATTAATGTAGTTTTTGCAGCTTCTTCAGTTTTTAAACAATTTATATCTCTGAAGTTGCAAGACTTTTAAAAACTTAGCAATATATACATTAAATCTCATCCTTCTGCATCAAATATTTGAAGAGATATTTTGAATTATGTTATAAGGCACAGAATACTTCTGGTTTTTCTCTTAATTGACAAAACGTTAATAAAAATTATTTTCACTTCTTAAGTCCTTCAAAACAAACTTCACTAGTTAAGCCTTGAGCTTAAAACTTAGCTCTTTGTCAATTTGCTAATCGGTCAAGTTGCAAAACTTTTACAAAATTAGCAATATATTAATTATTCAAATACCAAGCATATACATACGTCAAATTCATACATTAATACATAATACACACCTACAAGCGCGTTAGAGCCACATATTTGTAAGCCAACCGTCGACGCATTAACTCATCAACTAATCCCAATGAAATCGATTTCAACCCAAAACAAAGTTTCTACTGCTACGGCGAACTTTTCTCAAAAAACCAAAAAGAACAGAATTCACTTTCATGCCACATCTAAATCAAATCACAAGGAATGGGTGTAAAACCTACGGTTGTCAATTCAGTTGTCATTACAGGTCTCACAGGATGATTAAAACTGTCGTGTCGTGCTGTCGTCGTTGAATGCCAAACAACGATGCAACGTTGAAAACAGAAAACAGTTAGTAGTTTTAACCTTTTAACAGTAAAATATCAGGTGTATTTTTTCGTTTTCGTATTCGTTGTCTTCACTTTTATCTTGCTGAGCTGAGTTGAGCCAAAATTGTCAGTTGTTGCTTTATTTTTGGCAGGCATGCAAAATCAATGACAACTTAAGTCCCGGTGCTGACATTTTGAAATAAAAAATAGTTTTCTTGTTTTCACCTTTTTCTTTAACAAATTTCCTTATCTGAGTTATTCAATTATGCGTAAAATTTAGAGAAAACTTTGTTTGATAACTTATCTAAAAACTTGGATAGAAATAGAAAAGCATTTCATTGCATTTCACTGTGCTGCATTTATTTTTAAAAGGTTTTGCAATTTCCTTAACTTCTATTTATGTATCTGTATGAGAACTCATTTTGAGAAGTTTCGAATAAGTCCTTAAATTATGAAAATATCAGCTAAGCTGAGTAGACGTAGAATTTCAAAAAATGTTGAAAATATCCAAATCTATACTATTTATATAAAGTTTATTGTATGAAAAACGTATGTAACGTATTGGCGCAAAATGTACTGAACCAATTTTAATAAATTTTAATTTTGCATCATATATTTGTGTTAAGGAAGAACATGATATGTTTCGTTTTTCGATTTCTCAAAAGTAATTATCCATTTTATTAGTATTAAATTCTTGCAAGAACATTTTAACACAACCACCTAAACTTTTGATAGCTACTACAATTTTTATGTATATTATTAGTTTTGTCTTTCATTTTTAACCCTGTTTTTCTTTTAATTTTTTTATTCTTGAAGACAGATAGAATATGAAATGTGATATTCAGAGAATAATACTCGTATAGTAAATAAAGAATCTTTTCTTATTAAACGAGGAACTGAAAAAGTCTGACGCTAAATTCAATTGACTAGAGTTCGCCTTGTGACCGAAATTCGACTATTTCAATTTGACTATAAACTATAACCTTCCTTGGTCGATAAAACATAAAAAGCTTTTAATATTCTTCCTTAGGGTTCTAGGTATCTGCATTCATAAAAATCGGTGCAGCAGCTTAGTTGAAATAGCGTGTTTGCCATTTAGAGGCGAAGAGCAAAAAGCTTCTGATATCTTTCCGATCTGCTCATTCTATCCCCATACCAAAATTCACAAAAATCAACGCCGTGAGCGCGTGACACTGCCCACTTAAAAATATTCTCATTCCTTAGTGCTAACCTTATCTCTGTACCAAATTTCATAAAAATCAATGCAGTGGCTGAGCGGTGAGAGCTTTTTATCAATTTAGGAGTGTAGCATCGCCCACTTAAAACATAACAGTCATTTTATCGTACCTTAGAGTTAACCCTATCTTCATACCAAATTTCATAAACATCGATGCATTGGTTTGGCCGTGAAGGTGTTTTTTTTCCATTTAGGGGCGTGGTACCGCCCAATTAAAAACATACTGGTGACTCTATCGTTTTTAGTGCGAACCCTATCTCGCTACCAAATTTCATAAAAATCGATGCAGTGGTTTAACCATGAGAGCGTTTTTTCCATTTGAGGGCGTGGCACCGCCCATTTTTTTTTTTTTTTGTCGGGACTTAAGTGAATGTTATATACCATATTATAGTTAATTAAATTGGCTTTAGAAGAATATGATTTCGGCCAACCCCCTTCCCCCTCTTGTGCTGCAGTTGGTGGGTAAAAAATGCCCTATAGTCAGACTTACTTTTAATGGGTTATAAATTATAAATAATTATTTTCCAAAGGCACTTCTTCTTTACTGTAGATAAAGGTCGGAATTATCCAAAAGAGAAGTTTATTTTTGATTTATTTTCACAAAGAAACTTAGATCAGCAAAAATGACTATTCGAAAACTTTAAACAGTAGCGGTTCGTGGAAACACAATCTAAGTATATACATAAAAATCTAGGTATTGCTGTGCATTAGTGTGGCCAAAACTCGAATGTATTTAGGGGGCCCTCATACAAAAATATTTTTTAAATAGCATTATCTCGAAGGTCGCTTAATCGATTCTCATGGAATTTACACCAAGTGAAATCTATGGGGTAAGTTAGTTCGAGCAAAATTTTGAGGGGGTAATGTAGGTTGGTATTTTATTCTTTTTCACCAGGGGTACTAGGTATGAAGCCCTAGAAGCGTGAAAAAAAGTTTTTTAAAATTATTATTTTTGCATGGGGGGGGGGAGAAGAAATAGGAATTAGATATGTTCAGGGAAAATATTAAGGGAAAAATAATGGGTGTTGGTTGCACATTTTATTCTTTTTAAGGCGACACCTGGCCAGCTATGGGGCTATTTGATAAGAATCAATATGAAGTATAATCAATTTATCTTACAAGTTTCTTGGAGCGCAATGTATTGTTTTCCTAATATCTCTGAAAATAATCATAAGGTTTTAAAGAAATTTATGTCAAGGTTGTCACATACTTTGGGAAGTTTTTCAGTCAATTTATTCTTTTCAAAAATTGTCGATACATAAGTTTACGTTTGTATCGAATATTTTCTTTTCTTTTTCTGATTATTAGGGAACCTTTAATACTTTTAAATGTCATTTGAAATTTTGCGACCATTTTTTTCGACATTCAAGACTTTTTCTTTCTGCTTTTTGATATTTAACATACAGTGGCTCCCAGCTTATTTCGTGCAGTAATTTTTTTTAACTTTAAAACACTGTATCTTTAAAACTAATACATATATTATCAAATTTTAAATGCAGGCTTAGACGGGAATGTCTATTGTTCATAATAAGTAAAAAAAAATCCACAAAATTTGATTCCGAGACGCTTAAAGCGGAGAAAACCGACCGAGCAGGTGAAATTTAAGTCACAGCTTATTTCGTGCATATGCTTATTTTCCCTTTGGAGCCAGCGTTTTGCGTTATTTAATGAGAATTTCTTTTTCTATGTTCTCTGTGTGGTATTCTCAACCAGATGCAGCCAACTTTTAGTTAGATCTTGTACATGTAAGGGTAAAAAAGTGCATTTTGCAGAAATGGGTCGTCTAGCAACGAAAATTGGTGATAACTCATTTTAAGAACGCCAAATCTATGCGCTAAGTTTCTTAATATGTTAGCTTGAGTCCCACCAACAATGCAAAGCATAATTGAAAGCTTCGTTCATGCACATCGGGTCCAAAATTAGGGTTAAAGTGCGTCAAACAACAAAATTATAGTCCCGCTGACGATTCATTTATGGTCCACAAAATCAATACTAGCCCACATTATTGGCTCCAAAAACCGTCTGGGATACACATAAAGAACTAAGTAACTCGTAGAGTGCGAAAACTAGCGGCTGTATGGCCCGAGACCACAATTTTAAAGCCTAAGTAGCCCTTCATAAACAAAAAAAGCCAGTATAACCTACATAATTTTTGATATCGAGCTCAGTATTAGCACGCCCACAAAGATTAGGACTTTTAAAGCAACGTCATAATCATGGACGAGTCTACAGGGTGGCTGATTCGAAGTGTTACCAATTCAAAACACTATATTTTTAGTTTCCATGCACAGATTTTATTGATCAAACGCTATAATTGTTGAGAAATGTTCAGATTTTAAGAATCTATTTAAGATTTTTGATATGGCCACCTTTGGCCTTAACTATGGCCCGTAGACGGTCGAAGAACGAGTCGCATGCTGCACGAATTTGATTTTGTGGAAGTTTGCGCCATTCTCGTTCAAGGGCCACTTTTAACGGATCAACGCTCTGGTATTTTTTAGTCAAGACCTTCTTGTCCAACATACCCGAGATTGAGAAATCCAGCGGATTCGCATCAGGTGAATTTGAGAGCCATTGTTGAGCAGAAATAAAGCTAGGAACGTTTTTTCTAACCATTCTTGATTCACACGAGCTTTGTGTGACGGTGCCGAGTCTTGTTGGAATGTCCATGGCTTGCGACCGAAATGTTTGCGTGCCTACGGTAGTAAAGCACCCTCCAACACTGATTCACGATACACCTGGGCGTTTACTTTGACGCCAGCGGCCAAAAATACGAGTGGTGAGCGCCCATCAGCAGTCACTGCAGTCCAAACCATCACATGCGGTGGTGCCTGCTTCCTGGTGGCCAAACGAACATTCAAATTTTCGTAGGACCTCTCTGTCAAGTAAACCCGATCATTTTGTTTGTTTACATATTGCTGGATACAGTAATTTTTCTCATCAGAGAAGACAATTTGTGACAGATTTCCAGCGGCGTGCAAGCGCAACAACTCCTTGGCTCTATCGAGCCTAACTTTTTTTTGAGCAGGAGTGAGATCATGCGCCTTTTGGAACTTGAAGGCCTTTAGTCCGAGCTTGTTTGACAATATGTGTTGCATTCGTTCACGCGATATTTTCAGCTCGGCAGCCATTTGTCTGCCACTGCGTCTCGGATTTCGATCAATTCTGGCCTTCACCTTTCGAACCATTTCTGGTGATGTTGCAGTTATTTTCCGACCACCACCATGTCGTTTGGCAACGCTGCCGGTACCATTGTAACGTGTTATGGTCCGATACACAAACATTTTATTCACTTTTAAATGTTTCAGCTCACGAACAATTGCTGGTTGCCAAATAAAGAGCAATCACACTATAACGTTTGAATTCCATTTCGAAAATTTTTTATTTTCAATAAATTGACGCGCAAATGCTTTTGGTTACTTGTTGACAATAGAATGAACTAACATCATGCCAATTTTTAGACAGCTGTCATGTTCCATCTGTCAGATAAGTCTATCTGAAGTTGGTAACAGTTCGAATCAGCCACCCTGTAAATTTAACATATTTGAACCTGATGACATGACATACTTATGGCGGAAACGTAATATTGAGCCGAATCGCAAAACCAAGTAGACTTTTTTGAATTTTTTTTTTGCTTATGAAGGACTACTTGGGCTTTGAAGCTGTGGTCTCGGGACACGCAGTCGCCAGTTTTTGCACTGTACGAGTTACTTAGTTCTTGATGTATATCACAGACAGTTTTTGGAGCCAATAATGTGGGTTAGTATTGATTTTGTGGACCATAAATGAATCGTCAGCGGGACTAAAATTGTTGTTTGACGCACTTTAACCCTAATTTTGGACCCGATGTACATGAACGAAGCTTGCAATTGTGCTTTGCATTGTTGGTGGGACTCAAACTAACATATTTAGAAGATTAGCGCATAGATTGGCCGTTTTTAAAATGGGGTATCACCGATTTTCGTTACTGGACGACCCATTTCTGCAAAATGCACTTTTTTACCCTCACATGTACATGATCAAACTAAAAACATAGAACAGTGTTTTAAAGTTAAAAAAAATTACTGCACGAAATAAGCTGGGAGCCACTGTATGTTTTACATAATTTTGATACCTTTTGATGCTACTTTTTAATTTATTTCAATACTTTTTGCTTTGTTAAAACACAAAAATTAAGTAAATTTTAAAATTCGACATAAATGATCAGATAAAAGAAATAAATTTATAAAAAAAACTTTGTTGCATACTTTAGGGATTGATAAACAGTTTATTCAAGCAAACACAAAATCACTACCAATTTTCACATTATTAGTGTTAAACTATTGTATTTTCGATAACATTTAATTCTTTGGAATGTCAAATCAGAAACCACTGATATTCACTGAAAGTGCACACGACAACAGCGCTGTAATTACCACACAGTTACTTACGTAATTGCTGACCATTAAAGCACAAAAAGGCGCACTAATTACGGATCTATTAAATTACAGTGGAATTATATTTTAAGTGGTGTCTGTGTATGTATGTATGTGTGTGTGTATGTGTGCAGCCCTGAATGAGGCTATAATATAATTTTAGAAACTAAAAATATCTAACCGCAGTGAAAAATGCTCTTTTTTTCCTTTCTTTCGTGTTTGATATGCAAATACAATACATGATACTTGTCAAAAAGAAGAGTGATGTAATTTGGACAATTTGATATTTGATACGTGGTTATGATAACTGCTGCCATGTTTTTTACTACTATTTTATTATTTTATTTCGTAGTATTTGCTAAACAGTTTTTGCACCAAAATATGCCCCACCTATTTTTTTTATTTTTTTATTACTGGAAGGTATGAACTATGATTACTTTAACTTTTGGAACATTTTTAAAAAATTACTTTTTGACTAAATTTTAATTTTTGGTTTCAGAAACGCACAGATAAACTTTTTTAAAATTGTAGGGGAAAGTAACCGGTTTTGGGCCGGGTTTCGTTTTTTGCCCGTAACTTGCATTCAAGTATACCATTTTCGGCCTTGTGGGTACCAATGGAAAGCTAGAGGCAGGAGTAACCAAAAAAGAAACATTTTTTGTATAATTTTTCAACAAAAAAATTTTTTTAACAAATTTTGTAAAAAGCTTGTTTTTTGACCAAAAAAAAAATTATAACCGGTTGTGGGCCACTCTGAAAAATCCACTGCAAATGCAAAATTATGAAAAAAAAACCAGTAAAGAAATATGTATTATCAAAATTTATTTCTCAATGAAGCCTCTAGTGGTGAAAAAATCATCGGATTCTCAATTTTTGCATGTATACTAGCTCTTTTTTATAGCAGCGCATTTCAAATGCACTAGCCGATCGCAGCCACCGTTGCATTTGATCGAATTCGCTGCAAATTGGTGCGAGGAACATTGATTTGCAATAATTTTCATGCAAAAAACATGGTGGCCCACAACCGGTAACGGCAGCCATCCCTTAAGTGACTGGCAAAATTGTCGTGGCAAAAAATTTTGAGCAAGCTCGATATAAAATCGGAAAATTTAACGCAAATACTGCATAAAAATGCATAACACTCACCTCTTTGCAATATTTCACTTCGCTTTATCACACTTGCAAAATCTTCAGAAATTACTTTATTGAAAATGTCTTCGTTTTGTTGTAGCTGCGGGTCAGATGCGTCCTTACATTTCAGTGTTTGCACTAATACTGTCTATTGTCAATGTACACTAGCTATGGACTAGTTTGTATGGACATTTTTAAAAATTATCTTTTTATACCCTGCGGTGGTTTTTTATGTGAGGTTTGATGAACAAGTGAGTGAGCCAAAATTTGGAGGGGGTGGTGTGGGTCTAACCCTTGCCAGATTTGAGTCAAAGTTCGAGTTTCGGGGGTAAAATTTTGAAAAAAAGCTCCTAATTGCCAATCAGTTGCACTTACAGTCATAAAATGTATGACCAACCCCCATTAAATTTTCCACCCCAATATTTTCTCCCACCATACTTACCTCCTATCTTCACCCCTTAGGGTCGCTCCCATATAAGCCTTAATTTTCATGACATTTTTATAAAATCGACCTTCACCACCCCCAGGCTGCCCCTACATTGTTCAAAAGTATGACCTACCCCCATTATTTTTTCTTCCCCATCATTTTCAGGAAACATACTTACCCCTATCTCCACCCCCTAGGGGTGCTATACAAAAATACTCATATTTATGTTAATTAATAAACATTTTTGCTCTCATCACCCCTACTGCTCCCATAGTGCTACTTAGGAAGGTAAAATGTATAACCGACCCCCATTAATTTTTCCAGCCCGTAAATTTTACTTTACTAACTTGCCCTCTATCTTCGTCCATTACCTTTACCGGATGGTACGATCGGCACACCCAGTAACTGCTCGTTTCCGTCATACGTGATACGCGTTTTTTTTTTTTTTTTTTTTTTTAATTCAAAACCACTGTAACTGTCAATTAATTTTTGTAACAGAACAAATATTAGTACACCAGTATAAAGTCGCACCCCGGACCGCTTTTGTATGAGAGCACCCCTAGAGGGCGGAGATAGAGGGCAAGTATGTTTTGTAAAATTGTCGGGCTGGAAAAACTAATAGGGGTCGGTCATATATTTTACCTTCACTATGGGGGCAGGGGTGATGAGAGCAAAAATGTTTATTAATTAACATAAATATAAGTATTTTTGTATGGGAGCACCCCTAGGGGGTGGAGATAGGGGGTAAGTATGTTTTCTGAAAATGATGGGGTGGAAAAAATAATGGGGGTAGGTCATACTTTTGAACAATGTAGGGGCAGCCTGGCGGTGGTGGAGGTCGATTTTATAAAAATGTCATGAAAATTAAGGCTTACATGGGAGCGACCCTAAGGGGTGAAGATAGGAGGTAAGTATGTTCGGTGAAAATGTTGGGGTGGAAAATTTAATGGGGGTTGGTAATACATTTTATGCCTGTTAGTACAACTGGTTGGCAGTTAGGAGCTTTTTTCAAAATTTTACCCCCGAAACTCGAACTTTGAGTCAAATCTGGCAAGGGTTAGACCCACCCCACCCCCTCCAAATTTTGGCTCACTTACTTTTTCATCGAACCTCACATTAAAAACAACCGCAGGGTATAAAAATCGAAAAATTGTTATTAAGCCCACAGCTAATGTACACATAACCTCATACTCAGATCTGTCATATTTTATAAACGTCAAAAAATACAAGGGGTGGCCCACAACCGGTTACCTTACCCTACAAAAATTTTCAGAGCTGCCATATGCTAGTTCTTTTAAGTTTTGCTTAAATCATATGTTTATAAAAAAGAATAAAAATTTAGTTTTAAAACACTTTATTAAACTTTCTATAAATAGAGCAAAAACTTTCGGCGTTGACACCTATTTTTGTTGTGTGTTTTTTTATATTTTTTTTTATATATCTTAAGTATCAAAAATTAACAAAAAATATCTTTTATTTTACAACACAGACTATACGCAAAGGGGTGGCAACCCTAAAAATGTATGTTGGACTTAAACAAAAGTTTATTGGAGTGTTTCAAGACATAATTTGAATTTTTTAAACAGATTAAGCAAATCTAATAAAAAAAAGGGTGGCAACACCGAAAGTTTTGTAAAATTTTAAAAAAGTTTATCCGAGGGTTTCTGAAACCAAAAACTTTAATTTAATCAGAAAAAGTAAGAATCATACAAGATGGTAACCCTTAAAATTTATGTTGGATTTTTAAAAAGTTTATGTAAGTGCTTTAATACAAAATTTTAATTTTTAAAAGAAATAGTTACTAAACGGAGAGTGATGAAATATTGCAAAAAACGACGGAGAATGATTAAACGGAGAATGACGAAATGTTGCAAAAACAGTAATATCAAAATGAAAATAGCAGTTTTTTTTTAAGTTGAAATTGATAGCCCCCCAACTGTTTTCTGATTTAGTTATATAAAGATAAAATAATATGCTTAGCAATATAAAAAAAAACCTACGCGGAGAATGATGCTCACTTGAGTTCTTTACTAAATTTTTAAAAATTTTTTTAAAAAAAAAAACATACGAACAATCACTATCGAAAAACCAAAACTGACTGAACTGAAAATTTACTGAATCTCCACTTTCTCTTCAAATTCAGTTTTCTATTTACTCAATTTTTAAAAAAATTTAGAAATAAAATCTGAAGCCACCTTCGAAAAAAACCAAAAAAATAGAAAATTCATAGCTACTTTTTTTATAAATCGGAAGTGTTGATTAGATACCACTCAATTACTTATTGAATTTTTATTTCTTGATAAGCAGAGTTTTCACCTTGAGCGTAAACTTTCTTTACAGTTTTTATAAGCCTTTATCCTTCGTAACGCAGCATACATTTGCAGTGATTTTTCTTATCAAAATATAGTGATTAAATATTACGACTGCATAGATAAAATTGTTTACTACCAATAAAAAACAAAATTTAAATTCTTAAGAGGTTACCTTATATCTACGAGCGGCACTAATATTTGCAATTTCCATTATATCTCAACCACCGCTTGAACTTAACAACTGCATGTGCATTAAAGAAGGAAATTGTAAATAAGGGCAATAAATTTCAATGCCGCTACCGCCGCACTCAACACAACTCACTCAATTTCAGGACGACACAGCTGCTGTGCCCGTGGCGCGCACTTCAATGTTGAAGCTCATGAGCTCACACTGGCGGCGCGCGGTGCGATGTCACTCGCAGTGACAACGAACAAATTACGCCGCTTTGGAACACCAATGGAATTTAATGTCAACGAACACAATGGTGGCACAATGCTGCTCTGCTCTGCTTGGCAGAGAGATACTCATTCTCTTTTTATGACTTTTAAAGCCAACTTCTGCACATGACTTACAACTTTCAATGGTTGACTTAAAGGACATTAGGGACATTTTGATCATTCATCTAAGTGGTAGTAAAAAAATGAAAAAACACAAAAATTCCATAGAAAAGAAAACGGACGCTTCTTTTTTTTACATATTAAAGTCATAAAACGAGAGACACAAACTGTTGCTGTAGCAGCATAAGTGTGCTACCTAAGTAGTAGATGGGTAGCGTCTCTCTCTCTCTGTGTTGTAGAAGACAATGTTATGGCTGTAAAAGTTAGCCATAACGCATACATACATAGTTACAAGAATATACACTTGACAAAATGGCTCAACTACACAAGTGTTACATGATTTATACATTATGGCCAAAAAAAAAAAAAAAATGCACAAGTACGCAAGACAAAATTCTTAGAATTTTTCAAATTATACTGAAACTTTACTTAAACAACGACGCACCACTTTACTCACTTTCGAGTGAAACAAATCGGGGGGAAACATGAGGCTCGTTAATGTGCCATCACTTTTTGCTCATTGATATGTCACAGTTGTACACGTGCTTAACCTCTTAAAGGAAAGCAAGTGCTTGTGAAGACATTTCAGTGCATATTGTTTGATCGAATTTGTTTTAAAAAGGTTTATGATTTTCTTTAGAAAAAAGAAAACCTTCAAATATGCAAAATTCAAGTGCGTCTACTACTTGCCTAAGGCATTTGCATATTTGTCTATTTATATTTTTCGTAACGCATAGTTTCTTTTTACACGTTGAAGATTCAAAAATATGTAGGCGCTTCGATTCTCTCAAAATAACATCAGTATGAATAATATGCTTATTAAATTGACATTCAATATTCAAAAATAAAGTTGGCAGACGTTTTCTTACTAAATACTTTGCTGGCAGACGCTTAGATTTTCTCAAATTAATATTAATATGAATAATATGCTTATTAAATTGTCCTTTTTTGCTAACAGATGGTTAAATTCTCTCAAACAAATATCAGTGTGAATAATATGCTTAATAAATTGCCATTCAGATTTAAAAATATAGTTGGCAGACGTTTTGTTACTAATTACTTTGCTGGCAGACGCTTAGATATTCTCAAAATAATGTTTATATGAATAATTTATTTATTATATTGTCTTTCAAGATTCAAAAATATAGTAGTAGGCAGACGTTTTCTTATTAGATTCTTCGTTAGCAGACACTTAGAGTCTGTCAAAATAATACCAATATGAACAATATATATGAAGCAATCCACGCCAAGTGTACCAGCTCAAAATTCGAAAGATGCTTTCCTCTTGAGTAAAAAAGATATATTTTATTATAAATATTTTTTTTTTAAAAAGAACACTTCAAAATGAATGGGACCAGTAACTTAGATTTATCAATTTACAAACTTTAGTGTAAGCTATAAATTTTTGAAAAAACACCCTTTTCATGAAAATGACTAAAAACGCCAACTTAAACACCCTGTACTTAAACAACAAATGGTCCTAAGATCAAATCCTCCCGGACTATTGTTTTTGCACACCGGATCTACCATATTGGCAAATTTCAGCGAAATCGGAGAAAATTTTGAGTTGGTACACTTGGAGTGGATTGCTTCATATATTACATTGTCATTGACAAATAAAGTTGACAGACGTTTTCTTATTGATACTTTGCTGGCAGACGCTTAGACTTTCTTAAAATATTATTAATAAAGTAAATATGTAAACTATGTCTATCTTCTTATGCATAAATTTATTTTTTTGTGTTCAAGATACAAAAATATAGTTGGCAGACGTTTTTCTATAGAATTCTTTGCTGGCAGACGCTGAAATTCTTTCAAAATAATATCAATATGAATAATTTGTTTATTGTATTAACGCATAATTTTTCTCTTTCGTGTTTAAAATTCAAAAAAAAAGTTGGTAGACGTTTTATTATTGGATTTCTTTCTACCGGACGTATAGATTTTCTCAAAATCACATTAATAAATTTAATATGAATACTATGTCTATGATACTAATGTGTAATTTCCTGTTTTTGCGTTCAAGAAACAAAAACATAGTTGGCAGACGATTTCTAATTGAATTCTGTACTGGTAGACGCTTAGGTTCTTTGAAGATGTTTGCGGACGTTCATTGTTTTTTTTATTAAAAAGCTATAAGAAAAGGTGGCACATTTATTGGTAAACGGTTTAAAGTATAAAATTTGGACAGAGCCGGATAATCAGGGGTGATATTACTTATTTTTTTCAGATGCCTTTTAAAGATTTGGCAGATTTTTTATGCATGCTTTAAAATAAACTCAGAAATGATAAGATTTAAAAAGTTAACCATAAATAAATGTTTTAAGGTGTAATTTTCTTTTCAGTTACTTTTTTGAAATCCATTTTTGCATTTTTGCTACATCTGTGTTACGTGTTTGAAAATACAAATGACAGATGTTTTTTTTAGCTTTATGTTTTACTGGCTGACGCTTAATTTTTTGGCAAATGTCGATAATATTATTTTTCATGATTTAAAATAGAAGCATATGCCAAGCACTTTATTTTTGATGCACATTTGTAAGCATCATGTACGAAAATGTAAATGGCAGACGTGTTTTAATTTATTGTTTCGTAGGCAGACGGTCTTTTTCTGTCAAATTGAATTCGATAAATTCAGTTTAAATGATTTAAAATAAACGCAGCTTATTGCCACATTATTTTTATGCACATTTAGAAAAAATGTTTTTAAAAATACCCAGACGTATAACTAATCACCAGACGTTTGTGTACAGTTTAAATTTGTATCGCTGCTTTGTCCCATCTTTACGTTTTTAAATTGAATCCTCTACTTTATATGTCTTAGCATTTTCTTCTTTTATAATTGGCAGACTGTTTTGTTAACGCTGGCAGATGTTAGCATTCTTAAAACATTTTTAGTTTTGAAACTATCAATATTGTACAATTATGTAAGACGTGTATACTTTCCAAGCATAGTTGGCAGACGAAAGCAAAGTTGGCAGACGTTTAGTTTTCAAATATAATGCAGGCAGACGTGTTTTTTTTTCACTATTCTTTTCTTTTTTATTGATCTGCCACTCAAAAACGTTAGGCAGACGCATAGCTATTCACTATTTTATGGCAACCAAGTGTCCTTCTGTTTTCTTTAAGGGTTTTTTAGGAATACAATTGACAAAAAATTTGTTGTTCTGCAAATGTACAAACAGTTCACGATGGGTTAATGCGCTAAATACGTGATTTTCTAGGTTATTTTGCTTTTGTAGGGTTGTAGCAAAAGGTAATGTCTACGTATTTTTATTCATCTTAAGAATGCACAGCGCCACTCTTAAAATTGCTGCTTAACATTTTTATGTTGTTGCTGTTGCTGCTGCGTTGCAGTAGAAAATTCAGATTTAATTTTAAATGGAGCAATAAATGAAATGAATTATTATTCATGTAATTGGGTTGTTAAACAAATTTAATTAAAATGTTTTGAGGAAAACTGTGTGCTATTTCTGTGCGTGGCTGCCTTAAATGTAAAAGGACTTGCAAGCACATGCCTTGGCATGATGTTGGTGGTGGTGCGCAGCATTCCATTACAGGGAGTTTTAACGCAACAACAACATATGGCTTTAAGTGCCTGTTAGCGTATGTTTTTGTTGTTCAGAAATTACCTTCCCACAGTATGTTGTTGTTATGTTGGAATTTGGCAAAAACTTTAAATATCTCTCTCGTTTTGTGGATAAAGTTTTATATTTCAATTTATTTAATAGAGCTTGAAATTTTTGCAAAAAAAACTTTTACAATTAATCGTAGTTAAAGGTTATTTTCACAATATAAAAAGCAATAATGGCTAGACATGTTAGAGTGTAGTAAATCTGAAATAAATAAAATCGCCACTAACAAAATAAGGACAATATTATGGAGGTATTTGACATATGAACTTTTTTAAAATGTGATCCTTAGCCGCACATAACAATCGAAGATAGTAATTTGGGTCTTTTTGTAGTTTGAGGAAATTCTGGAATAAGGTCGGTGATATGTAATATTTTCAGCCAACAGCTTTTAAGGAAACAAGCCTGATTGCAATGGCATAGCACCATTCATCTGAGAAAGGGAATTTTCTTTATACCATTCATTGAAGACGAAAGGCAACTGAAGTACTGATTGTCTTTAATAGTGTATAGTTCATAAATCTGACTTAAGTCGAACCGATACTGGAGATGTTAATAGAAGATTATAGGTTGAACGATCATCCCTGGAAACTGATTTTGCATAGGAAGTATAAGGCTCATGCAAAAGACACCTACTAAAACAGTTATTACCAAATAATGAATTGAGCTCTAGGGGCATGTGCCCATTACTTAAGTTTCTCCAAAAAGTTGGACTTCCAGATGAAAGGTTAAACGTAGAAATATTTATTCAAAAGTCAGGCGAATAAAGGTTTTAAAAACCTTTTTAAATAAACGATAATTTTATTGCAGTGAAACTTCTTTGGCAGCGCTAAGGGTAAAATTTCAAGAACGCGTCGCACATTTTTGGAGACATTTTTTTTCACACTTTTTTGACACCTTTTTGACGTCACTTTTTCATCGTCACATGTCTTGACGTCACCTTTTTCGACACTTTCTTCGTCACTTTTCTTGACCTCACTTTTTTGACACTTGTTTGGTGTCACATTTTTCAACATTTTTTGTCGTCACATTTTCAGACTTATTTTTCGGGGTCACTTTCTTAAACACTTCTTTCGGAGTAATTTTTTATGGCACTTTTTCGTCGTCACATTTTTTGAAGTCAATTTTTTCAACACTTCCCTCCCTTCACTCCCTTTTCATCGTCACAATTTTTGACACCTTTTTGGAGTCACTTTTTTGCTTTTGTGACGACTAAACGTCACAGTTTTCGGCACTTTTTAACGTTATATTTCTTTACACTTTATTGGAGTCGACACTTTCGACACTCATTTTAACGAAGCTTTTTTGGAGTTACTTCTTTCGACACTTTTTCATCGTTAAATTTCCCGACACTTTTTTCGACACTTTCGGAGTCACATTTTTTTGATACTTTTTAACCGTCACTTTTTTGACTTTTGGCATAATTTTTTTCGACTATTTTTTGGCGTCAAAGTTTTTCAAAATTTTTCGGAGTCACTTTTTTCGACACTTTTTCATCGTTGCATTTTCCGTAAATTTTTTGCCGTCAAAATTTTCGACACTTTTTTGGAGTAACTTTTTTCGACACTTTCAGCGTCACATTTTTTCGATACTTTTTCGGCGTCACTTTTTTGATACTTTTTGGCATCACTTTTTTCGACTATTTTTTGGTATCAAAATTTTTCAAAACTTTTTTTGGTGTCACAATTTTCGACACTTTTTGGCGACACATTTTTCGTCATTTTTTTGGTGTCTCATTTTAACAACGCTTTTTTTGGAGTCACTTATCGGCGTCACATTTTTAACACTTTTTTGGTGTGACTTTTTTCGACACTTTTTTGAAGCTACTTTCCTCGATATTTTTTAGCTTCATTTTTTTCAACAATTTTCGACACTTTTTTGGCGTCACAATTTTCGACACTTTTGTGACGTCAAATTTTTCGACGCTCTTTTGGTGTGACATTTTGATACTTTTTTGGCGATTGAGCATCACTTTTGCCATCACAGTTCTTTTAACAACCCCCATATCTTAAAACTATAAAAACAATTTTGACGAAATTTTGGTATGTCGGTGCCGAACGTGAATATCAATCATTGGTCAAAAGGTGGGCGTTATCAACTTAGTATCACGGCCACTTTTTAAACATAAGTTTAATTTTCTGCATGCACTGAGATTAAATTAAAGAAGCTTTTCTTCTGGAGATTGCCGAAAAAACGCTTATTTTGAGGTCAAATATAAATTGTTCCACTAAAAAGGTATCGAAATCTTAAAGAACCGCTAGAATAGGTGTATCGCTCTTGAATGAATTTGCCTATTTTTATGACTAAAATCTATTTTGATTTTAAAGTTTTTTTTTTTCATGAGACCACGAACTTATCAGCCGATGTGTTAGTTGTATATTATTCAAATTTTGCTTTCAAGTTTTACAGCAGGATTCCTTGATTGTTTTCCTTACATCCGCAACCCTTCTTCTCCTCTGTACGATGTTTTTGCAATAGTGTCTTATTTTTTTCCCTCATGTGGCATATGAGTAATAAAGTTTATAGCTCGATCTTGAAGTAGTAAAAAGTATTTAGAGCTACCATTATGGATTCATTTTGATACGCGCATTGAATAATGATCCATCAACTATCAATCAAATTTAAGCACTAAAGGCCATAAAAATTTGAATTATGTCATAAAACTTATTGTATTTTTATGTATATATAAGAATCACTACTTCATACATATATGGAAATATATATTTTTTTATACATACATCAAAACGAGTAGGTACATTAAAAAGCATATTTATGCGTTGTCTCGTTAACTGTCTATCGGACTACAAGTGTATTCACACATGCGAATTAAATACATACGGAGAAATCCTTGCATACATAAAAATGTGTTTGTTACTCTCATATGCAAATAATAAAATCTCGCATAAAAAAGATTTTTTAGTGTAAAAAAAAAACACGTAGATGTTAAATAACATTAAAGAAAAAGATTTTTTGATGTTTGCTTATGTTGACAATAGAGATGAGATGCGATGAGTTGATGAAGTGTATGTTGATGTTGATAACGTTTGACTTGAATGTTGATGATTTTTGACGACTACACGATATGTTGTGACAACCTTTTCGTATCTTCTGCTATTTTTTTATATTTATTTAAAACTTTTAACACACACATCTTAAGTATGCACACATCTACACAAAGACCATTGATGTATCTATCGTTGATTTTTTTTTTTTTTTTTTTTTTCCTTAGAAATTCTAAAGAAATCGTGAAGTTTATCGACCATTTCCAAAAAGTTTATGAGTCTATTTACTTTATTTATATTGCTTATAAAATACACCAAGTTTATTTTTCATAGAAAAAGAGAAGAAATAGAAAAGCCATTGATAACAATACAAAGGCAATACCAAAGTAGAAAGGACAAGCTTTTGGTTACAGCTTTAATAAGACCTTTTGCAGATAAAGAAAAAATAAATCACGTTTTTGGCTGAAGAATCTTTCTATGATGAGATTTGATTGAGTTATGACGCCTTAAAGCTGAGATTTTAAACAAAAAATTCAATTATTCGAGAATTTTGAGTAATTTTTGTTTTTTAAGTTTTAAGCAGTAAAAGGTTTATTTTTCAAATTGATCTTATATGTTTTATTATTAAAAATGTTTGCAAACTTTTTTAGCTGAAACTAACAAAGTTTACCTATGTGGGATCGCCTTAATTTGTACACATTCAACTAGATCAGAGTTTTCTGAATACAGAAGTACTAACCTTTTTTGCAGATTTTTGCAGCTTTTTAAACTATCGTTGTTTTTGTAGATGTCTACCTCTCCAAAAACGGCTACTTATTTGTTCAATATTGTATCTTCGATTTTGAATTTATAATTTTTACTATCTGATTCTTCATCAGCGTCTGTCAAAAGATGTTTAAAAATGTTTGCTGCCATATTGAATCCGCCATTTGAACTTAAAACTTTTACTATCAGATTCTTAATCAGCGTATGTTAAAAACCTTGAATAATGACATTCTTTCAAACCCCAATGGATTAGATACCATTGCTTCACTTGAATTCTTGCGCTGAAAACACCATGATATATAATTTCTTTAAGTACAGTACAAATTCAATTGAAGTCGGCCGGGCAGTCCATCAAAATGAACAATTCAGAAGTTGATCGGCTAATGAAAGAAATGTTTGAAGTATCTGATACAGATATTAATTAGCATGCCCAAAATGCTTTCGCTACCACAAAAACAACATCGCTTGAAATAATCCAGTGTGCTGCACTATAGGTAATTTGATCGATTTTCGAGGCAAAAGTTGATTTTTGGTACCACTCCCCAAACTTCTTTAAGTTAAGTAAATAGGAATTGCAGAGAAATAACTTAGATTTTCTCTTTTTCCATATTGCACTTAACTTAACTCATGCCTTTATGCAATCAACTTCTGATGCTTTAAAATGATGTTCGAAATAACTTTTTACCTATCGAACGATGGCATAATTTTCTACATTCATCAAAACCGAATCTCCATAATATGCCAATTGTAGTTGGCATTTTAATAAAGTTCCTATACGCATACATATTTCATACACGAGTATGACTAAAATATTAAAAATAAATTCTATACCTCAGCACAGCAAAATTATTATCTTCAAAGCAATCACACTAACAGCAGTTGAAGGAAGAATATCAAAGGACCTACAAGCATTCCGTACATTTCGAATAGAACGCAAATAAATCAAATAACTCATAAAGGAAAAAACCATGGAAATGATGATGATTGCTACAAAATACCCAAAAATTCTGAAGAGCTTCGCGCAATTATTTAAACCACTTTTATTGGCAAAGTTTAACAAAAAAAAAATTGAATTGAAGAACAAAATACGAAACCACAGAAAAACAAAAAAAAAACATTAAAATGCAACTTCATTGAAATAATTTGACTGCCTAAAATGAAAGGAACGCGCGCCAGAGGAATCCAATTTTTCTTCTCAGTTACGTAACTTAACATACTTAGTATGTCTGTACGGCACGTATGTATGTATGTATGTAGATATATCAAACCATCAAACCAATATGTAAAAGGCACCAGCACCGCCAGTATCAGGACAGACGTAGCGAAAAAATGAAGCAAAACAAATTATCTTCACTTACAATCGCATTAAAGTACCTTTGCAAGGAAGGCGCGCCAAGAAAGAAGTACAAGCAGCTAAGTAAAAACAACAACGAACATAAGAAAATTCAAAGAAAAATGAAAAAAATAAAACTTAAGAAACCCTGACGTTAGCATGTAAACAGGAATATGGATGTGTGTGTGTAGGTTTGTTAGTGTATGTACTTATATCCATAAAGGTACTTTGTAGGAAAATTTTATTAGCACAATTTGTCAGAATATTTAAAATTGAAATCTCTCCTTCCGAGCATGTGTAAGGACTTGCCAACAACTCGAATGACTCTTCAAAGACTCTTAGGAGACTCCACCGTTGCTCTTGAAACTTGTCAGTTATTATATAGCTATACTGCGATACAAAGCTGTATCTTAGACGGCCATTAAGAATCTTGACTCGAGTGCCAATCAAATTGATGTGACTCTTCAAAGACTCTCAGGCGACTCTGCAGGCGCTCTTGAAACTTTTTACCTACCATCACCCAGTTGTTTGGAGAGAAATCTGATCAGACAATCCGGATCTCCCGCCGGCAGTATTCGCTGGTAGAAGTTGTTTAATCAACGGATCTGAAGGCGCAATCTTGTCTGTATGGTAAAGAAGATTGATTAGTGATTAAACGTTGGTTAACGGAGGAGTGATGCAACGAAACTTGAGAGGCTGTTGGCTAGACATTGTCCCATGGCAACGCTCCCAGCGGCAACCCTTGATAATGGTGGTTGGCATTGGCATTGTTGACCGCAGTTTCGTTGTCGACTATCAGCCAAAGCAGAAAAGCGGATGGGCTTGACTTTTGGAGAAATGAGTGTTTTTCTCTTTAATCCCAATTGTCACGTTACGCATATGGCAAAAAAGGTAAAAAGCAATCCAAGACAGGATTTCGAGGGTTTTTCTGAGAAATCCGAACTTGGTAACGTGTTCCCACGGTTCATAGTAAGTCGAGTCGTACACGGTAAAGTGCCCATAGCAACCTTCGGTAGGACTACTACTCCCAAGAAAGCTTTTTTGAAAGGAGGGATGCACCAAGAAACGTGTTCCCACAATCCATGACAAACCGACATGTGTGATTAGTCCCAGGTGAATCAAAGTCATACTAACAGTAGCGTATTGCTACCAAATCTGATCAGAAATTATTCTGGTACCACGGCAGTGAGTAGCCTTTTAGAGTATCCGATTCGCTGGATATCCCAACTGACTATTGGTATGGCCGTTCGGGAAGTTTCCTGGTGGCTGTGATTTGGACGTGAATCGCATTAAAAGGTTGGAAGCTCGGTGTGGAGTTGCATTCTCAACCGGATGCCATGACTCAAAAAATGCCCGAGGTTTAGATAGTTCTCATTTCTTCCCTACCATTGGAAGGAATTGCGTCTGATCGCATGATTCTACAAATGGAAACCAACTATCGGCATTATGCTGATGGAAAGTTGCGACGTCCGTGGACCGTGCGTGAAGAACACCGTGAGATTTTTCTTAATTTTAACTTTTCCTACTGAGTTTAAATATTTTGTGCTATGCACATGGAATTTCTGCTGTAGGAAACATGTTGTATTTCGTATGATTTTGTGTTGCGCGCCTAAAAGTAGGCTGTGCTTTTTGGGGGACGAAATTGAAAAGTAGAAATGTCAGCGAAAAAGTAAAAGAAATATAAACTCAAACGTGATGAATATATTGCAAAAGAAAGTACATATACACGATAACCTTACTGTTTTCCCTAAAGGTTTATTTTGACGCCGCCGCCACACCAACACCATCAACATTGTAATATGGCTGTCTGTCGGTCTGTCCAAAGGTTGGCTTAGTTGTAGTACTTGTAGTTGGTAGATTTTTTGGTTGGTTTGCCTTAGATGTTGATTGAGTACATAACCAACCTGCGCTGATATTTTTTTCATATTAATGTTTGGATATATGTCGACATTTTCGTTAGCTATGCGATTTTTGTGCGCGATTAACAAAGTAGCAATAGCGACAGGTTTATGTTTTTGAACAATTTTATACATCCTTGAAGGATTTAAATTCCATGAAACGATGAACAAACGAAAAATGAAAGGTAAATAGTAAGCAGACTCTTTTTCCAATTTTCTAGACATATTTCTTATTTTTATTTCGTTATTTTCTAAGAATTTTTTCACTTTTATTGCGAATTTGAATAGAGTTTTGCTCAATGTAAGTAGTACAAATTGGTAAGACGGTTTAATGTTAAATGTATATACATATGGAATTTGTTTGTATTTTTCTTTATGTTAGTATATTCAAGTAATGTGCATGTTTTTTTTGTAAGGCATAAAAGGATACTATACTTTTAAACTTAACTTAAATTATATTAAAAATTTCGTTGGAAGACCGAAGATTCTTGATAAAACAGGAAACTGAAGATTGAAATTAAAATGCGAAAGTGTTTAGGAAATAATATCAAACAATCAGTTTACGTACCTTATAATAAAGTGTTTTAGTATTAAATCAAATAAGCGTCTTTGAATTGTGCCAAATTGAATGTTTTTCCTCTATAAGAGGGTGCTTGGCGAAATGATTTATTCTCAAGTAAATATCAAACTTTCAACTGAATTAACTCTGAATTTAGAGACTTATTCGCCAACCATAATCAAATAAGCAATTACCGCGATTAGTGATGGGACGATTAACTGGAAAACGATTAATATATTGTCATACCTTTCGATAAATCGACGGTTAATAGACGATACACCTAAACCGTAAATTGTATTTTTGCCTATTTCTTCAGATGGGTATAAAATGTACCCTTGAGGGGTTATAGGGTTAAAATTGATTTTATGATTTCTTTTAGAAAAAAATTTTCCTGGGTCAACCCAGCGTTTTAGAGAAACTTTTTTTATAATATATTTGGTTTATAGAGTTCAAAAGGGCTTTGCAAAGTTCTAGACCTGTACCTTTAATTGTTATTCCTAATTTTTGACTTTGCCGGCCATTGTAGTATGAAAAAGGTAGTATTAACATATCCTAATATAATTTTGTTTTGAATTCTTATTTTTTCATAATAATTAAAAAAAAACGTTAAATTTTGCTCTACTGAAAAATATGAAAACATGCGACACCAGTATTTGCCAGTTGAGCACAAATATGATGCTTTAGCTTGCAAAAACTCCACAATAACCCATCGGCCATCAATTAAATTCAAGATTATTGCAGCGCACACTCAAATAAAGCAATTCTAATAACTTTTTGCGCAAAAGAGTGCATCGAGCGTCAATTTTTTTTAAAGCAAAGCACAATTTACCTTTATTCCAACATAATTAATTGTAAATCATACGTCATGTTATTGTAATGTTCTTGATTTAATTCGGAGGATTAAGCCTACCTACTTCTACGCAGTCATGCAATGAAATACTGCAATGACTGGCTTTGTCACTTGCAATAGAACAAAGCAAAGTGACGAAAGTCTTTCTACAAAAAATTTCCTTTTAAATAAAAAGATTTTTATTTAAAGGTTTTTGAATATTTTTTAATATTTCCTTCTCAGAATATTATTATTTCCTTAAACCTAACAAGGTTAATTATCGCTTTAAAATTATAAATATAACAAGAATTATAAGGCTAAAATTATCTCCTAATATTAAAATATCTAAGTAAAAGAAAATAAGAAAATAACAACAACAACAATAGTAGCAGTAAGCTTAGCTAGTCATAAAGTTTATGACCTGTTCATGACCTAAAAGCATGTGCATAGCATTGCACATACAAACGTACACCCACTGCACAAAGCAACGCACGCATGTGCGTCACATTATGTATATGAACGTACGTACAAAAGAACGTTAAGTTTTGATACTTTTAGTATGTTAGGACAGTGGCGTGACATTAAATAAACATGCACGCACAACACCTCCCTTTTTTTAAGAAAAAAAAAAAATTTCGTTATGTAAATTTTTTTTTTTTTGATATTTACATTAATGTTTAATTGAATTTAATTAGTGTTTAACTACTGTTGTTGTTTTTATCTTTAAAAACAAAATTCTTTTATTTTGCAGTACATATTTATGTATGTTATCAAGAAAAATTAATGTGTTTTTTTTAAAACATCTTAAAAATAGTTAACAATGATTTTTTTTTATTTTTGCTTAAATTTAAAAATTTGAATATCATTTACATATGTATATATTATTTTTATATTAATATACATTTTTACATAAGTACATGTATTTGGTTTCTGTGTATATAAGTATTTATTTTATTTATTTAAATCAAAAAAAAATATTTATATATTTAAATATATACATGTATTTTTATCTCCTTAATTAAATAAAAAAAAATATTAACTATATATATTTTGTGGTCATGCGCATGAACCATAAAAATATTTTATTTTGTATTAATTTTTTTTTATTTTTTTTTTTTTTTTGTGTTTAAGCTAACTTAAGTCTATTTTTATGAACTAGCATATGTTTATTTTTTACTTTAATTTTACAATTTCCTAGATCATCTAAATCAATTACTTGGTATGGACCTTTATAAATGTTGTCAAGCTTATGGCCTGCATCATTTTCTAAAAATACCAAATCATTAATTTTTATGTTTTTGGATTTAGCAGTTTTATCATAATAAATTTTTGAATTAGTTTTTGATTTTTCAATAAATTCAAAAGCTCTCTTTTGTGCAACTTGTAAGCGATATTTTAATTCTTTTTCATATGTTTCAATGTTGTATACCGGTTCTATTTCTTTCGAAGTTAGAAAATCGAATGTATTTGGAATTTTTCCATATACAAGCTCAAATGGCGAATAACCATGAACGGTTGATGGGGTTGTGTTATAACAATACGTAAAGTACTTTAAACCTTCATCCCAATCGGATTTATCGGGGGATAAATAAGAGCGTAGATACTCATTAAGTGTTCTATGACTTCTTTCAATTGTACCAAGAGTTTGGTGATGATAAGCAGTAGAAGTTGTGTGTTTTATTTTTAACAATTTGCATAATTCTGCTAAAAGTTGATTTTTATATTCTGTTCCCATGACAGTAATGATTTGCTTAACTGGACCATGCATAAGGATACAATTTTCGACAATTGCCCTAGCAACGGTATTAGCTGACTTATCAGGAATTGCTGACGTGATTAAAAATTTAGTTAAGTCACAAATAATAGTGACAGCATATTCGTTACCATGAATTGATTTTGGTAAAGGACCGACAGTATCTATTTGTATTTTGTCGAATGCTTTTTCTGAAGTTTTTGTATGTATTAAGGGTTCTTTTGATTTGTTGCTAGTTTTATTTTTTTTACACTCTTTGAAGTTTTTAACATATTGTTTGACATCTTTTGTCATATTTTTCCATGTTAAATGTCTGCTTATTTTTGAAATCAATCTTTTGATGCCTGCGTGGCCACCTAGTACAGGATCATCATGAAATTTTCGTAAAATTTCCTGGCGTTCTTTAAGATTAGAAATGGTTTTGGTTTTTGGAGTAATCGCTATAATCACCTTCTTGAGGTAATCCTTGCCTTTTAATTTAAATTCGTTAATATCAAAATATTTGAAGAGCTCACTATTCAGTGATATTTGTAACTTATTGTAACCTCTATTGCCGACTTCATTATCTAGCCTCGAAAAGAATTGCTCTAAAGCAATTTTCCCGTGAACAACAAGGTCACTTATATTAAGTTCTAGAACTTTTAATTTTCTTTTTAATAATATTATAGTGCACTTTTTACTATCATATTGTAGACAAGGTTTCATAAATTTGAGGGGATGTTGCTATATGATTAGCAACTGGTATGGCAGATGTTTGTATTTTTGTTTTTGACCTAGTAGTGACTTGAAATATTTCAGCATTTTCGCGTTTTATCTGTTTGATTTGCCCAAAATCAATTCGCGATAAGGCATCAGCGCCACAATTGTCTTTGCCTTTTATGTATTCAATTTCGAAATCGAATTCTTCTAGGTCTAGTCTAACTCTAGTTAATTTTGAGGATGGATTTTTCATTGAAAATAGATACGTTAAGGGTTTATGATCACTCTTAACTAAAAATTTGTTTCCAAAAACATACGGCTTAAAGAAGTTTATTGCCCAGTGAATAGCTGTTAATTCCTGTTCAATGACAGATTTATTACTTTCGCCTTTCGTGAACGTTCTTGAGGCAAAAGCAATTGGCAATTGTATCCCGTCATATTCTTGACTAAGGACTGCACCACAAGCTATTTTGCTTGCGTCCGTAGTTATACAAAATTGTTTGTCAAAATCTGGGTATTTAAGGATTTTCGGTGATAAAAGAGCTTGCTTTAGATAATTAAAAGCATTTTCACAATCTTGTGACCATTCAAAAGGTACTTTCTTCCTAGTTAACCGCGTAATGTGAGTAGAATATTGTGAAAAATTTGGAATAAATCGTCTATAATAATTAACGAATGCAATGAATCGACGTGCTTCATCTCCATTTGTAGGAGTAGGATAGTTTAAAATTTTATCGAATTTCGAATCATCTGGTAGTATGCCACTATCAGTACATTTGTGTCCAAGAAAACTGACTTCAGAATTGAAAAAATTGCACTTATCAGGGTGAAGCTTTAAATTTGTTTTTCTGCAAATTTCAAAAATTGATTCAAGATTTGAGAGCATGTGAGATTCGGAACACCCGATGACTATTAAGTCATCCATATAAATAAACGCTTTATTTGGACCTAATCCAGCGAAAGCTAGTGTCATCATTCTCTGAAAAGAGTTAGGGGATATCTTCAGACCAAAAGGTAATCTTTTAAATCTAAAGGAACCCTGATTACTGGAAAATGACGTAATATCCCTAGAATCCTCATCAAGTTCTATTTGATGGAAACCGGATATGAGATCCAAACAAGAAAAATATTTTGCTCTGCCCAACTGATCTAGAATATCGTCAATTCTAGGTAATGGATATTTATCGGAAACCAACTTTTTGTTCACTTGCCTATAATCTATGACAAGTCTCCAACGCTTCTTTTCGTCACCTGGTATAGACTTCTTCGGTACAAGTAAAATCGGACTATTGTACTCCGAAGCTGAAGGCTCGATTATTTCATCGTCTATCATTTTAGTTATCTGTCTATCTATTTCAGGTTTATGGGTATGCGGAACTCTGTAGTTTTTAATGTAAACTGGATTTTTATCCTTAATTCTCAGTTTTTGCTTGTAGAAATTATTAAACGTAACTTTATCACCCTCAATAGCAAAAATATCAATAAAAGAATTGCAAAGTGCAAGTAATTTTTCTTTTGACTGTAACGGGCAATTTTTGGCTATTTTACCTAAAATTTTTTGATTTCTCTCGTTAGAGTCATTATTTTCATCTATATTCACAACATAATATTGATCAAGATTTTCAGTTTTAATTGAATAATTATCAAGTAAAAGGTTTTTATCCGTTGTATTAACAATTTTTATGAAAGCATTATCTCTTTTGACGATAGTATTTCCAATGAAAACACCATTAGAAATTTCTTGATTAGGGACCAATAATTCTGCTTCCTCTGAACCAATCGTAATTTTTCGAACTACCTCGGCTCTTGCCGGTAACAGTAAAGTGTTTGGCCTAACTTCATCTAGGATTTCTAAACATAAATTCACAGTTGAGTTATGCGGCCTAATAATTAGCATACTAGGACCTTCATTCTTGTAATCTAAGAGACAATTATAATGTTTAATGAAATCTAAACCAATTATTCCATCACAAGGGATTGGAAATAAATCATCTACAATTTGGAAACTTTGTTGGATTTCGCAGCTATCTATAAAAATTTTGGCATTAACGCTTCCTAAAGTTGAAATATTACCTTCACCAATTCCTGTTAATTTAAATATATTTTCTTTGTTAATCAAATGGCTCGATAATAAATTTGTAACTTTAAAAATTGAAATATCGGACCCTGTGTCCAATAAAAACATACTCAACGAGTTATTTAAAGATGACTCAACAATAACAAAATTGTTGAATTTAAAATTGATATTTAAAATTTTCTTTTCTGTAATTAATTTGTTAGATTTGCCCCCAGGTGGGCAGCCTGAGGAGCCAAATCGTTTTCCGAATTCGCTTCTATTGGTCTTACATTCCTATTAGCAGGTGTTTGACTTGTTGGTTGGTTTTGATTACCATAACCCTGATTTCGATTATAATTACGATTACGGTTTTGATTCCTATGCTGATTATAATTCTGGTTCCGGTTACGATTTTGGTTTCTGTTATAATTCTGATTACGGTTGTAATTTGGATTGAAATTTTGATTAGAATTTTGATTGTAATTATTGTAGTTTCTGGAGTTTCTATCAAAATTATTATTTCCTCTACTATTATAATTCCCTGAGTAATTGTTTGTTTGCATAAAATTTACTTTTATCGTATCTTCAGATTCACTACTTACTTCGGTAAATTTTGTAATTGCTTCACTGATAGAACTAAACTGACTTGCCTGCATTACTATTTGTGCTTTTTCAGTTCTAGCATTTTTCGTTAATGTTTTTACTGCAGTGTCTAAAGAAATTTTCTGTGCTACAGTTGAAGGAACTCCATCTGCAATATACGCATTTTGTAAAAGGTTCGCAAGTTCTTCAATTTCTTTAACATACTCATAAGACTTTTTATTGTTTTGTTTGGCATTTGAAAGTTTTGCCGTTAGTGATTGTGTTGATTCACCTTTAACTTTATTTGTTAGAGACGCTATAATTGCAGCGATAGTGCTTTCTTGCGTTACTAAATTTCTGGCAAACCCAGTTAGTTTTGATTTTATTAACGTTACTGCGATAGCTTCATTTCCCTCTTTGATTGAGTCTACTAAACTAATCGCATCTATAAATCTTTGAAGATTCGCAAATTTGCCATCAAAGTCTGGCAAAAGCTTTGATGCTATACCTAAAAATTCAACAGGTGTCATTTCGACTGATTTTATGGTTTCTGTGCTTGAAATGGATTCGATATCTGAATTGCTTATTTCTTCTTTGAATTCTAAATCTAATGCAGTGTAATCTTCAGGAATTTCTGCTTCAATACCTAACTTTTTAAGTATAGTTTCTAATTTTTGCTTTACACTCGTGAAAATAGTTTTGGCTTCTTCTTTACAATCCGCTGTTAAAAATGGCAAAGAAGTACTATAGAATTATAGTGAAAAAGTAAATCGTTTAAATGTTTATTTTTTGTTTCTTCTGATGGAAGGTTTGTTTTATTCAAGCATTTATACAATCGAAAAAATTCATATTGTAATGCTTTTAGGTTTGCATGTAAAATATTCCATTCAACTGGATTTGACATTTATAAAAAAAAATTTTGTGTACGGAGAAAAAGAATTTTTTTTGTCTTTTTTCGGAAAAACAAATTAATAGTTTTGCTACTTTTTCGCCTGCTAGCAATATGTAAAAAAAATCAAATTCAGCTAACAGTTTGCACATATTTAATCTTGATTTTGCAAGACGTTTTGCCGTTGACATAACCAATTTGTTAACTTTATTTTACCGTCGTAAAAACTAAAAAAAATAATTTGGTATTTTTGAGCGCATGTTATGTTTTTCTAAATATTTTCGAATTTATTAGTTTTGCTTTTTTCATTTGCTTAAACAATTTTGAATTCAATATATTTTTAAAATAATTTTTGTATTTTTAGCATTTCTTAAAGGAAAAAATATTTATGTATTTAATTTTACAATTTTTATTTGAACAAAAAAAAAAAAAAATAATGTAAATTATAAACAATTTTATTATATCTTGAACAATTTTCAATTATTTTTTTTTTTTTATGTAAATGAAAATACTTTTTTTAAATTTTTACTTGTTGATTTTATCCTCAATTTAACAATTTTCTTAACATTTTTATGCTTTTTGTGCTTAACTTTTTGATATTTTATAATAGTTTTTGTTTTTTTTTTTCACATTTCATCTGCAATTTTGTTGTTCAATGTCTTACATTTTGCATTGCGTTTCAAAAAAATAATGTTGGTTTCAGCTTTCACTTTTTAATGTTGTTTTTTTTTAATTTTTTTAGTTTTTTCTTTTTAATTTTTATCGTTTTGAAGTTCAATTTTCATTTATTTATGTAATATTTTTTTAGATTTTTTTAATAATCTTTAATTTTTCCAAAAGTTTAAATTTTCATAATTATTCAGCAACTTTATTTTCAATAGTTTTTTATTATTTTTTTTAATAATTTTAAATAGTTTCTAAAAATTTAGTTTTCAAAAGGATCACCGAGTTCATTTTTTTTTTATTATTTTAGTTTTTAAATAATGTTTTTGAAGTTTTAATTTTTAAATTAAACCAAATATTTATTTTTCACTTGATGATTTTAATTAATTTCGTATTTTTTAACAATTCATTTTAAATTTGATGTTAGTTCATGTTTTTCACTTTATTTAATGTTTTATTGTTTTTTGATTTGATTTGCCGTCGGCAATTTGTTTTTTTTTTTAAACTTATTTTTCTTGCTTGTTTTCCGTTGATTTTTTGTTTTTTAACGCCAACAATTTTTCATCAATTTCGTTGATCTCCGCAAAAATTTGCTGGTTTCGGTGCCATTCCGGCGGTGGATTTGAATTCGCTTCCTGAAAAAGTGCTTTGCGGCTTCGTTGCAAAAAATTTTTGACTCCTCCACGCTTAGTCTTTCTTTTGGTAGATGAAATCCGCGCTGGTACATGTGATGAAGAACTTGTTGGTGAAACTTTCTTCAGTACGGCTCTATCTGTCGTGGGCGAGGACCAGCTTTTGGATCCTCAGCCAAAGCTTTAATCAAGTCTGGATGCATAAGGCTCGCGTCGAGAAAATTTAAACTTTTTTTTTTTGAAAACGAAACGGTTTGAAAATTCGCGTTTTTAAAACAAACTTTTTTTTTAATTTTTAATTTTTTTTTAAAAACTCGACGACGGCAGGATCGCCATGTAATGTTCTTGATTTAATTCGGAGGATTAAGCCTACCTACTTCTGCGCAGTCATGCAATGAAATACTGCAATGACTGGCTTTGTCACTTGCAATAGAACAAAGCAAAGTGACGAAAGTCTTTCTACAAAAAATTTCCTTTTAAATAAAAAGATTTTTATTTAAAGGTTTTTGAATATTTTTTAATATTTCCTTCTCAGAATATTATTATTTCCTTAAACCTAACAAGGTTAATTATCGCTTTAAAATTATAAATATAACAAGAATTATAAGGCTAAAATTATCTCCTAATATTAAAATATCTAAGTAAAAGAAAATAAGAAAATAACAACAACAACAATAGTAGCAGTAAGCTTAGCTAGTCATAAAGTTTATGACCTGTTCATGACCTAAAAGCATGTGCATAGCATTGCACATACAAACGTACACCCACTGCACAAAGCAACGCACACATGTGCGTCACATTATGTATATGAACGTACGTACAAAAGAACGTTAAGTTTTGATACTTTTAGTATGTTAGGACAGTGGCGTGACATTAAATAAACATGCACGCACAACATTATACAAATCTAATAAAATCTTTTCAAATATGTGTCAATATGCATATTAAAAATATCTTTATAATTGAATTTACCATAAGAAAGTTAATGTTCAGATCGAAAGAGTATAAAATCATTATTAAATATTATCCACATGGCAACCAATCACCTTTACATATGTAAATTTATCTTTCTAAACTTAACATTTTTCTTAAGCTACTAAGTACGAACTTTTAATTCACAAAATGCCTTAGTGAACACGTTTGCTTCGTTACGCGCTTAACGCCTTAAGTAGCAGCAGCAGGAACAGCAAAGACATAGCCTAAGGCATTGCCAGCATAAAATGATATGCGCATACAAATTTAAAGTGTACATGTATATGCCACAGTGATATATGTAACAGCAATGCCAATCATTTACTTATGTATTATATTTTCTTAAGACTTGTGACTTGAATTTAAAAGTAAGCAAATGTAGATAATAATTTTTATAGGTACACCACAAGCACCAATATAATTTTATGGGCTAAAAACATTATTAATGCTATTAAAACTTGGCTTTTTGTAATTTGCCAGGCAAAGTATAAACATTAACCTTTAGCAACAGCATTGTAATACACTTAAAATATAAAGGGCAGCTAAGACACTTTAGATAATTCACTGGCATTTTCGTGTCCTCGTTTTTTTTTTTCAATATTCTGAAATGTTACTCATACGTCATGCTATACAGAAAAAAGGTATGCTTATTGATGCTCATATCTAGATGACAGCTTTTGATGGCCGTTATTCAAAATTTTGTTTATTTTGCATAATAAATAAACTTAAAAAAATTACTTATTTTTTGAACTCTAAGTTATATCGAACGTAAGATTTTTGAGTCAAGATTTTTACAGATTTGTTTGCACTGTACATGAACTTATGTATGAACTTGTGATATAAGCGTGACGAAAAAAAAAAACAATTCAATTCAAATTTGTGCTTCTATTAAATATTACTCATACGCCACGTTAGACAAACGATAGTGATTTTTGTGCTCAAATAACTCAGCTGCGATACAACATAGGACCTCAATTTCTTAAGAGTTTTAAAGCAACTTTATATGAGTTGCAATTTTTTGTGTGTTTCATGAATGGCTGCACAAGACTAAAGGCAAATTTTAACAAAAAAATATTTTTAATTTAAAAAAAAAAAAAATTTTTTTTCTGTGTTCAAAATAAGCCACAAAAAAATAGTGTCAACGTAACTAAGGACAAAAAGTAACTACAAAATACACAAGAGTATACACAATATAAGCTCTAGTGATATAACTTAACGAAAAATAACTCAAAAAGGAACCACTTAAATGCCTATTAAGAGTTTATTATTTTATAACGTTGCTATCTTTGACAGGTCGAAGTAAAATACTAACGTAAACAAAACGTAGGCATAAGCAGAAAAAAGGACGTAATTCCCGGTTGGTTGTTTGCTTAGAAGGAGGAAATATTAAGAGGACACAACTTCAAGCATATCAAAAAGAAAAAAAAAAAAACTGCAAGTAAAGCTCTAAGAAATTGACAGTAATGAAGTGAAGAGTGTACGTTGTGTGCTAAGAAACGCAAGCATAAGACTCTATGATGTAGCATAAAATGTAGAAAAATAATTTCCATAGTATTAACTTGAAATAAGTAGTAGTCATAGAAAAGAAAAATATGTAGTAAAAGCAATTATGTAGTTATTCTAAGAAGTTGGCATTAACTTATGCATAAAAGAAAAGCGTGGACAATTAGCGAAAATATAGTGGAAACAATAAGTTTTTGCGAGCGCCTTTAAGTATGCAATCATATTTTTTTTTTTTTTTTAAGTTATTTGTTGATGTCCTCGCCATATTTGCAGAAAGTTTTATGCTGCTTAAATTGTTGCTTTTGTCAACATAATTTTTGCAAAAATAAAAACAAAAAAAAAGGTGCCAATTGTATGAAACTTTGCTTTGTTTGCGGTCCTTTCTACTCTGTATAGCACTTGGTGTGCAGTTTTATTAAGTGACTCCATTTATTTAAGTTATAAAGTAAACAAAACCTTACAATAACATCAAACCAATGCATTGTTCTTTGTTGTGAGAATGTTGACAAAAGGTTTTTGTTTGTTGTAAAACTTTACATTATGTTGGCAAGATAACAGAGCAGACCATGCCAAATTTTTTTTTGTTTTTAAATACTTGTATTTTTAGTTCTTTTTGCTTTTACTTTTCTTTAAGGGCATAAAATAAAAGCGCAAGCTCTTACAATTACCTAGGTAGTTATCAAAATTGAAGTGACCCCTTCTAAAAGAATATTAGTGGCAATTTTGTTATCTTAGAGTTTTGAATTCAAGTTCGTGCAATAATTCTTATGAAATGGAGCGGTATTTTGGTTGCAAAAAAGCAATTTTTCTACCAATAAACTTCAAAAATCTAACGATGCAGTCTTAGAGAAAAATATTTCACTAAGAAGCTTCCGATAATATCTTTCCTGAAATGTTATTCATTACTTCCAACAAAAAAGAGCCATAGTCACATAAATATTGTATGTCTGAAACTGATAAAATATAATATTTTGTAATTAATTTTTGAATACCAAAAATGCTGTAATTAAAAAAGCTCAACAAATGCAGCGTTTGCAATTTTCCTGTGAAAATTACTAAATCAACTACGTTCAGTTACGTCTTCTAACTATACAAAAAGGAAAAGCGACAATTTACTCCATGAATTGAGGTAGAAAAATAGTGCCCATATCTGCCCCCAATTGAGAAACTCATAAATTTTTTGAAAAAGGTCATATAATATTCAATGCGAATTTGCAATGTGATTGATTGTAAATGGAAATAATGTGTTGCATAGCTCAAGGATTGAAGAATTTTAGTTCAACAAAAGAACGTTCATTTTCTATGAGAGGTAGTCGTGTCCTGTGACGTATCACTCCCATTTTTGGAGTACTTTTTGGCTAAATGTAACTAAGTTGGTATGTTATAGGAGCACCACTTCTATTTTTTTCATATATGTAACCACTATGTGCCGTGTCCTGATAACGGCGAAAATAGAGCAGAAAATACCACAATAATACAATTAAAATTGAGTATAAACTTTTCCTTTTTTTAGCTTGCTAGCTTCACTTGAAGAGAAGAACTTTTATCATCATTAACATTTGAAGATAAACAAAATACCGAAAATTAATCATACGTCATGTTGGGCAAAATAGGCAAAATAAAGTTTAGGCATTAATTTTGCATTGAGTTTTCGTTGGCCATTATTTAAACTCAACTTTATTGTAGATTAGACACATATAAAGTAAAATATATTAATATTTAGATACTACGTCATATCAAAAGTCTGATATCAATGCTAAAAGACTGATGAGAAAATCTAATTAGAATTCTTCTTCAATTAATGCAAATTAATGTATGCTTTTAAGTCTGTATGTGTAAAGTTTATCCAAGGGGAAAAGAAGTGCTTCAAAAACCCTTCTGAAGTGCATCCTTTTCACCAATAAGCGCTTCCGCTCCTTAAGAACAATACCTTCTTTTTAACATTACATGTTATAGGATGTAAGTGAGCAAAAGCTTACCGCAGCCTTACCAAAAAAGAGTTTTTAAAGCGCTTATTTGTAATGCTGCGGTAAGCGTTTATTCAATAAAATTAAAAAAAAGAAAAAAAAAAAAGAAAAATAAATAAAAACTGGCCCCTCCAGGATTTGAATCCACGACCGTCCGCGTGCTAGATATTTTTTCTTACATTTACCAACCCTTCAGACCGCTACACCAATGCCCGATGATATGAAGAGGTATTAAATTTGTATATTAAGCAAATGTTGTCCAAACAGAATTTGACATACAAATGCTCTTGCAGCATTACATAGAATCATTGTGCAATCAGTTTCAATTCAAGTAAGCAAAAGTAAATAAAAAAGAGAAAGCAAAATAGAAAAGTGAAATAAAAAAAGGTTGAATTAAAAAATATTTAAAAAAAAAAATAAAGCAAAAACAAATAAAAAAAAGGAAAAAAAATTCACCCGGGCTGGGTTCAAACTCACGTTGTTCTTACTGCAGCCTTATATCGAATCATTGTGTAATCAATTTTAATTCAGTTAAACAAAAGTAAATTAATAAGAGAAAGGAAAAAAGAAAAGTGATATAAAAAATGTTGAATAAAAAATATTTTAATAAAAAAAAAAAAATAAAGCAAAAAAAAGTAAAAAAAAAGTATCTCGGGCTGGGTTCGAACTCACGTTGTTCTTACTGCAGCCTTATAAAAAATCATTGTGATAGTGCTTCTAAATTTCTATGGGGACAAGCACTTTTGAAGTGCTTGGATTAGAAGCGCTTGAAATCTTTCCTCTTGGGTAGTAACTATATTTGAATTGCACCATTATGAATTAAATATTACTCATACGTCATGTTAGACATAAGCGGAAAAATAATGTTTAAACATTAAATTTTTATTGAGTTTATGGTGGCCATTATTTAAGCTCAATGTTATTGTAGATTAGACACAAATAAAGTAAAATATATTAATATTTAGATAGAATGATATATCAAATGTATGATATCAACGCTTAAAAAAGACTAGTAACAAATTTTCTTTGTCTTCTCTTAATGCAGATATATTTATAATTTAAAGTCTATACTTATGTTAAAGCCTTATGGAAAGTTTCGGACTTGAACTAATATAAATTATCACTCATACGTCATGTTAGGCACATGCAAAAAAATAATGTTTAAGCATTCAATTTTCATTGAGTTTACGGTGGTCATTATTTAAACGCAATTTTATTGTAGATTTGAAACAAATAGAAAGAAATATTAGTAGTACTCAGATGCTACGCTGCATCAGATGGCTGATATCAACGCTTAAAGGCTAAGAAGCAACAAAACTCTTTTGGATTTCTGCAGTATTTCTAATCTAAATGGAGATGTGAATTCAATGAAAGCGTAATATCAGCGTAGATATAATTTTGTTACAGTTAACTTTTTTGAGCGATATGTTGGCCAAATATTTTTTAACTAATTTCAATTCATAAGCCTAATATTTTTTTTGCAAAATTTTTAACTTTTTCTTGAGCATCGCTTGCAAGTACTCCTTCAAAAGCTTTGGGGTCATATCACAATAAGAAGTGTCTACCTACTCATCAGCAATTAACATACTTTAACGTATCATTTCGATATGTTTTGCCCACTTTAAGTGAAAATTTTTATGAAAAGCTGTGCTGTCTTTCTTTTATTTGGCATTATGTCATTTATTTTCACTTCAATAAAATTTTAAAGTGCTAGCACTTGAGCGCCGTTTTTATTGCCCTTTTGTGCCAGTTTTATTTTATTTTTTTCTTCCTCTTTTTTATTGTGTCTGTTTTGATTTCCTTGTTGGTTTTTTTTTAGCTCTGTCGATGGCCTTTTTTGTTGTATTCCATTTTTAAAAATTTTCCCATCGTCTCTTTTTTCCTTCCTCTGAATTGCATGCAAACTTGGAAAAAATTAAGTGCTTTGTCCTTTTTTCAATGTTGTGCATTGTAGTGTGTTTTATTGTACATATTTGTGTGTGCATATAAGTTTTTGTGTGTATGTAAGTATGTCAGCTATACGTATGTATGTTTTCATGTTTTTGTGTATGACAATGTTGGTCAGTTTTTAAACCGTTGTTGTTTTTAGTTTTTGAGCGTTTTAGTTCGGGTCAGTCTTTTATGCACAAAAAGAAATTATGTAGGAAATTTTAGATAATTTTTGCAAAAAAATTTTACCTCAAAATAAATTCTTTTTTACTGCAAAAATCCAAAAAGAAAACTTTTCAATAGAAAAATAATTAAAAAGTCAAGATTCAAGAATTTCAAATCCACCTCTTAACTATTTGTTACGTTTTGGAACGAGAACAAAATGGGTATGAAGTTGACATTCTCGAATAGTTCCTTAAAGTGCCACCTAATTTCAATTTTGTCTTTATAAAATACTTTATTTAACATGTCATCTAGAACGATAAGTAAGAGTATTGTTCAAAGTCTACACTTCTAATCAACTCCTAAACTTTGGTCTAACAGTAGTGACAAACTTTAAACTTTTTTTTCAACATGTAACCAAATCTTTTCGACAGTTTTTGACGCTCTACCCCAATATTTACTCAAGTGTTTTACGTTTGCTTGTTTAGAATGTGCCTAATCCTAATTTGAACTTTAGTATTAGATTTCAATGAACATTCATACATGCATACCAACATACATATAAAATGTGAATGTGTGTGTGAACTTCTGTTAACTTATTATATGAGGTCGACATGTCTATCTTTTACTGTATATATTTATGCAAATTTTTAAGGATATTAAGGTTGTTGGCCCAAATTTTTGTCGCTGTTTTTTATACCCTACACCTAGAGTATAGTCACTTTGTACTTCCTTTTGTAACGCAGAAAAAGAGGAGTGGCATGTATGGGAAATTAAATATATTCTTGATTAACGTCACCTCTTCAGTCGATATAGCTATGTACGTCTTCCTGGCAGTGGAAATATTTTTTACTTGAAAAAAAGCAAAATAAATCATTGAAACTTGATACAGATAATTCGTGAGGTTAAAATGAGCGAAATCGGTCAGCGAACACGCCTACCGCCCATACAAAAAACAAATTCAAAATGCAACTTTAAGGGTATTTTTCATGGCAATGCAACCAAAATACACATAGTTACTAAGTACGGTATGCGCAAGCTCTAAGCAAATACAAAGAAAATTCAAACAAGGGGCGTGGCGTAGCTTCAAAATGCTATACTGAAAGTGTTTTTTAAAATACTCGAACCAACTTTTACTCACACACTAGAAAAGCAAGTGCCAGATCCAAGCAGAAACAGGGCGAACTCCGACAAGAAGGCGTGGCACATTCTTTATAAGCGAAGTTTACATAGCTCTGCAGTGTAGGGTATTTATTTTGGTAGCACCCTTACTAGTAGCTTTTGTTTTTGCCTCCGCTATGTTTGCCGCCGCCGTGCTTATAAACTGTTGATATCAAGCAGAAGAAAAAAAAATTATCAAAGGAAAACATGAAAGCAGGCAGCTTTTGTTAAATCACAAGGAAAATTTTGGTAAAACGCCGAAAAAGTTTTTGTTTTTTTTTTTTTTTGTATTTTTTTAGTAAAATCATTGTTGATTGCATGGAACATTACGCTGATAAGGATAAATGACCCTGCATAAATTATATAATTTATAAAAGAAACTTGAAAAAAGTTTTAAATTATAAAATTTCTTTTAAGAAACTAACAACAGCTTAATTAAATAAGTTTTTAAATTTTTTTAATAATTTTGTTTTTTTTTTTTTTTTTTTGATTTTCCAAAACATTTCCATTCATTAAATTAATATGAAGTTCTGTATAATGCATTTCAAAAGTCATCAATAAGACCACACTCAGGGCATAAAAGCTAGAAAATATCCTTTTGCTTTCTCTCCTTCAAAAACTAAATGTGTTCAGTGCTACCCTGAACTGATATATGTGTAGGTGTAATCATGGAATGCGCTGACGTAATTTTTCACTACCAAATTGACTTACATAATTCACACAAAAGGGAGAATCAGTTAAAACTGTAATAAACCAAAAATATATAAATGTAAAAGCTTTAAGGTCAATTTTCGAATTGAACTATGTAATATAAATCAAATATCACTCATACGTCATGTTAAACACAAGCAGAAAATTAATTTTTAAACATTAGGTTTTCATTGAGTTTACGGCGGCCATTATTTAAATTTAATTTTACTGAAGATTAGAAACAAATACAGGGATTTATTAAAGTACTAAGATACTATGGTGCATCAAATGGCTGATTCAACGCTTAAAGGTGAAGTAGTAATATAGTTAAAAAAAAAATTAAATCAATCTTTATTCATGAACTATGTATTGAAAATGTATTTCTTTATTCAAATGTCTAACTTATTTTTTTCTATTTTTCATTACAGGTAAATACATCAATATATTTGAAATATGTTACTTGAACAAGTAAGTCATTTGTTAATGCAGACTCGATTTTTAGTTTATGTATAAAATTTAGTTCAGATATCACTACAATTTTTCTTAATGAATTCGATACTTTGATTCATATTTTATTGTTTTCTTCTTATTTTAACATGTTGGTGCAAATAAACTTGATTTGTAACTGCGGTTAATAGAGATGAGTAAACCAAAACCATAACAGTCTTGGTTCTGATCTTAGGCAGCGAGTCTTGGTCTTGGTTTTGATATTAAGTCTTTGTCATTAAACCCTGGTCTCGGTCTTCACTGTTTTGAGTATTAAAAATTTCCCAACCTTATTTTTCCAAAGCAGTTGGGTTTTAAGTTGCCAAATTTCGAATTGAGAAATGATTTTATGCTCGAAAAATGCGTGAAACACCTATTAACTACAAATTTGCAAGACTAAAAAGCATCATCGTGACCTAGACCAAGACCATAGCAGTCTTGGTCTTGCAATGATATCAGCGTCTTTTTCCGATACACCCCTTCTAAACCAGAGATGTTATGCTTTCACACCCCATTCTCAAAAACATTCATTCGATCAAAAAATGGTCTCATTTTTCAAAAGTCACAAGAAAAAGCCGATCACATATGGATACAAATTTTGGCGTGATGGACTATCGTTCTTCTTCACAATCAACGAACTGCCAAACAGTACATACGTACACAGAGAAAACAACATTGTCAAAAGTGGCAAAAATTTGGTTATTTTACCAACGTTGCGACCTAAAATTTGAGCATGGCTCGTTTGTAGCAGTTTTAACAACGCGCGTTGCTAAATGAGTTGCAACTACGTTCGTGAGTGATTTAACAACGCGCGTTGCTGCATAAAATACAAAAAAAATATATATTTTTTTATTATTTTTTTAATTCTAATTTTTTTCCTGTCAACAACAATGAAACTGATACTTTTTTGATTTTAAATTTTAAATTTTTGCTTTAAATAAATATTTTTTTGTTTCGTATTGGGGGGATTTGAACCTGGAACCTATCGTATGACAACGAACTTAGCCACTGCCATCATTATTGTGACTTTAACTGAAAGTCTATTTGTTTTGAAATTAGCTTTTAACACGTTCGTGAGTGTTTTGACTTCGTTTCGGAGCTGATTTGAATTTTACCATGTTTCATGGTGTTTTGACCACGTTTCGTTGCTGATTTGGATTTAACAACACTTGGCGACCAGCGTTGCTAAATACGTTTCAACCACGTTCGTGAGTGATTTAGCAATGCACCATACAAATATGATCTTGGGGAGTTTTTAAATCCGAACCAGCAACGGAACGTAGTTAAAACACTCACGAACGTGGTAGAAACTCACTGAGCAACGCAAGTTATGCCTTTTTTCTTGGCTCTGTGTGGTCAGTAACGCTATAATTTCACTGATGCAATCGATACACAATTGGACCACTTTTGATACTAATGACGGATTATGCATAACGTTTAAAACCTTTTTGATACAATTGACCGACTTTGTATTACATTTGAATCATTTTTGATACATTTGATAATTTAAATGAATTTATTCTAGTTTTAGGTGCAGTCCATCATGGACCACTTACAAAAAAACTAAACCAAAGATTGGACTATTGAAACAATTGAAGTCGCTCCCACAGGGTGGACACTATATTGAAGATATGGATATTGATGAAAGAATCACGAAAAAATTATAAAGATTTTGCTTGCAATGCAAATTCTAGTGCAGCCTTCTAGAAGAACATAAGAAGAATAGAGTTTTAGCCCCCGAAAATATTTCAATCTATGCCCAAAGTGTTTAGAAAACTTAAAAAACATTGTAAAGTAGGGGCATATTTATGAAAGGTGAGCTTATTTCTCTGACCCCCTGAAATTCGCTACTGCTTTGGAAAAAGAGAAAAGTGTAATATTAAACTCGTGATATTGATATGTGTTTAAGAACGACAAAGTTTGTTTCCTTACCCCAAAAAGTTCTGTCTACGCTCTTATCAACAGTCCTGGTAAATAGAAGCAAATAACTTTCAACAATTTAACGACAATATAAATGCCATTAAATGCTTCACAACGATATCAAAAAGTTACTGCACCCGAAAAAACCAGAATAAAATTGAATTTCAATTTTCTTCCAATAAAACCACACATTATTCTTTACTACTGCTGACAACAGCAAAAAGTAAGTTCAGCAACATCATCATCAGCAATATCACCAAGTTGATTAAACTCAACTTTAGTCGATTTAACTTGCCCCTATTGACACAAACCGCATTTTTCAATCAAACGGCAACTGAAATCTGAAATCAAATTAGCAACTTTTACCGAGAATTGAGAAAATGTAACACTCTGATCATTTTTTGTGTTATTTTCTGCTGAAATTGTACGCATAGTAATTGCCATTAAATAATGCAATTCAATATCTCTACATTGTATACCACCGAATGTGCTATCGAACTTATGCAACAAACACCCCATGAACAACATTTCGGTGTGAAACTTTTGTGATTTATTCATGCGTTCACACTGCACTCGAACGAACTATCGATTTCAATTTAAGTTTTCAATTTTAATCAGCCCACAAAAGTAAAAAATTGTTATAAAATGGTACCAAGAGAATTGGCGCTTCAGTAGTCCAACTGATTAGGCAAATTTATTTATGACATGATAGAGGGAATAAATTTAAAAGAAATGCGCAAAAATATAAAAAATTTTGAAGTCATTGGATGCTTGAGAAAATTTATTGGTCTATGGATTTTTGCGATTATTTTTTATATTTTATATTTTTTGGTTTCTGTAAAATAATTTTCAACTCATAAATTGGAATTTGGCGGCGTTCGGCTTACAAGTGGTCAGTGACTTCAGTGCGAACTTGAAAAGAAAATGAAAAATTTAAAGCAGAGTTTATGGCAACTTTGTGAGAGTCAATTTAAATGCTTTTTAGTGTTCTTTGATAGATTTTGCCGCAACTTATGATTTTTAAGGGAATGAAAAATAATTAAAAAAATTAGGTCAAAGAACGCTATGCAGTTTAACCATAGAAAAGAAGTAAGAAGCTCAAAAAAAGCATAATTTAAATGTTCACAGATGAACAGATGAAGTACAGATCTGTCTCACGAGTAACAGAACTCAGAAGCCCACACATGGAAATCTACAGATAACCAGCTAATCAACTACATGAAATACTTTCCGTGAACCACCAACTATCCGCGTTTACCCGAAACCATACGCCTCAGTTCTATCTCATTTTGATAACAACTAAATTCTACAAAGTTGCATTAAATGTGATATTAGTTCTCTAAAACCTGATTAACCCAAAACGCCTTTCCACATTAAAGAATTATGATCATCTGGGTGTCGAATTGCTACTCAAGTGACGACAATATCACCAGGTTCATATGAAAAAGATGATGAAAATTGATTTATTTTACAATGAATTAACCATTAAATGAAAACCTCAAAGTCATCGTGCAACAAAAAACATCAGGAAAGAAAAATAAGTAAAACCGGGGAATATTGAAGGCACTAACTAATCTAGGCGCTACACTCAGAAAAGAAAACTATTGACATTATGGTTTTCGTATTAAATCTAACAGTTTTACCTATTAAAATTAGTCAATGGGAGCCGTATTTTTAAAACAATAATTTCAAAACTCTTATATTAATAGTATGTTTTAACTATCGACTCAATGGTATGAGATCATTGATCCAATAACACGTCTTATTAAAACGTTAATAGTTTGAACTTTTAAACTAATGTGGGGACACTACTATTCCAATAGTTTTTTACTGTTTTTACACCATTGAAATAATTTGATAATGCCATTAATATAATTATGATTATTTGTACTATTGATTTAATGTGACGATACCATTAGTACAACAGTATATTTTATAATTTGTCCCACTAAATCAATGTGATGTTGCTATCAATTTAATAGCACATCTTATATCTGGTACCATTGAATGTATGTGATGATACCATTACGATACCATTTAGTCAATGCGATGTTATTATCAATCCAATAATATGTCTGATATCTTGTACCATTGAATTAATGTGATATCACTATAGTTAATACCCGCGCTGGATATAGGATCTCTGTGAAAGCTTTATGCTGCTTTTGATAAAAGACTTATCAGAGAAATGAATCAAATCAGCGCAAAATATTTTACTATTTAAGACAACGCTAGATTGGCTAGCATTTTCGTACAAAAAATGTTGCATATTTGTAGGTGCTTATTACAGTATTAATTGTGTATTTCATAGCGCCGAACTGCAAAAATGTTTAAAATGCATAGCAATCCGCGCATCTATAATGGAGTTGTTGCTTTTTAAACTTTTCTCTTAATAAATAAATTAGGAAACGATAAATAAATCTTTTGAAAACCCTAAAACTATGCAAAAATATTTTTTTTTTAAATGTTGCCGCAAGACATTGTTACTCATATTTTGGAACTCAGCCTTTCTGTTTTGCTTTTCTGTAAAGTAAAGTGACTAAGACATCGAATGAAAACCTCAAGGCATCGTGGATTGCGAGCGTCCAAAATCATCGTGCAACATCTGGAATGACAAATAAGCAAAACAGGGGAATATTGAAGGCGTAAGCTAATCCCCTCGCTCGATATAGGCTTATGTTCCTTCCCAGTGTGCCAGACGGTTCATATCTCCACTTTTTCATCCGCTACGGATCCGTTACTGATCCGTTTGCGCTTTTTTTTTGGGAATCTCTCCCGCAAACGGATAAGTAACGGATCCGTAACGGATGAAAAAGCGGAGATTGACCGTCTGGCACACTGGGTTATGATAAAAGATACTGCAGAGAACCGAAGCAAATCAGCGCCAAATATTTTACAATCTAAGGAAATGCTAGACTGGTTGCCATTTTTGTACAAAAAATTTTGCATAATTTTTGGTGTTTATTTTGTTACAGTATTAAGCAAGTATTCCATAACGCCGAACTGCAAAAATGTTGACAACGCATCTACAAACGAGTTTTTGCTCTTTTAAATTATGCTCTTAATAAATTAATAAATAAAGTAAGAAATTTATTTATTGTTTTTATTGTTTTTAAAACAATAATTTCAAAACTCTTATATTAATAGTATGTTTTAACTATCGACTCAATGGTATGAGATCATTGATCCAATAACACGTCTTATTAAAACGTTAATAGTTTGAACTTTTAAACTAATGTGGGGACACTACTATTCCAATAGTTTTTTACTGTTTTTACACCATTGAAATAATTTGATAATGCCATTAATATAATTATGATTATTTGTACTATTGATTTAATGTGACGATACCATTAGTACAACAGTATATTTTATAATTTGTCCCACTAAATCAATGTGATGTTGCTATCAATTTAATAGCACATCTTATATCTGGTACCATTGAATGTATGTGATGATACCATTACGATACCATTTAGTCAATGCGATGTTATTATCAATCCAATAATATGTCTGATATCTTGTACCATTGAATTAATGTGATATCACTATATTTAATACCCGCGCTGGATATAGGATCTCTGTGAAAGCTTTATGCTGCTTTTGATAAAAGACTTATCAGAGAAATGAATCAAATCAGCGCAAAATATTTTACTATTTAAGACAACGCTAGATTGGCTAGCATTTTCGTACAAAAAATGTTGCATATTTGTAGGTGCTTATTACAGTATTAATTGTGTATTTCATAGCGCCGAACTGCAAAAATGTTTAAAATGCATAGCAATCCGCGCATCTATAATGGAGTTGTTGCTTTTTAAACTTTTCTCTTAATAAATAAATTAGGAAACGATAAATAAATCTTTTGAAAACCCTAAAACTATGCAAAAATATTTTTTTTTTAAATGTTGCCGCAAGACATTGTTACTCATATTTTGGAACTCAGCCTTTCTGTTTTGCTTTTCTGTAAAGTAAAGTGACTAAGACATCGAATGAAAACCTCAAGGCATCGTGGATTGCGAGCGTCCAAAATCATCGTGCAACATCTGGAATGACAAATAAGCAAAACAGGGGAATATTGAAGGCGTAAGCTAATCCCCTCGCTCGATATAGGCTTATGTTCCTTCCCAGTGTGCCAGACGGTTCATATCTCCACTTTTTCATCCGCTACGGATCCGTTACTGATCCGTTTGCGCTTTTTTTTTGGGAATCTCTCCCGCAAACGGATAAGTAACGGATCCGTAACGGATGAAAAAGCGGAGATTGACCGTCTGGCACACTGGGTTATGATAAAAGATACTGCAGAGAACCGAAGCAAATCAGCGCCAAATATTTTACAATCTAAGGAAATGCTAGACTGGTTGCCATTTTTGTACAAAAAATTTTGCATAATTTTTGGTGTTTATTTTGTTACAGTATTAAGCAAGTATTCCATAACGCCGAACTGCAAAAATGTTGACAACGCATCTACAAACGAGTTTTTGCTCTTTTAAATTATGCTCTTAATAAATTAATAAATAAAGTAAGAAACAATAAATAAATCGCATAAAAAAAAAATTATGCAACTTTTTTTTTTTTTTTGAAAAAATGTTGCATAATTTTAGGTGCTTATTTTATAGCAGCATGAATGAAGAATGCAATAATGCTGAAGTACAAAATGTTCACAGTTCAAAGAAATCAGCGCACTACTAGTTTAAATTTTGCTCTCAATAAATAAATTAGGAAACGTTAAACAAATCTTCAAAAAAAAATCCTAAAATTATGCAACATTTTTTTTTTAAGAAAATGCCGTAAAACAATGTCACTCATATTTTGGAACTCAGCTTTAATTTAAATTTTTGTTCATTTAATCTTACATACTCTTGATTTAATAGCCACAAAATTCAGCGCCCAAAAATGCACCGCAACATTTGTCTTAATTAGCTTTTCGTTCTGCGAATTGGTGTTAATTGTGGTGGTCACCACCGCAAATATTTCTCTCAAGTTGTCTAACATACTTAATCCAGCCACCACCACTTTACGTGTGCAGTATATTAAAAGCTTTCGTGGCTAACCAAAACAAAACAGTTTTTCCAAGATTTGCCACAAAATGACCTCACTTAGTTTTTGCGCCATTTGTATATGCCAAATTTAAATAGTTTCTTAGAAATTTATTCTTTTTCCAAATGTATGTTAAGTTAAGTTTTTTATTTGGTGATTTCTTAAAGCAATTTCATTCATTTCAAGACGAACGTTTAATATTTCGTTACCAAAATGTTGCACTACCGTAGTCAATCATTTGTACCTATAGCGCACATATGCAATTATCTTCCACCCCACTGATTTACAGTGGATAGAATTGAAAACATTCGCAGAAGATTGCAGACTGGAATTTGGTTTTTCCATAAAATATTAAGTCAACACTATGAGCTTCTTCCTAAACATAAGTTGCTTTGTATTACAACAGCATTTTCATTAAAAAATGTTGCATAATTTTAGGAGCTTATTTTTTACGTCATCACTGTTGACGAACTACAATATGTAACATTTTCAAAGCAAACTTGTTTTCAAAAATATTCAATATTAAGCGGGCTGTGTTCTGTAAAATGCCATAAAAAGAATTTAAATTTAAAGATTTCTCAGCCTCTAAAAAAATGCTTTTCTTTCAATAGTTGTTACAAAGTTTTAAACAAATTTCACTCAATTTATTGCTTAACTTTTCCACAGTCCAAAGTACAGCTGAAACTATTTTTTCCTTATACTTCATCTCCACCTTCTTCTTTCATCACCTTCATTATGCAAGCACAAATTGCATTTTGTGTTTATTAATGAAAATTGTTGAGGCAAAAGTTTTGCCCACGGAATTCAAAAAGAAAAAATACAATTTTTCATTGCATACATTTAGGCATGGCAACTTGAAATCGTAAGCGGAAAAAAGCAGTGGAAAGTGATAAATTTTTTTGGTGAAACAGCAAGCACCAAAGAATACCAGAATACTTCTTTTTTTCTTTTTTGACGTTTAAAAATGAATGGCTGTTGTTTCCGCTTCCTACACCTACATATATATAGCACACTTTTGCTATCTCTCTACGCTATTCTGCTAGCGCAAAGAAGCAGGCAATGAAAAATTTATATACCTACTATCTCTGTATTCCCTTCGTTGTTGTTACCTAATTTTAAAGCAGACAGCCTAAAATGCTGCAACAATATTTTTTTTTTTTTTCGTTTACCTACTCAGCAATGAAATTGTTGTGCAAAAGTTTTATCGATTTATTTGTTGTTGCTGCCAAAGTTTTCTGCCTGCTGCAGCAACAACCCGCACGTTCCCTTTCATAGCTTGTGGTAGTATTGCCGTTGTAGTTGGTTTCTGTGTGAAAAAGTCTGCTCCACTTGTGGATAGTTGGGAACGTTTTGCTTGCCACTAAGGTGTCAGTGAAAGTCAACTGGTTGAGGGGGACGAGGGTTTTGTGTGTGATAATCTTTTGTTGCTGCTCAAGATTTACGCCAAGTAAAAGTTTTTAAGTTTTTTGTTTTTCAATTTTCCTTTTTTTTAAACTTTTTATATTTCAATCGGCAGTTTTGAAAGTTTTTTGATAAGGATAATAAATATGAGCATAGGGATTTTCAGTTAGGGATTGTAAATTGTCCATTGGATAGTTGCTGCGTGGAATTTCTTTGGTTTTTTCTATGCCGCATTCGTTTTGAACAACTTTGTGTCTTCGATACCAATAAATAATTTTAGTTTAAACCCTTTGATAGCTTGTCTTATAAATCAAAAAAACTTGGATTTATTGATTTGTGTATATTGAATAAGGCTACCTACTGCCAAAATTATTACATCGTATTAATGCACCAATATGGAAAAGAAATTTGGCCTGAAATACAGAAATTACGCAAAAATTCCAAACAAAACATCACCACAGGGCCACTTTTGTTCATATGTCATTTACTTATCTACCAAAGAAGTTTCGCATAAATGCAAGCTAAACCCTTGGTTGTCATTCTTCGCTAAGTAGGCGTGGCATCTTTTTTAAGCACAAAAAAGTCTAGATGGCTTACTTTGAAAAAAGTTGCTTTATCGAGAAAATTGTGAAGACAACTTATTTAGGCCCTTTGCTCTGCTAAGTAAAAAGTTCATTTAAATGGTCTGTTTTGTCATAAATTTCTTCATCAAACAAATTCCATTTGATATGCTTAAAATTTTTTTTTTTTTTTTTTTTCAAATAAATCCATTAAAAAGTTCTGATTTGTCATCAATTTTCTCATCAAACAAAATTTTTTTACGAATTCTGATTTTTCATCAGCGAAAACATTTAAATGGTCTAATTTGTTACCAATTTTTTTGATCAAACAAAATCCATTTGAATTTCTATTTGTCATCAATTTTTTCATCAAACAATTTCATTTACATGGTCTGATTTGTCATCAATATTTTCAGTAAACAAAATCCTTTGAATTGGTCTAATTTATAACAGAATTTTTTCATTAAACAAAATACGTTGAAATAATTTGATAAGTTACCAAACAAAATCCATTTAAATTTCGATTTATTATAAATTTTTTCATCAAACGAAATTCATTTAAATGGTCATCAATATTGTCATTAAGCAAAATACATTTAAAAGGTCTGATTCGTCACCAACGTATTCAACAAGCAAAATCTATCATTCAAATCTGTGGACGTTTGATAAAACAACCTTAGTCGAGATAAGACAATTCTCCAGGATTTTAGTCGAAAATATAAAATTTAAATACGCTTCCATTACTATAATCGCTATGTCTTTATGATTTGTTGTTCCAGAGATATAAGGGTGTCCCATAGTTCACGCAAGATTTGAACTTAACGCCATTCGTGCGGTGAAGTGTTATGAACCAAAAAAAAAATAAAAAATAATTTGACAGCTGACACCTTAAGATTAGTAAAAATGTATGGAAAGAGGAGATTCAACGCTGTATCAACGAAATTGAGCCACATTATTGAAAAGTAGTTAATCAGTTTTTAGGCTCTCCTGAGAAGTTGCCAATTTCGAGTTAGGTTTTTTTATCAAAAGTCCACAGAAATGATGTTCATTTAAATCGTCTGATTTGCTATGAATATTTTCATCAAACAAAATCCGTCGAAAAGGTTTGATATGTCATAAGATTTATTCATCAAACAAAATTCATTTCAATGATCTGATTTGTCATCAATTTTCTCATCAAACAAAATCCATTCAAATTTTCTGATTTATCATCAATTTTTTCATCAAACAAATCCATCAACATTTTGACTAAACAAAATACATTTAAATGTTCTGATTTGTCGTCAATTTTTTCATCAAATAAAATTCATTTAAACGGTCTGATTTTTAATCAGTATTCTGATCAAACAAAATCCATTGAAAATGTTTGATTGTTCAGAAGATTTTTTCATCAAACAAAATCCATTTATTAATTAATTATTATTATAGGCTGAATTCATAATAATAATTAAATAAAAAATTTACACTTGGTCTTATTTAATCTACTAAAAAATCCATTTTAGAATTCTGATTCGTCATAATTTTTTTGTCAAACAAAATCAATTAAATGTTCTTATAATGCGGCCGTTTGTGCATTATCCTTTATGTTGCTGATGTCAACATGATATATGCGCAACACTAATTCATTACATAGACATAACTTATTTTCTGACATACATTTTAAAATCACCCAGCTAAAATTTTCATTATAAAATTATCTATCCTTACTCAATATCCTTGTAAAAATATTGCTCATTAATTAGTAAATTGATAGGGACACCACCGTTCTGAAATTTCTTAGGTTTTTCTATTATTGTCGCATATCCCCTCCGGCCCCTCTGCACTTTACAAATGAAACAAGTAATCCATGCTGCTAAAAACCAAGGCAACATTGACGAAGCGCCGTTGTAAAATTAAAAATCAAAATGAAAAATTCAAAAAGTATTACACCAATAGCGCTCGGAATGGATTAAGCGGCGGAAGTAAATGGCAACCCTAGCAACTCTTTCATGTTAAATGTTCATGCTTGAATTGACTTTGGGCTGGGATGATGATAATCATGCTGATGATAATGATGACTTAACGCGCTGAGTCAACGCTGTCGATTGGCAACGCTGCCGTGCCGTAGGTCGTAGGACTAAGCCATGTTGTAGTTGTTGTTGCTGCTGTTGCTGCTGTTGTTGCTTTTATAATTATTTCACGCCATTAAATCGATTATATGCTGGCAACAATGTCACTATCTTAGTCGTAGTCGTCGTCGTTGTCGCTGCTACTGTTGTGCGTGTATTTTTTTCTTTTGCTGATTTTCTGCAAGTTTAAGGATGTATATATGTACTATGTGTATGTATGTGTAAGTTTGTAAGCCATGATGTCGCTATATTAATTTGCCGCCAGGTTTATTTAAAGATGTGCAAATTTTGTTAAATAGCTGTAGACTATTGAAAATGTTATTTTTTAATTGAATTAAAAATCGTTGCTAAAGATTGAAGATTGAAAATTAAATGGAGCGTTAAGATCAGCATAAGTTTTTCATTGGAGCAGCAAAAAAAAGTGGATGAGGGAAACGATAACACGTTACTGAATTTTCAGTTTTGTACTTTTTCAATAAACGCAGATAGACATAATGTGAAATATCAAGCGCTAAATATGGGAACCTGCAAAGGAGATGCTTCGAAATATCATATGCTTTGCAGTTTTTTAGTAAAAAGCCCCTGCTATCGTATTGCATATTGGTTCAGTTGTGGATTTAAATTTAAGAATGAATATACAGGGTGTAATCTATAAGGTTACAAAGCTTCTGGGAGGTGATAAAGGATGTCTAGACTAACCAAAATTGCAACTGGCGGGCGTCTTAAATGTATCCCTGAACAGTTATAGATATAAAACTGACGTTCTGACTTGTTTTACAAAAAAAAAAAAATTTCTTGTGTCACACACTGGTCGGAAAATCAAAAAAGCTGGTCAAAATCGAAAAATAAAGTTGTTGTTTTTGAACTTTTAATTGTTGGTTTGCTCGTTTTAGTAGTCAGAAAGACCTCTGTGCCTAAAAAACTCTTCTCGTTTGAGTTTGAAGTTCACCTTTCTTGCGAAGAATTTTTTTATTTTTTTTTTTTTTAATATAAAGCGTCTCAGTGAACAAGTGGAAACACTAACTTCTATTCATCTTTTTGCAATGTAACGAAATGTGAATGTTTATTTAATATGTTTCTCGAATCCAAGGCGTTTTATCTCGTTCACAATTTATGTAAATAGGCAACTGTTTCGTAAAAAAATATATACACAAAAAAATTGTTGAAGCGGTTTTTAATATGATAAATGTTATAGCATCCACGGCCATCCGTCTAGTTTCTACATCTTGAAATCAGAAAATTGATATGACAAATGTGCTATTGAATTAAAGAAAATTTAACGAGCATCTTAAAAAAAAAATTAGAAATGCTGTATTAGCAGGACCTTTTTTATACTAAAATTACCACAAACGTCAAAAAATAGGAAAAAAATTTAAAATATTAATTTTAAATCGCCGGTGCTTACGAAGACTATCTCTTCTTTAAATGCGAACAAGTAAATCCTTTTTTTTATTCAAACTGCGGCGAAAAAGATATTTTTTGTGCGAATGCGGACAAGAAAATCACTTTTTACAAAATCTCGCTTCATTCGCTGCGATTTTAAGTGAAATGTTTATTTTCGTAACTCGTCGAAGTATTCACTAAATAAAGTGATTTTCTTCGCCGCATTTTGTAAAAAGTGATTTTCTTCGCCGCATTTTATAATAAGTGATTTTCTTGTCCGCATATTACAAAAAAAATTTTTTCGTCGCAATTTCAAAAAAAAAGATTTTCTTCGCCGCAACTTTTGGTTGGAAGATTTTCTTCATAAGCACCGGCGAAACGTCCGGAACTTTGCAAAATCCTTTTAAGCCTTATAAACCAAACACATTTTTAGAAAGCTCATACAATTAACTAAAAGTTTTCTTTAAAAAAGTTTTCTTTTAAACGTAAGGGTGACCCAAGAAAATTGTTTTTTGTAAAATAGATCAGTCAATTCGTTTTCACCTTATAACTCCTCATTGTTACATTTTAAAACCCAACAGATGCAATTTTTTGTTAGTCTCCTGTATCACCTCCCGTTTATTCCACTGGGAAGTCTTCTATCATATTCCCTCAGCCAAAGCTCGATTACATGTAATGACGCTTGAAACACTGAGTTTACTTGGCTTACGCCTACAAATATATTTTTATGCGGCCTGACCTCATATACACAAGCGCCAATTCCCTCAAGCGTTTTGGTGCCGTTTGTGTATCACAGATGACAATCACTACCGAATAAATTTACATAGTTCTTTTACACAGGCATTTGTGCTGGAGAATGTAACTTGGAAGCTGTGCAGAACTTGTATTTGGGTATGCGAAAATCACTGATATTGATGCTAAGGTTCTTGTTGACAGTTAACGTTCAGCTCCTTCTGAGCTATAACTATTTCATTAACCTATTTTCGGTAACTGTTTGCGTACGGGAACAGTAAAATGGTGCGTTTTCAATAATTTTCTTAACTAAGAAAGTAAACGATATCCGAAAAATTGAAGGTAGCTTTAATCCTTTATCTGTTCGAACATTTTATTTACCACTTCCCCACCTCCTCCAGTAGTTTGAGAGGGATGGTCGAAAAATACCTTTGCCGATGGAACTTTTTTAAAAAATTATTTTATATATAAAATAATGACAATAAAAAAAATTAATGCCGGGATTTTATAGCCAAAGAACCAAGCTAATCCAAAAAACACCACCTGTCATAGATATGAGTCAAATTTAGAGTTTGCTTCAACTATCTTCATTATTCTTTATTATCTTCATAAACTTCAGAGTCTTCAATAGTCTTTTTTACATTATCCTATATCTGTTTGCAGTCTTCACTGTTATAAACATTTTAACTATCTTCCCTGCCATCATTGCTTTCATTGTCTAGATATTGAATACTCTTAGTGTCTCCATTGCTTGAATTGTTTTAATTATCTTCATTATCTTTCATTTACTTCATAACCTTCAGAGTATTCTATAGTCTTGCTTACATTATCCTATTTCTGTTTGCAGGTTTCACTGTCATTAACATTTTAACTGCTTTTATTGTCTTCATTGTCTTCATTGCCTTTATTGTCTAGATATTTAATACTATTAGCGTCTTCATTGCTTTAATTGTTTCAATTATCTTCAGTATTTTTCATTATCTTCATAGCCTTCAGAGTCTTCAATAAATTATCCTATTTCTGTTTGCAGCCTTCACTGTCATTAACATTTTAACTGCCTTCATTGTCTTCATTGCCTTCACGATATCTTTAAATCATACAAAATTCTTCATTATCTTCATAACCTTCAAAGTTTTCAATAGTCTTGTTGACATTATCCTATTTCTGTTTGAAGGCTTCACTGTCATAAAAATTTTAGCTGCCTTCATTGTCTTTATTGCCTTTATTGTCTGGATTATCTTCTGAGTACTGAGCTATACACTTTTAGTAAAGAAAAAACATCGAACAATGCAATTTCATTACCAAATCCCAACGTCTTTTGAAGTGCTGAAAATGTTCACGTTTTCTTTTTGCTCTATTACATAAAAATCTAATGATATCTTTGCTCCAAAGTAAAAAAATCGCCATATGGCGAATTTCCAGGATATTTTTAGTGTAGTTAATTTTTGCTTATGGCATCAAATAGCTATGGACTTCCTGATAAAAGCTTATCTCCAATCCTTGTATCCTTAGTTTTCGAATAAACATCCATTCTAATTAATTCTAAGCAAAACAGCAAATTATAATTTAATGTGGTTAAGCTAAAATAATATCGCGCATTTACTTCAAGAACAGCAATAGTCAAGAAACTCGATTTCACAGAAAATACGTTTAAAGTTTTCAATTGAAAAAACTATTACGTTCTCAAACGGTGACCGTAAACGATTTAAATATGAAGTAAAGGAGCGATATACAACAGCATTTTACTCAACATTATTCAAACAATTCTTTTTTCTTGTTCAACTCCTTTACAGTTTTTTACGCAGATTTGCATTATTTTAATTGATTTCTATTTCAACAAGTTTGTTACAAAACTATCCAAATAATGCAAAAGCAAAAACTTATATTTCAATTGAAATTATTTTTTGTATTTAATTGAACCGCAAAAATTCAATAATGGGATTGAGTTAACGCGATTATAACGAGAAAAAAGTTTGTGAAATAAAAGCTGAAATAATAAACAATTTCATACAGTTAACACCCTGTTGGAAATTTTACACAATTTTTAAGCAATACTACTGCTGTAAAATGCTGTCATTATGACAATATGCCATAATTTTGTCAAATTTCGCTGTGTATTGAAATTTGTTTTGTAAAAAAAGAGATTAGTATGCTGGAAAACAAGCACAAATATGCTTCAACTCAAGCGGAAGTGATTTGCATTTAGTTTTATGAATTCTATATTTTTATGTAAGCTTTTTGTGAAAACAGATGATAACTTTTTTAATTTCTAACAAAACGGCAGTGAAAACACATAATGACATTACTTTTGCTGCACTTTACACAAGTGTTGCTTTTACTTTATTTAATGTCACGCATACGCACTGTTGTGCATAGCAAAAATTTATTAATTTGCTGGCTATAAAGGCATTTCATGAATTATTTTGAGATCTTTTTAGAAAATACACATTATATATACAATTATAAGTAATATATTTTTGTATGTATGCATTAGTGAGCGTTTTTCTCACTGAGCTGGCATACGCGCACAAAATTGACAGCAGCCATCTATTGAAATATGAAAGTGAAAATTATTTTTGGCATGAAAAAGTTTTTTTAACTCGGAAGTACTTTTCGATTCATAAATTTATTTTTATTTTTATTTTTATTAACATGTTGTTGTTGTTTTTTTTAATAAACCGCCGCTTAACTTTGTTTTGGTTTTGTTGCTGTTATTATCTCTTTTTTTTGTAAATTTTTTAATGTGGTGTTTGGGTAAATTAGTCTAATTAATAATAACTTAAGCGAGTATTTAAGTGTATTAATAAGCACACATACGTCACACATATAAATAGCACACACACACACGTATGCAGACGCATGTTTTTATGCGTCGCCTATAGGACCTGCAATGTCTTGTCTACTGCATGATTTATGTATGTGTAAATTTGAAGTTGTTAATATTTAAGTAGTGTCATGTGTGTGTGGGCTGGTGCCTTAAATGAGCATTTGAGTATCGTAAATGTCTCGTCATTTAGCAGTGTGTGTATGTGTGTGTGCTTTTCCGGAGTTTTAATTTTGCACTTAACAGTTTGCTTTGGTTTTCTTTTTATTAATAATTGATTATAATACGTTTATAATTAGAATGCCAGCTCCATAGCGGAAATATTTTAATCATTAATTTAATTCTTTGCATAATTGGATTTTTGGGAAAATTAAGAGGGAAAATTATGTGACTGAAATTTAAATGCATTTCTACAAAATTTAAAATAATATTCAATTTCAAGCGGCCCTTTTTTACATTTTGATATTTTTCTAAGCAAACTGCTATTAAGAAGAAATTGCAACACCTGATGTGAACTCCGTTCACCTCCGCTTTTATAGCTGGGATATACTCACAGATGTAATACGGAAGACAAAACTTTGTCCTACCTTTTTTACTATATTAAAAATGGAGCACGACTTTAAATTATACACCATTAGAAAGGTATTCGTGTGTAAATGCGCACAAAGTTAAAATTAATTTAATATTTCGCCATTAAGCAAGGTAAAATTAAATGCAAATCTTTCAATATTAACAATGACAAAATACATGATCACACAGAGCTGAAAAGTGGATGCAGCACAAAGAGAAGAAAGACAAAAAGCTGACTGACACTGACTTCATATATTTTGTTTTCTTTTCGTTTCACATTTGTCATGGTACCAGTGAATTTAAATCAATTTTTTTTATTTTGTACCAAATAGCAAAAAAAGTACTAAACTTTCCAAAAAGTACCACAATTATTTAATACATTTGTGGTCAAATTTGGACCATTTGGCGATTCTAGTTTTAACATAAAGAGAATTTTTGTTGTAAAAAAAACACTTTTACTCCAGCATGCTAAAAACACTATTCACCTAATAATCATATCACAATTTAAAAAATTAATCATACGCCATGTTGTATTCAAAAAAATATTGGGTGTACAACTTAAAAACCGGAATTTGACGGTGGATGTCCGTACTAACAATTATCGAGAAAGCTCGAACTTTATTTATATGTCATTTTGAAGGTACATTTGACAGCTGTCAAAATCAGACAACAAAACAATTTTATCTTGTGTGCATCATTAATATTTTTCACGATGAATAACTTCGAAAATTGGAGAAAAAGACAGCATTTGCGGGAGGTTCTGTTGGGTCATTTTTTTGCAAAGAAAACTGCTGCCAAAAGTCATTTTTGCATCGGATCGTGACTGTGGATGAAAAATGGATCCATTACGACAACCCGAAACGCAACATTCATATTTATATGAAGCCCGGACAACCAGGACCTTCCCAGCCAAAGGCAAATATCCATGGTGCCAAGGTAATGCTCTGTAATGCTCACAGGTGAACTCTTTCGAACACAATTAATACGTTTGAAGCGTGCCATCATCGAAAAACGCCCGGAAAATGCGACCAGACACGAAGCAATAATTTTTCATCATGACAACGCTCGGCCACATATTGCTGCCCCAGTCAAAAATTACCTGGAAAACAACGGATGGGAAATTTTGCCTCACCCGCTTTATAGTCCAAACCTTGCACCATGAGACTACCACTTGTTCCGATCGATGCAGAATGCCCTATCAGGAATACGCTCCACTTAAGTTCAAGATATCGAAAATTGGATAGATTCATTTTTGGCCGCCAATCCGGCGCAATTTTTTTGGGATGGAATTCATAAATTGCCTGAAAGATGGGGAAATGTTGTAGCTTCTAATGAACAATACTTTGAATAAAATATATTGTAACATTTTTCCACAATAAAGCATCAAATTTCGCTAAAAAATTCCGGTTTTTAAGTTGTACACCCAATACATCTCACTAAAACGCCAGTTACTGCGCTACGATGTTGCTCAGCCAACAATTTTGATTGTCATTACGTTATTATTACTTTAAATTTGATTTATGGCTGCGCAATAGAAAGTATATAACACTTTAAAAAAAAAGTTCAGCATTTATGGAAAAGGATACAGCACAATGAGAAAGACAAAAAGCTGATTGACACGGACTTCATGTTTTTTGTTTTCTTTTTGTTTCACATTTATCATTGTACCAGGGGTGATAAATGAGCTTTTCTATTTTGTACCAAATAGCAAAAAAAGTACCAAAACTTTCCAAAAAGTGTCACAAATATTTAATACATTTGTGGTCAAATTTTGACTATTGAGCTATAGTACTTATAAATAATAAATTCTTTTTCTTTTCTAACGGCAAGAAATAGCCACACTCTACCTTATCAAAACATACCTTCAATTTCTTATTTTCCGAGCTATGACCCTTTTAAGGCAAGGTATTTCAGTACGACCTCTAATAGAAGGTTGGCTTAGGTTTCGTTGATAGATGGTCACGAATAGTACGATCCCTTGTGAAAGATAAGTGAAGAACTAGGTTACTGGATGACCATGAATAGTACGACCTCTACTGGAAGATATGTTTAGTATAAGTACAATAGTATTAGATGGCCACGTATAGTATGGCCTCTAATAAAAGGCAGGCTTTGGATAGGACAAATGTACAAATTTCAATGGATATGCTAAGGATAAGAGTATAGGATGGTCACGAGACTACAAATAGATATGGATTAGGATATTAGATGGTAACGAATAGTACGACCTCTAGGTAAGTGTGGGACTAGAATATTTAATGGCCACAAATAGTGCGAACTCTAATGCAGGATATGCTTAAGGTTAAGGGTATTATAAGATGGCCACGAATAGTACGACCTCCAAAAGAAGGTAAGCTTAAGATTAAGTGATAGATGGTCACGAATAGTAAGACCTTTAGTGGAAAGTGGGTATAGGGTTAGAATATACGATTAGAACGACCACTAAAGTGAAGCAAGTGAAGCTGAAGGCCATGCTGTATAGAGCAAAACAATATTCAGTTGACGATATTTATCTTAATGAAATGTTAATCCTACGACAAAAAAATCACAAGAACACTTGTTATAAAATAAAGTTAATCATACGACATGGTAAGCAAAAATTTCTTAAACTGTTAAACAATAAGATATCAAGCAACTTTTCTGTTTTTCGCTCTTTAGCTAAAATAACGCTGTTTTAAATTTTACACCAACTTACAGAACCAACGCACACATAAAATATTTTTTCATATTTTACTCAATCTTTTACTAAGTTCTTACACTAACACGCACTTATAAGCAAAAAATTTCAAAGTGGCCTCAATGTAGTCGACAATTTAATGCCATTTTTTTTTTCAAAATTTTTCTCAATCGACACCTCATTTAATGCAACATAAAAAAAGGAACCACTACAAAATTAATTTAAATGTAAACTCAGCCTTTAGCAAAAGGAAACCCCTTTTTATAAAAACACAACTAACTAAAACCTCAATAACTCATTGGCACAAAAGCGTAATTGGCGCACAAAAGTTGTTAGTTGTTGTTGTTATTGCTGCGAAAAAGTTGTTTTTGCACTTTGTTTTGTAATACAATAGCAATAGTTGTTGCTACCTTCTGCTGCCGCTGCTACCTACAACCATTGCCATCACGTTTTACTAACAAACGCGCCCATTTATTTTCCAACACACCAACCGACAACAATGTTGTTGACGATGATGACGACAACGTCGTCCTTTATGTCCTTGCAAAAACTTGATGTAAGGCGATAGCCTGGAAAAATTTATATTTTTTTTTTTCTTTACCATCATTTTTTATATTTTTGTTATTTTTTTTTTTTTTTTCTGTTTTTGTATTGAACCAACAATGGCAGGCATTAACCCTTAAAAAGCACCAACAGCAACAGCGTAACAACAACGGCAAGCAATGGTGGCAAAACAAAAACAAACCAAAGAGCGATAAAACAGCAACGGTAGCAAAATAAATGTTGGCGATGGCAACACTAATAGTAAAAACATTCACATTCAAAAGCTGAGCAACACTTATGTATGTATTTAGCTTAGGTAAGCGAAGGCTCAAAAGTGCTAGTGTTTTTGCTGCTGTGTTGTTGCTTTTGCTGTATTTTTTTTTTTTTGCAAATGTGAGTGATTTAGAACCCAGAGCAGTACGACGACATTTTAGGTCCATTCAAGTAATCGAATGTTGTTTGTGTGGCTGTTGAAAACCAGGGATATTTTGCGGTTCATTAAGGGTTTGTTTTTCTCTTGACTTGCCTTACATTTCGCCCCCCTTAATTGATTTAGGAATTTTTGTTTTTTTAAATAAATTGCGTAAAACAACAGAATTGTTGAGTTTGAAAATACCCTAAAGTATGCTACACATTTTTTTTTACGAATACTAAGTAGTACTAATAAATTATGCAAGTAAGTGTTGCCTTTTGAATGTAAATTGACACTAAAGTTAGCCATAACTCTGCTTCGTTACGAATTGAATCATCAATTTGTTGGTGCTTAGTAAGTATGTTGTTTTATCACGCCAATTCTAGTAGAATCTGCATATTTTATAAGTGGCCGCAACAAGATACAGACGGCATACATTCATAATTGAAGCACCTTTTAAATATCAAAATTTTTTGAACTGCTTCAGACTGCATTGCAAAATAAATTTTTTTTTTTTTTTTTTTGGTGCGTATGTAACTTTTTTTTCTTCTGCTGAATACTTTCTTCCATTGCAGCGGCCATTTATTAAATCTTAAGTTTTTGTAGCGCGCAAAATTCTTAAGAAATATCATAAGAACAGAAGTGTTCTATTGCATCGAAGCTTTTGTAAGACAGAAATTAAAAAAAAAAACTAATGTCACTCATACGTCACAGTTGGTTTAAAAACAAATCAACTTTCATTCATATTGCCATTTTTTAAACATATTTGTTTGCATAATATTTCTGAATCTTTTTGATTTTTAATAGCTTGCGAACTTGGTCGAAAACTTCGACGCTTAATGATTAAGAATTAGAATAAAAATATTTTGAAAATTTTTTACTACATAACAGCACAGCGGCCACTAAAAAATCTTTAATTCTTGCAGATTAGCATTTGGTAAAAGGAAATAAATAAATTTAGAGTTCTCTCCTAACATCGGTGTCAAGTAACGCCGTGAGAACTCCTAACTAGCACAACGGCCACTAGTCAAAACTTTTATTATTGTAGATTAGAATTTGACAAGAAGAACTAAATAAATCTAGAGCTCTCTCTTACATTGAAGTCGAAAAATACTTTGATAGCTCCTAACTCCCAAAAAGAATAGCAGCCACAAATCAAAACTTAGGTTTTTGTAGACTAGCATTTGATAAGAGAGAATATTTAAAACTAGATCTCTCTCTTACATCGGTCCAAAAATACTGTGAGAACTGCTAAAAAACTCAGCAGCCACTAATCAAAACTTGAATTCTTGTAAATTAGCATTTTATAAGAAGAAATAAAGTTAGAACTCTCTCCTACATCGAAGCCGAAAAATACTTTGATAGTTCCTAACTCCCAAAAAGAATAGCGGCCAATGATCGAAACTTAAGTTCTTGTGTATTAGCATTTGATAAAAAAAAAAATCTAGAGCTCTCTCCTACATCGAAGCCGAAAAATACTTTGATAGCTCCTAACTCCCAAAAAGAATAGCAGCCACTAATCAAAACTTAGGTTTTTGTACATTAGCATTTGACAAGAAGGAATAATTAAAACTAGAGCTCTCTCTTACATCAGTGCCAAAAATACTGTGAGAACTGCTAAAAAACTCAGCGGCCACTTAACAAAACTTGAATTCTTGTAAATTAGCATTTTATAAGAAGAAATAAATAAATTTAGAGCTCTCTCCTACATCGAAGCGGAAAAATACTTTGATAGCTCCTGTATTAGCATTTGATAAAAAGAACTAAATAAATCTAGAGCTCTCTCTTACATCGATGCCGTAAAATTGTACCATGAACTAAGAGCTCGCTTAAAATATGCTTGCAAAGTGTTTGTATCCTCTGATCCAAATGCGGAATGACAGATATATTATAATTTAAACAGTTGATATTTTTACAAAGGCAGTACCGCAGCAGTGTACACTCAAGGGGTAAAAAAATTACTTCAAAAATGCTTCCAACAAAATAAAGAAAATTACAAATTTAAAGCAGAGCCTATAGGCAAAAATGCCTTTTTACATATTCACTACCCAACTGCAGAATGAATTTTGCATAAGGGGAGTTTTTTAATCAAATCAAAGAAGAAAAAAAAGATAACCCTTTACTGCTGCCACAATATGTCTGCAATTTCATAAAAATCAAACCAACATCCATTTATGCTGTACAAACACGAGCACTGGCATAACTTTCAAAAAATCAACAACATATGTAAATACAAACTTTGTCGTAGTTACCAGAGTAGTCTGCTTTTAGGGGCAACGACATCGTTTTCTATTTCACTGCATGCAATAAAATATTTAACAATAATACTGTTATTTGTAAATATTCTGCGCAATTTTTGTGCAAAACAATAACACACAAACACTACTTGTACATATGTATAAAACAAATAAATGTTAAAAGTGCGAAAATATTAAATTTCATTGTAACAAATATGGCTGCCGTTGCTATCCTGTCTCTGTTGCAGTCTATTTTTATAACTTTTATATTTTTTGTGTCGATTTCGCTATCATTCGTATGCCTCTATCTTTGTATATATGTATGTTTGTTATTATTACCTGTGTTGCCTTGACTTAGCCAAATCAATATAAAATATGCATAGCATACTTTTAGGCAGGCAAAATTTGATATTCCATTTTAAATCAATAAGTGCCCTGGTGGCGTAAAATAACAAACAAACATTTCTTATTTGAAATAGCAAAAATAATACATGTACATTTGTTGATTTTTAGAAATGAAATAGATATATGAAATTGAGATAGTTCTGAACATGTGAATATTTCAATTTTATGAATATGCTACTGAAAGTTGCAAAGGAAATTTATTTTTAAACTCAAATTTAAAGCAACCACTTAAGTTGATAGTTGAATGTAGTTAAATGTTGATCATACGTCATGCTAAGCAGTTTTAGTAGAACTTGTAAATATCGTTGTTATTCTAGATTTATACAACGACCATAACTCAAAACTTTATTTCTTGTAGAGCAAGCATATACAATTGAAAATAATTGTTATATAAAGGAAATTGTAACATCAGAGCTGAATTATTGTCATTATTGCGCACATATCTATTATTATCATATATGCAACAAAATAACTAATTAACAACTCTGGAAAAGCTAAGTCTGTAAAAGGACTAACCAATTTCTTGTTTCTCAAAATTGTTTTACTGGATATATCTCCGAGAAATGTATCAAAACATGGCTTCTTTTGGGCAACCTATTATTAATATTCTATTCTATAACATATTATGACCATTGCTTTTGGTACCTTTTTGAAAAATGAACATTAACTTTCATGTTTGTCATATGATTTTCGTTTTGAAAGTTTTGCTTAAACAATATATTTAAAAAATTAAAATAAAACTCTAGTCTTAAAACAATTCAATTAACTCTTTAAAAAACCAACATAAATTTTTAAGGTTGCCAAATGGTTGTTTTCGTGAATTTTGTTAAATAAAATTTTACTTTTTTCGACAAAATATAGATTTTTGACAGCAAACGAGCCGAAATATGATTTAAGCAAAACAAAAAAAAAAAAAAAGGTTTAAGCAAGACTAACAAAAAAAGGCCGGGTGGCAACACCGAAAGTTTTTGAAAAATTTTAAATAAGTTTATCTGAGCGTTTCTAAACCCGAAAATTTCAATTTAGTCAAAAAAAAAGTAAAAATTTAAAAAGATTTTCAAAAATAACCAGGTGGCAACCCTAAAAATTTGTGTTGGATTTTTAGAAAGTTTACTTATATATGAGCAATATCGTATAAGTTTTTTTTATAAAATAATGTAATATGCACCAAGAAGCGGCTAGGGACAGCGGGGAGAATGACTTGTTAACACTTAATGTTATATTTTCACAGTAAAATATATCAAATTATTATTTTTTTAAGCTATTCGTATAGAAGCTCTTGTTAAGTATCTTTATTAAATAGTTTAAATATCACATGTTAAACTTAAACATGGTTTTGAGCCCCGGGAGACTGAATGATACATTTTTCGGAGAATCATCCATAAAGAAATTATTTCATGCAAAAGAATAAACTTTTTTCTAAGCTAAAAAAAACTATGGCAAAGAAAGCGATGTTAAATGTCCTAGTGATATTTGGAAATTTCTGAAGTTTATAACCGCCCTATAGACAACTTACTTCCAAAACTTCCTAAGAACATTAAAGACTTTTTGTTCATAAAAATAATGTTTCTCAATTTAATTAATTCATTATTTTTCCTTTGCTAACATCATAGTTTTAATTAAAAGTATTACAAAACGAGCAAATAAATTATGAACCACACAAAGCGCACAAGTAAACATACGACTTGTACAAACCATATACAATGTATATATGGTATATATGCAAAGATACACATACACATACATAAGACAATAAACAATGACTCAATGACGCTACTGCAATGAAGAATATTTTCAAAGAACAAAGTAAAATGTTGTAAACAATGTAAAATTATCAAATAACATAAAAGGAAAATGTATAAACTCTCGGGGAAATTCCAAAAATTTTTCGATGTCATCAACCAAAAGACATTCAGTAAAATTTACTCTAGTATGAGAATGAATGCTATTATATCACACCATTGCCACCACGATTACCATCACTAGCTACACCATCTCATCATAATTCCTGACAAAATGACGTTGTAGTGGCTAAGAGGCAGTGGAAAAAAGAGCGATAGCGAGAGAATTATTTATAAATATTGCTTTTTGAAATGAGTAATGGCGACAAACTTTTTTTCTATGATGTTATATATGATGATAATGATTAAAAGGACGTTGACTAAAGGATAAACACGCATATATTGTGAATAAAATTCAGTAGTAGTAAATATTTATGTATATATTTAAAAAGAATTTACAGATTTTAGTTATGAGAAAAAATTTAGTACTGAAAAAATTAAAAAAAAATGTATATAAATGAAGACAGGCCACTATTCAAAAGTAAAGTTTATGCAGATAACACACCAATAACTTATATTGCTATATATATTTCTGCCCTAGGCAACACTAATGTCAATAGCTAAAATCTGGCAACACCATAATAAAGTTTGACATTTTTTAGCATAAACGTTCTCAGAACGTTTTGACGTACGACCATCATTTGTGTTGTTTGCAGTGACTTGAAAAAATCAATTTGGCAAAAAAATGGAATTAACTCGTGAATATTTTCGTGCGATAATTTTTCACAACTTTCGACGTGAACCATCACGACAAGAATGCATCGATGAACTTGAACCTTTGTATGGCGATGAAGCACCATCCTATAGCACTGTTAAAAACTGTTAAATGAATTCAATCGTGGCCGACGCTCGCTCAAAGACGAATTCCGTGAAGGTCGTCCAAAAACGGCCGTTGTGCTAGAGAACATTGATGCCGTGCGTGAACTGATAATGCAAGATCGTCATGTGACCATGAGATAGAGGCATCCTTGGGCATTTCTCGCACCAGCATACATTCGATATTGCATGAACACCTGGCCGTAAAAAAGGTTTGTTCCCGTTGGAGATCTCAAAATTTATCAATCGCTTAAATTATCAAAGAAAAATTGATTTTCCTAACACACTGTAAACAAAACAAATAGCACTTGTACATCAAAACGTTGTGAGTACGTTTATGCTAAAAAATGTCAAACTTTATTTTGGTGTTGCCAGATTTTAGATATTGACATTAGTGTAGCTTAGGCCAGAAATATATATAGCAGCCTACGTATAACGATATTGCAAGTAAGCTGTATTGAAATCTATATATTTTTATGCAAGATAAAAATTTGTCCTACCTTTTTTACTGTGTTCGAAATGGAGCATGACTTTAATTTACACACCATTAGAAAGATATTTGTGTTGAAATGTGCACAAAGCTTAAATTATTTTACTATTTTGCCATAAAGACAGGTAGAATTAAATGCACATCTCAAAACTGTTCAAAAAGTACTAAAATTATTTAATTCATTTGTAGTCAAATTTTGACCATTGGGCGATTCTAGTTTAAACTACAACACGCTAAAAACACTACTCACCTAATAAGGACTGCGTCTAGAATTTTAATAATATTTCTTTTACAAATTTTTTTGTAACTTTTCTGACACTCCTTCCATTGAGGATTTTATGGTATTATTTGATAACTTTCTAGCTGCTGAACGCCACTTTTCTCGAAAATTTTTTTTTTTCTTTCTTGAGTACCTCTCCAAGGCCAATTTACTACAATGACAAGATGCTAGGTCTGGCCAAAAGAAAGTGGAAACTTCATGCTTTCGTGCAAAAGGCTTAAGTTTTTTTTCCAAGCATTCCTTAATATAGAATTCGGAGTTTACTGTTCCTTTTGCCACAACTGCAGATTGCTTGCCAAACCAAGAACTTACGAGGAAATTTTGACTGCTTTTTTGACTTAAGCTTTTCGTCCACATTCCCCCGTGGGTCTACAGTGTAAAATTTTTGGCCTGGAAACTGCGTAAAATCGGTTAAAATATACGTTTCGTCGTCCATAATGCAGCATTCGAATTTATGGAAAAAAATTAATTTTTAATTTTATGGCGTGCTGTTTTGCTTTCGTGTTCTTCATTGTATTCTGTCAGAAACTTTTTGTACCTTAAACGTCTTCAAACCAACCTCCTTTTTGGCCTTGCGAACTAAAATCTCGGAACACTTTACCCTCTGTGCAAGTTTTCTGCATGAAATGTTGGGGTTCTTCTTTAAAATTGTGACGAAGTTCTTCTTTTTGTTTTGGTCACGGAAGCCTTTTTTTTGCGGATCCTGGCTTTCGAATGACATCCAAGTGTTCCTTAAATTTTTTCAGAACTCTTGATACCAATTTCACATTAACTTTGCTATTCCGAGCAATTCTATTTGTAGTCCACCGCGGGTGGTCTTCAAAAATGTTTATTATTGACTTTCGAACTTCTAGCTCGTTTGCCATTTTTAAGTAAATATGACTGACTAGGGACAAAATTTGAAAACCATAGTTTTGGTACATTCATTACAAAGCCTACTGCGAAAAAAAATTTTTAATTGAGTAATTTGAAAACAAGTTATTAGATAAAATGTATCGGACAATTTTATCGAACGCAGTCCTTAATCATATCACAATTTAAAATGTTAATCATACGCCATGTTGTATCCAAAAATATAGAACTCACTAAAACGCCATTAACTGCGCTACGATGTGGAGCAGCCAACAATTGTCATTTTAGAGCTTAAAGATTATGTTATTGTTATTTTAAATTTGATTTATGGCTGCGCAATAGAAAGTAAATAGTCCTTATAAGAAAATTCAGCATTTATTTTTTTAAAAATTTTACTTTCAAGATATATCCGATAACAAATGCCTATAAAGCAGCAAAATTAATTTAAAAACAAAATTCAAAGCTATCGCCCAAAAAAGTATGCTACATTATTTAGCACAAATGAAAATGTCACTGTTGATCTTGATTGTGTGACACGCAATTATCGTTATATTTAATAATATTGATTGATGCTGGTTTGTGTATGTGGTGCCAGCATAAGCCTACATATATGCCAGTGAATATGTTTGTATGGGTGTGTGTGTGTGCATTGTTATAATAAATCTAAAATTACATACGACTACATTCTCAGTGATGTGATGTGTGCGTGCAGGTAAAAACAAATTTATGATGGCATTTCAATGATACAAATAATTTATCATCTTTTCATAAGAACTTTATTTTTTTGCTTTCATATTTGTGCCAGAAAAACCGTCAATTTGTGGTTTGTTTACGAAACTTCAACTAATCATATTATACATACTTATTATATTTTTAGCATAGATGCATATAAATAAATTAAAAGGGCTACAAAAAATACGTTATGTTATGTAAATATTCATTAATAATAAAAATAACGTTATAAAGCGCGTTTTGTATTCAGCTGGCGACAGCTCGAATCAAAAATGAGGGTTGAATTTATTCACATTCTGTAATAAACTTTCGTAAAGTTGTTTTATAAATCATTTTAACGCTATATAAGGCAATTGCTGATTTATTATCTCATGTGATTTCCCTTATATGATGGAATATGACAAAGTGGCTTATTCAACAGAGAAATGTGGGGTAAGCTGGTGTGAATATATTGTTTTGTTAGTTTTCACACTTTATTAACATTTGACACTTGACTTTTGATGATGTTACACATTTCACAATGTTTTTCTCGAAAGTCTATGCTGAGAAGGGAGGGCGCATTAGGAAACACATGAATTCTTCAAAATTAACAAGCTTATCAACTTTTTAATTTCCTACATATTTGATTTTTGATGAAATTTAAAGCAATTGTATAACGCTCAACTTTAACCTCCTTAAAGCGCTGCATTAAAGTGAAAATTTAGTTTTTGGCCGCTGCATGTAAACGAAGTTAAAGAAAATTTAAAAAAAATATATCACTCATACGTCATGTGCAGCACTTTTATCAAAAGAATGAATAAATGTATTTATATATAATCGATAGTGTAATAAATCATTGCTAGCAATTTAAAAGTGACAAGAAATCTCTTAATAGCTGCAGCTGTGTTAAATAATTAATTTCCTACCATTTTTTTTCTCTTTCTTTTTCCATTTTCCACAATCAATTGGTAACGCGAGATTAATGAGCTGCAACGTAGCCAGTGAACAAACAAACAGCAGTGTAAATGCAAAAACAATAGCATTGTGCAATGTAGTTAAATTGTGCAATTTACACTAACCAATTGGTATTCACACATACTTGCAAAAATGCTTGTGGTATGGCATAGTAGTGTTTGTGATTGTGTGCCATTAATTGGATGGGGGGACTGAGAGCGAACAACGTTGCTGGAATACAATATGAAGAGAAGAAAGTAAACAAACAAATAGACAGGTTGATATAAAAGAATTTCACAATGCTTTTAGACAAAATATTTAGTAACAAATGTATCGATACATATTTCTACTGTTTCAGTAAAGATTTTCTCTAAGTTTTTATGGCAATAACTCACAATATATATGTGCGGCCAAGCACCAAATTTTAACTAAGTATTTGTGCTTTGAATATCTATAAAACAACAACTTTATATTTGGCCCAAGCCACATCGAACGGAAAATATTAACAAAAGTTTGGCAAAGTTTAAAAATGGGCTCTTTCAAAAAACAACCATTGAACTAATAGACACGATGTTATAGAGGAATTTCAGAATATTTGATATATGAATCGATATATATTTTTACTATCTCAGTAAACAGTTTATATAAGTTTCTTATTAGTACAATAAATCACGATAAATGTATGTCAGCGGCCAAGCCCCAAATTTTAACTTAATGTTTGCGTTCTTAATAGCTCTAAAATAAATACTTTATATTTGCTCCAAGTCACATCAAACGGAAAATATTAACAAAAGTTTGGCAGCCTCTAAAAATGGGGTCATAAAAAAAAAATCGTAGAAATCCTTCGTCTGTTAAACAAAAAATGTTTGATCTTACAACAAACTATCGATGCTTGTTATCCCCATGAAAACATGCAAAAGTACACTACCAACAATACCACCATTGTGGTATTCATACGTATGTATGCAATTAAGGCGCGCAGCATTGCCAATCTTAATTTATTTGCACATTGGCATTTATTTATAACTTGAGGCGAATTGTGGTACTAAAGTGCTGTTACTTAATTTGTCAGTTTGTGGGAGTTTTTTTTTATATATCTTTAGTTTTTTATATCATGGCTTTTTAAGCATTTTTCCTGTAAAAAGTCTAAAAAAGGCGGAATTGCTTACTTTATAAAAATATCAGAAAAAAAACCCAAGAAAAAATATTTATTGCAATGTGGCTAATAGCTTCCACTTGTATGCAATTCGTGTGCCAAGTTTCTTCTTTGCTCTTGTTATATGGAACAACAATTCTGGCACCAATTAAACGGTATTAACTGAAATTTGCGCTTTTTATGTTGCTTTCATTTTTGGCTACAGTTGTTTGACTTTGGGTCTACCATGACGTATGAGTAACCAGAATTGGCAAACATATAGCGTCTGGCAGCGTGTCAAAGTATTCGGCATTTTTGGCTTGATTTGAAGCAATATTTTTAGGGTTTGGTGAAATAAAGCCAATTGCTGACAGGTGTCAAGCAATCAAATGTAAAATAAATGGTGGAATATCTAACGAAATAGTATATCACAACAAAAATGCTTTTATGTGGCATGGAAAACTTTTCATGTGATGAATGAAATTTATCTAATTGAAAGCAAAATCTTTTGTGCAAATTTTTTGTTGCATACTTTTGCGCATATTTATGCGCTACGCTTTAATTGGAATGGTTACTGTATTTTTTTTTTTTTTTTTTTTCTTTAACGCTTTATCGACCGACAATGCTTAAAAGTACCAATCCCTTAAAAAATACAGTTACACGTAAATACTGATGAAAAGGTTACGTTTTCTTGAAAGTATCCCACGAAGGTTGTTGTTAAGCACTTGAGCGAAATCAATCCACAGCACCGTAATAGATTTGATGGACCAGAGTTAATCTAGAAAAGGTTGTTAGGAAAAATATTTAAGTTCTATTGGGAAACCAGCCACGGCTAATCGCAATATTTAAGAATTTTATGAAAAACAATATTTGTTTTTTTTTTTCTCAACTTCTTTTGAATCTTCGCCCACAATGGTTTAATTCGACGAAAAAGTTTTATTCAAATACAAAAACCATTGTTATTGACACAATTCACAAGCCAGTAAACAAGATAATTAGGAAATGCCAAATATGTATTTTTCTTTTCTTTTATTCGGCAACAATTATATTATATGTTTTGGCTATGTTTTTTAATTTAAAAAAAAAAAAGAAAATTTCTGTCTTATCCCCATACGACGCCTTTTCAAGCCAACGCACAGCATTGTACATAAAAATTAAAGTGATTCAAAAAAATTAATATTATTTTATGCATTGCTGTTATGTTCGGCTTGGTGTAATTGATGAATTTTATTTTGGATTTTATTTTCTTTGCGACCTTTTGTTTTGCTAACAAAAGTGGTTAAAATCTTTGAAAATCAGTTTTTCTCAAATATCTCTTGAACTATTAGTTTGACGTGAATTTTTTTCCAAAAGAGTGACTTTATTATCGTCATATGCAAAACATAATTGCTTACATAGTTTACGTAAGACAAATTCAAGATATGAGATCGAAAATATGACTAAGTCTATTTTTCCAAATATCTTCTAAGCCTGCAATTTTACGTGAGTTTATTTATTTTAAAAAAGCTATGCATGATGTATTGAAAAAAAATATCTCAGAGAATGTTTTCCCAGCCTCATATCTAAAAAAACTACATATTGGGCATATGAACATTTTTATAAGAACCAATTTATGCAAATTTCAATAGTTAACAAATTTGATTATGAATGAAATTTACGTCAAATCAATAATTTAGGAGATATTTGAGAAAAACTAATTTCAAGGCCGCGTCACTTTTTTCGACACTTTTCGTTACTTCAGGCTATATCTCGTAAGCTATGCAAGCTATTTTGATTAAACTTGGTAGATAAGTGCAACACATGAATAACAAACACTAAGCAAAAAGTGGGCGCAATCAAATAAGTGCCACCCCTACTTTTTTATGTTAAAATTAGGTTTTTTCAAAAACTTCTTGATGTTTTGAGCTTACATGAATTTTACTAATAAAGAAATGTCTTTATTTTCAAATAAAAATGATTTGAAAAAATCAAGTGCGATTGATTTTAAATGCAAAAAAGTCTTCTCAGCCTCATATCTCGAAAACTATTATTCGCATGAAAATTTTCCTAATATTATTTTTGTGCGAATTTTCATAATAAACAAATTAAATTAAGTTCAAGAAATTTTCGAAAAAAAACTTATTTCAAGGCCGCGTCACTTTTTTGACACTTTTCGTTACATCACGTTACATCTCGCACACTACATAAGCTGTTTTGCTGCAATTTGGTGAGAAGGTCCCATATATGAATACCAAGCACTGAAAGTGGGCACAATCACATTTGAGAAAAACTGATTTCAAGGTCGCGTCGCTTTTCGTTACATCGCGTTACATCGCGTTACATCTCGAAAGCTATATAAGCTGTTTTGATGAAATTTGGTAGGTAGCTTCCATATATGAACACCAAGCACTAAGCAAAAAGTGGGCGCAATCAAACAGTGCCACGCCCACCTTTTAATAACTGATTGATATAATATTTTTCAAATAGTATAAGGTTCACGTACTTTTTGCTTTTTTTTTAGATTTGCAATCTTTCGCTTAAGTGGCTAAGATTTTGAAATAAACAACTTTAATAATATACAAAATTCATGTCATACCAATAGTTCAAGTGATACCTGAGAAAAACTGATTTCAAGGCCACGTCACTTTTCGTTACATCACGTTACATCTTGCAAACTATATAAGCTGTTTTGATGAAATTTGGTAGGTAGCTTCCATATATGAATACCAAGTACTAAGCAAAGAGTGGGCGCAATCAAACAGTAGCACGCCCACCTTTTAATGCTTAAACAAATAACTATTTTGCCAAATATGAATTTTCGATAAGTTGAGCTTTTTTTAAATCACTCTAATACACATTCAATAAATTACAAAAAACTACAAAAAAAAAGTGTTGCTTTCATTTATCTTGTGTAGTCAGCAACATAGACAGGCGGAAAAAAATGCGTGCGTTGAATGCTTTCAATCACTCAACAATAAAAGTAAAAGTCAAAAGAACAAAAAGCGCTCGCAGAAAAAAAAAAGAAAATTTTCAGAAAACCAAATTGATTTCCGCTGCATCATGATATGTTGTTGACTTTTTTTATGCGCTCTTTTGTTGGTGGGCTTTTTTCCCGACGCATTGTTTTTTTGAAAAAAATTTAACAAATCAATAGAGCGTACGTGCAAAATGACAAAGTCAGTATGTACCCGTATTTATGCAACGCTTGAGAAAATTCTTTACAATTTTTTTTAATGAAATTAAAAAATTCCACAAAAAAATAGGAAACAAAATTTTCATTTAACTTAAATTTTTTCGCTAAATGCTACACAAGCAAACATTTACATTTTAATTAAACATTAAATGATTGGAAATGCTCTGACCTTTGTCAAGCTGCTGCTGCTGTTGTTAGTTGTCTTTACAGCAGCATCTTAAGTACTTCAAGCTTCAATGTTGCACGTTGAGCACTTGAACTTGTTGTTATTGTTGTTACCGTTACCATGAAATAGCAATTTTTATAACCTTGCAATATTGTTGCAAAGTTCAGTAGCAGCACGTCATTAAGTAAATTAAGTTCAATTCAAGTTAAGTTGGCTTTTATCTTTTATCTGTTCTGTGAGCTCTCATGTTGTCTGTCTGCTCTGTATCCAAGTAGAAATTTTCTTTTCTTTCCTTTTTTTTTTCTTTCTTTCTTTCTACACCATAATCTTTTATATTTCTTACTTTTTTTTTGTGAAATTTTAAATTTTTTCAATTTTATTGGACATCAATGTGCTACACCAGCATAGGATTCAATTAAGTTTAAAGCTACATTGCACTTGTTGTCACTTCGGTATGCACCAACAAAGAAACGGCACTAATGTTGCAAAGAAATATTGGTTTTTTAAAGCTTCTTTTGAATAAGCAGCTTGTTGAAAGCTTTTTTTTTTTTAAGAAAATGTATTTTAATTTGTTTACAAAGCCAAGAAAATACTTTAATGATAAACAACACCACTTATAAATGGATTTTTAAATTTTCAGCAAAAACTTTTTATGTATGTATGTATTCTCCTTTAACTCCTAGGAGGAGCATAGGGCCAATATGAAATCTCTCCATTTGTCACGATCCCTTGCGATGACTTTAATCTCTTGCCACGACTTTCCCGATTCTTGTATTTCCTTTTCCAGCGACCTCTTCCAGTTTGTTTTGGGGCGACCACGTAGTGATGAGCAAAATTAGTCTTGGTCTTGCGTCTTGTTCTTGGTCTTGCTAATTTTGCGAGACCAAGACCAAGACCAAGATGCTGATATTTTTGCAAGACCAAGACCAAGACTGCTATGGTCTTGGTCTTGGTCTTGCTTACGATAATTGTCAAGACCAATACTGCTTTTTAGCCTTGCTAATTTATAGTTAAAAGTTGTTTCATGTCCGTTTTGAAGATAAAATCATCTCTCGATTTGAATTTTGACATCTTAAAAACCCAACTGCTTTGGCAAAATATGGTTTTGAATATTCAATATCCCTGAAAATTTTTTCAAGACCAAGACCAAGACCGAGACCAAGACTTAATGAGCAAGATCAAGACCAAGACTCAATATAAAAACCAAGACCAAGACTCAATGTGCAAGAACAAGACCAAGACCAAGAGTGCTATGGTCTTGGTCTTGGTTTGCTCATCACTACTACCACGTCCTCTACTGCCTTGTGGACTCCACTCAAGAGCCTGGCGACAAACTTCACTGTGTGGTTTCGGGAGAGTGTGACGAATCCATCTCCATTTGCGCAGCTTGACCTCGATTGGGCTATAGCAATCTGATTGCATTTTTGATGTAGCTCGGCAAACTTTTTATGGTTTAAAAAAAAAATTAATTTGTACTACATACCACAAAATTACTGTCACTGTGCAGCCAGTCAACAAATTTAAATTTTATTTAGCTTCTTCAAATGCCTTTCTGCCTATGCTGAAAAATTTGCGATGGCTTGCATCGATTTTGAGATATCAGCATTTGTAGCATAATATGAATATTACTCATACGACATGTTATGCATAATACACTTAAATAAAGTCCTATTAGAAAATGCTGCATTTAAGTTTATACATTTCCGAAGTATCACAGAAATGAGCATTGCTGGTTTCTTACTCGTTGCATATTGTTCTCTTTCATGCATACAAGGGGCTCTATGTAACGAAATGTGACGGAACCTAGTAATATTACTCCCAGCGAATCAAAAAAGATTTACAAGTTAAGGTCAAAGAGTTAGCGGAATGGGAGTGAAGGAGTGCAAATAAAATTGCAAATTTATTTTTACTTTTCAAGATATCCATTTTTAAACCCCACCTAGCTAGTCAATCCCGAGTAAAATCTCAAATGTGCAGCAAATCGAGTATGGCGCTGTTAAAAATTGCCTTATGAAGCAGGGATAGTCAGTTTTAACTATACTGGGAGAGATTTTATCCTTTTAAGGGGACTCTATCCGAGTTATACTTTGGTTAACAAGTGCTATAACCTCTTTAAGCAGGGTAAGTATTCACTTGCAGACGACTAACAGCCAGGACAGCCGATTGAGAAGACCACACCGGTAATCATTTAAAAAGTCTTAAAAATAGTTCTGTGAGATGCCCCACTAAAGAAGGCACAGCTCGAAGAAATGCTTGGAAATGGTATCAAGTTGGTTTCCGAGCATCCTCACGAAGTCTAAGAAAATATCGCACGAAGTATTCTCCTGAGTTTTTGGACTTCAGTAGTAAAAATAGAGATCAAGTATTGGCTGACATTGTTATTGGAGATAAACTTTAGGTTCATCATAATGAACAATAGCCCAAACAAAAGTCCATGCGCTGGCACGAAAAGGCACACCACCACCTAAAAAGTTTAAGGTGTCACAGCCGGCTCAGAAAATCATGACGACAGTCTTTAGGGACTTAAAAGTGAACGTGTTGATCAATTAGAAGGATAAAGAAGTCTCCATAACCGAAAAATACTATACGCTTTAATCCAGGTGCGGGTCAAGGAAGCTGTCAGAGAAAAAAAAGGGTGAAAACTGACGAAAGGTGTCCCCTCTTGGGGCGAAAAAATGCACGCTTTACAGTTTTTTCAATATATCTTGCAAACAAAGCAAAATTTCAAGATTTTTGTTAGAAAACCTTTTGCAAAGAATTAAATTTGCCATCGAAAAAGCTTATTTAAAAAATTTTAAAAAAAATTGCTTATGCTAAAAATGTTGAAACCAAAAAAAAAAATAAACAAAAATTTCGAATTCTTATGTTTTCTTATTCTTTTGCCTATAACTTTTTTACGGACAGAGATAGTTAAAGACATACCCCGATATGAAAAAAAAATTTCTTATGTTAAAAATCTACCGAAATATGACCACTCAAACATAGAAATTTTGTTTAAGCTGTCGGAAAAACGGTTATTATTCAAAACTAAGGAATCTTATCATAAGATTCTTATGAAAAAGTGTATCAGGCAAAAAAAATTCTTAGAATCTTCCAAAGAGTACAAATGATTTTTTTCATAATTTTTGGGAACATTTTACAATTTTTCAAAAATTGGTCAAAAAAAAAAATATCAAAACAGTTCCCAAAACTTCTGAAAAAAATTTCCAAGTATTTCTTGGATATTTCTAAGCTTTTTTGCCTGATACACTTTTTTTCTAAGATGCCTTGCTTTGGAATCAAAACAGTTCTAACGTCTTACTTCCTTTTAGCATGTCATAATCAGACATAATGCAGAAGTTGGGCTTCGAAATTTTTGGCTAACCCTCCTTACTATCTAGATTAGGCCCCCAGTGACTTTTTATACCCTACACCCAGGGTATATTCACTTTGTCCTTCCGTATGTAACGCAAAGAAGGAGGCGTGGCAGATATAGAAAAGTATATTTATTCTTGATCAGCGTCACCTCCTGAGTCGATTTAGCCATGTCCGTCTGTCTGGCTGGCTGGCTGGGTGTGCGTGGAAATACACTTTCTGGGAAAACTGAGCAAGATAATTAAATGAAATTCGGACACTACCTCCGTCGTCAAAATAATTTCGTGGGATTAAAAATTAGCGAAATCGGTCAACGGACACGCCTACCACCCATATGCAACTTTATAAGTATTTTTCACGACAATGCAACCGAAATACACGAAATGTTTACACAAGCTCTGAAAAAAAAAAACTGAACGTTTTGAGTTTTGAGATAATCGAACTAAATTTCACTCAAATACTAAGGACTATAAATGCACGCTCTGAGCAAAAACTGGCTGAACTCGAACAAGATGAAGAAAGAGCTGCGTGGAAAAAAATTTAGCAACGATGACGAAATCAGGATTGCTGCCTATTTTGACACCAAAGATACAATTTTTATTCGATGGTATTAATAAGTTATTTGAAAGATCTGAAAAATGTGTTTGGATTAAAAAAGAATACTAGGTGTACAAATATGAAACCGGTAATTTTTATTTAAAAAAAACACGTTTATTTTGCGAAAATGGTTCCAAATTTAATCTTCAAAGTACTTCCCCTCGCTAGCTACACATCTTTCCCATCTTTCAGGCAATTTATGGATTCCTCGCCAAAAAAATTTTTCGTTTTTTGAGCCATTTGTGCACTTCCTCGTAAGAATTGAAGTGCGAATCGTTGAGTGCGTGTCCCATCGATGAAAACAAATAGTAATCGGACGGCGCCAGGTCCGGTGAGTACGGCGGGTGGGGCCGGGGCTCCCAGTTGTACGATTCTACCAAGTTGTTATTGACCGCTGCTCGATGTGGCGATGCGTTGTCATCTTGGAATACAATTTTGTCATGGCGAAGTTGAAATTCGGGTCTCTTCTGACGTATAGCACGGTTCAAAGCGATCAATTGTTGATGGTAGCGTGCACCAGTAACTGTTTCACCTGGTTTTAGTAGCTCATACCAAATAACACCACGCTGATCCCAGAAAATACACAGCATTGTCTTTCGGCCGAAGCGATTTGGTCTTGGCGTTGATTTGGGTCGTTGGCCGGGGCTCAAATATGATTTTTTTCGTTTGGGATTGTTGAAATAAATCCACTTTTTATCGCCAGTGATGATTCGATGGAGAAAACCTTTTCTGTTTTGCCTGGCGAGCCTGGTTTCCCTCAAATGAGAGTTTTCAGGCACAAAATTCGACATCTTTACGAGCGGAAAAAATGCGTTGTGAACTGAATATTGTTGACAGATGACAGAATGAACAATTAAGACATTTGGTACGGTTCGGAAGCTCATACATATACGGCTATCGACCGCTAGATGTTATTACCCGTTTCATATTTGTACACCTAGTACACTGAAAAGGAAAAATAAATATGTATTTTTATTTCCACCCTTTACATCCCATTCCGCCGAACTTTTAGACCTTCCCTCGTACATCAAAAAGAGTTTTGATCACCATAATTTATTGCTTAGTGCCTTTGATTGGCTTAAAGTTCAAAACAAGAAACTATGCCCCAGTGCTAAATAAATATTTCATGATCAAGAGAAATGTTCTTATAATTTAAGCAAAGTTTTCTTGTGTTTTTATAAAAAAAGTTTAAAGTTTTTTTTTTACCTACAAAATTTATTGCTCTCCTACTAAAGTTTTGTTTATCTTAAGAAAACTAAACACTCAAGAAACTGCTGATGGTGAAGCCTTTGAAATTTTATTTAAATTTTTGTAGCAACAATTTCTCTAACATACTCGTATGCAAATATGAACTTACGTGTATTTGTTAAAAGTGAATTAAGTTAAGTAAAAAAATTTATATGCAAAAGAAAGTATTTCATTCCCAACACTTTTTTGATTTCGTAAAATGTTACTATCAAACTGTCAGTTAAGCATTTTTTGGCCATATTCATCGCACAACCATATAAAATCAAAAACAGCAATAAAAAGTTTGCAACATTTTGTTTAAAGATTTGCTGCACGTATCCGCATGCAATGCAAAATGCTTACAACATGCAACTTAAAGTTGCAATTGGTTTGAGTTTTTCCGTTTTATTGTTTTTGAACTAAATTTCAAATGTCACGAATACAAAAAATGTTTCACTAGCTATCACAACTATAAAAATGTGATAAAGTTCTCTAATCCACCCATTTTAATTTTTTTTTTTTTTTTTTTTCACTACGAACAATTATAGGGTGTATCGCATAAAGTTACGAAGCTTCTTGGAGGTAATAGAGGAGGCCTAGACTAACAAAAACTTGCACCTGAGGGGGTTCTTAAATGTACCCCTGAGGAGTTATAGGGTTTAAACTGATTAACTGACTTGTTTCAGAAAAAACAATTCCTTGGGTCACCCTTACACCCTAATTTGGTTTATAGGGTTTAAAGAGATTTCGCAAAGTTATGGACCTTCAAAGTGGATATTTTAAAATTTTTTTCTTAATTTTTAACTTCGGCAGCCATTTAAGTATGAAAAAGGTCGTATTAACATACTTTTTTGTAATTTTTTTTAGAATTCTTGTTAAATTTCCTTTAGTTCAGTAGTACATTTGTCATACCAACTTTTTAATGTGAGGTCGGAAAAAAATACTTTTCTATGCAACACTCGAGTTACTCGCATGCATTGCGCTGCATATTAAAAAGTTGGTATAACAAATGTACTACCGAATTAAATAGACCTTTTTCATACTAAAATGGCCGCCAGTGTTGAAAATTAGGAAACAAATTTTAAAATGTCAACTTTAAAGGTCCAGAACTTTGCGAATTCTCTTTTAACCCTGTAAACCCTCTATCACCTCCCAGAAGCTTCGTAATCTTATGCGATACACCCTATAGATTAAATTTAGTTATAGTAGTGATGTATTCAGAGTTTAAAGGTGGAATGGGACGAAAATATGTTTTAATGTCATCATGTGTTACCTGCAAGTTCAAAAGTCATAACAAACAATGTTGCGAGAGTTGCAGAAAAATATTGATGAAGTCGACGAGTAACGAAGTCACTAAAAAATACTGTTTCACACATAAAACTGCTGTTTCTATTTCAGTTTTTTTTTTTTTTTTTTTGTATTTTGCTTAAGGCCGCTTAACACTATCGTACAAAGTATAAAGACATGTCCAAATTGACATGTTGCAAGCAATGTGTGATAGTTTAAACTAGAGAAAAACAATCTAATGAAAAAGCGTTTTGATTTTTTTTGACAGTGTATACATGAAATTTGGCATTCATCACCACATTAATACAAAATTGACAGTATGTTTAATGAAATTCTATCACACTTTTTTTCTGACATGTTGTAATACTTTGTGGGATAGTATAAAGCGGCCTTTAATGATTTTGCAAAGTTTATTTCTGACAAAAATAAAAAATATTGGTCTTAGTCTTTGGCTTTGGCTTTTGGTCTTTGGTTTTTTGTCGTTGGTCTTTGATCTTTGTTCTTCGATCTTTGGTCTTATGTCTTTTGTCTTTATTCTTTGGTTCCCAGTCTTGAGTCTTTGGTATTTGGTTGTTGGTCTTTGATATTTGTTTTTTGATCTTCAATCTTTGGTCTTTTGTCGTCGGCCTTAAACCTTTGTTCTCCGATCCTTAGTCGTTGGTCTTACGTCTTTGGTCTTTGCTCTTTAGTCTTTGATCTTTGTTCTTCGATCTTTGGTATTGGGTCTTTGGTCTTTTGCCTTTGGACTTTAGTCTTTGGTCTTTGGTGTTTGTCCTTTAGTTTTTGATCTTTGTCTTTCGGTCTTTGGTCTTGAGTTTTTGGTATTTGGTTTTGTCTTTGGTCTTTAATCTTTGTTCTTCGATCTTTGATCTTTGGTTTGCTCTTGAGTCTTTGGTCTTGGGTTTTGGTATTTGGTTTTGTCTTTGGTTTTTGATCTTTTTTCTTCAATCTTTGGTCTTTGGTTTGCTCTTTGGTGTTCAATCTTTTGGTCTTTGGTTTTTGATCTTTGTTTTTCGGGCTTTGGTCTTAAGTTTTTAGTATTTGGTCTTTTGTCTTTGTTCTTTAATCTTTGTTCTTTGATCTTAGGTCCTTGGTATGTTCTTTCGTCTTTGTTCTTCGGTCTTTGGTATATTGGTCTTTGGTTTTTGATCTTTGTTTTTCAGTCCTAGGTCTTGGTTTTTGGTATTTGATCTTTTGTCGTTAACCTTTGATCTTTTTTCTCCAATCCTTGGTCGTTGGTCTTAAGTCTTTGGTGTTTTGTCTCTGGTCGTTTGTCTTAGGTCTTTGGTCTTTTATCTTTGGTCTTCGATCTTTGATAAATTGTTTAATTCTTCCGTAACTCCTAGGAGAGTATAAGAACAAATTGCTTATATGGAAAGTGCCACGTCCTCGTCTCTGAGCTTGCCTAGATTTTTTTTAGAGCTTGCATTTGCTGTTCTGAATGTTTGAGTGAAATTCGGTTAGGTTTTCACAAAAAAAATCTTTCAGTATAGCATTTTGGCCTAGTTTTGGCTCAGAGTTTGCAATTAATGTTTTTTGTGTTTGATTGAAATTTGGTTGGATTATCTTAGAAAAAAACTTTCATTACATAATTTTGAAACTCTTGCTTATATGGGAGGTGCCACGCCCTCTTGTCCAAGTTTACCTAGATTTTGCATATAGCATTTGTGTTTGAGTGCAATTTGGTTGGGTTATCTCAAAAAACGCTTTCAGTATAACATTTTGAAACTTTTGTTTATATAGGAGGTGCCACGCCCTCTATTCCGAATTTGCCTAGTTTTTGCTCAGAGCTTAAACTTCCTATCCCTAGTATTTATGTGTATTTGGCTTCTGTTATTGCAATTAATGCTCTTATTATTGCATTTTAAATATATTTTTTGTATGGGCGACAGGCGTGTCCGTCGACCGATTTCGCTCATTTCCAATCCCCCAAACTACCTCATACGACGAAGGCAGAATACCAAATTTCATTTAATTACGTTGCTCAGTTTTCCCAAAAAATGTATTTCCACACACAGCCAGCCAGCCAGACAGACGGACACGGCTATATCGACTCAGGAGGTGACGCTGCTCAAGAATATATATACTTTTTCATATCTCCCACGCCCCCTCTGCGTTACAAACGGAAAGACAAAGTGAATATACCTTGGGTGTAGGGTATAAAAAGTAAATACTGGAAAAAGGGCCGAATAGTTCTAGTTGGGCAAAATTTTCGAACTTTATTTTTTGAAAGCACTAGACCATAGCATTCTTGGTTTTGGTCTTCGAAAATATTCTTGCTCTTAAATTTATATCATCGTCTTGGTTTAGATCTTGGTCTATAAACGAGAAATTGCAATGCAAGGACATCATAATAAAAACAAACTATGAAAAAATTATAAAATCCTTAAGCTTTTCCCTTCATTGTGTAAATTTAAAAATGAAATTTTATTTTTCAACATTTTCTACTCAACTACTTAAAATTCTGGCAGCATCATAAACAGAGCAGCAAAGATTTTCCAAACAAATCAGCGAAAATTGCATGATACAGCGAATGTTGTTATTTTGTAATGAAAGGAACTTAAGCTGCTTTAAATGGTTAAAAAATATAAAAAGAATTCCAGGCACACACCATTCAAAAAATTTAAGCGAAATATCTTACTGCTTAAACTGATAACTAGTTCATTTTCAACTCAAGCAAAGTAAAATAACCACAACTTAGTGTGTTCGCTTTTTGTGTTCCATATATAAGCAGATTGGGATGTACCTTAAACTGATTATAATTTTTTAACTTCTTTAGTTGATAACTTTGAAGCTGAAAATGTAACCGTAAAACTGTAAGCCTTCGAAAAGGTGTTTCATATGAAGAAATTCAATGTGGAAAACTTTACAAAACAAAAATTTCATATGAATGTTTTCTCTAAAATTTTTAATTAACAAATTAATTAATTGGGTTTTAATGAAGACCTTCTGTGGACAGTCTTACTAGTTTTAGGGTTAAGCAGACATACATCAGTATACTTCATCAGTATACTATACATGAACGTCACTCAAAGGTCTAATTTTTGAGAACTAAATATTTCCGAAATTCTCATACTCGAATTCGGTAAGAACTGTTTTCCATCTAACAAAACAAGAAACAAAATCTCAGATACGTCCCACTCTAATGTACATGGCTATCGAAATAAGTATTCATATGGATGTCCGCTTCTCTTCGACCATTATCCAGTTTCATTTGGCTGGCTGCACAGAGTGTTTTAAAGCTTTGCCATCCCGTCAGATGCATGTTAAGTGAATGATACAGTTATTTATAGGATGACCAAACCGTCTGCAACAAGCACTAAATCTGCGTTCAAGGGTTTTACGATTACGATGTATGAGCGTGTTTGTTTGTATATGTGTTCATGTCCTCGTGTCCCACTGTATGTAGTAGCTGTCACTGTATTTCGGAAGTTGACCACATTTGCTGATGCCGCTGTTGTGGCTGCACTCATTTCATGTTCGTTTTGATTAATTGCTTACAGGTAGACTAACTGTTTGTGTGCGTGTTTTTTTGGTTTTAAATTTACCCAGTAGGAAATAGAGTGGGCATATCAGTTAAAAGCTTTTGAACAAATTTAATGTAAGTTCTTCCGCTGATATTTCATTGAATAAAAGTAAATAGTTTTTAAGCTACTCATATCTTTCTATCTTTTGGTAAATCTGAAAGTAGTATTTTGAAAATCGTTCAATTTAAAAATATCGAAATATTAAAAATAAAAAGGAAAAATTGAAAATGTTTTAAGCATACAATTTAACATACAATTTTTCATAATATTATTCCTTGTTTTAGTTTTTTAATTCTTTACGAGCTTCGGTGAGCTTCAATTTTTACATAAGCTCCCACAAAATTCCAAACATTCTCCTTTTTAAATGATTTTTTCTAGAAATTTTCAAATATGTAGCATTTTAAAAACATTTTTTTTTTTTTTTTCTTAGTTTTCATTTGTTCCTACCAGGCTTACACCAGCGTTTGATTGAGCGTGTTATTCCTAATTGATTTCCATTTACATTTCTCGGGACATATCTGTGCTTGCACTGCAAAGTTTTGGTTTCACCGTAATTGTCAAATTAATTAAGAGCACTTTATCATCAATTTTTCAGCTTAGCAGTAAATTTTTCAACTTTATTGTGCCTACAGAGTGTGAGGGATGTTATCAAAAATAGACCCGCCAGATGGCAGAAAATTTGTTAATTTTGTAAAACTTTTCAAGAGGCTGCATTCGATATCAGGGCTTTTATTTTGATGCTTTTTTTTTAATAAAAACTTTGCTTTCTCTTTGTGGCCGAAATTCGAACACCTCAATTTTAGCTTAATTGGCACAGCCCATTTGAAAACAAAAAGGTCATATTATCGTTTCTTAATGTTAACTCTATCTGCATACCGAACCTGATGAAATTCGTTTCATCGGTTCAGCTGTGAGAACGTATTTTCCATTCAGGGGCGTGGCATTGCCCACTTGCAACATAAAAACTATTTTGTACCGTGAAGGTAAGCTACACCTGCTCAATGGTACAAGTTTTACTTAAATCGGTTCATTAAGGGATAGGGAGATAGGGAGTCAAAGTTTTCTGCTTGCGTGTTAATATTACATAGATGTTTTTTGTTTTAGTAAAAACTTTGCTAAGGCTTAACTACAAGTGGATTTTTTGGAACATTTACTTTCAATATTTTTGCGCTCAACTCCGCAATCTGATAAACTAAAGTTTATTAAGTCAGAATAAATGAAATTTTTGGAAAAAGTCATGAACCTGAATATGAATATGAATATGAATATGAATATGAATATGAATATGAATATGAATATGAATATGAATATGAATATGAATATGAATACGAATGTGAAAGTGAAAGTGAAAATAGTTCGTTATACCTCTGAAACTGATTGAGACGAAAAATTTTTGGCGTATTTTTTTTAACTGAGGTCCTGCTCCAGATTGGTACTAGCATATCATATACTCTGATATGCTAGTATGTACTTGTATTCTGAATCCGAAAACAAAGCCAAAATTTCTGGTATTTCTGCAAGACTTAGAGATATTCTTGCTTGAAGTTGCAGAAATTGCTAATCTTGGGCTTATAGCGCAATAACAGGAAAAGGTTTATCTAATTCCAATTTTTTAATGACACCGGATATCCATAATCTTGCTTATTGAACTATGCTTTCGAACTTTTCCGTTTGGAACCTTGCTTTCTAAGTTATCACTCTTTGAAGTAAAGTCATCTCAATACTGATCTCAGAAGTGCATGCCGTCGATTGAGAATTGTTTTTCCGTATGCGCCAATTTTACATTTTTGAGAAATCGCACTTTTAATAGTAGGTACGACTTGGCAAAGGAATACTGGATAGCTCAGAACTAAAAACAGATATAACAAAATAAACAAAAGTTTTAAAAAAAAGCATATTTCAAAACATAAAGTCGCATCTTCACTTTAAGAAAAAGAACAATACTCAGCCGATGATCGAAACTTCATTCCATGTTTTTTTTTTCTTTTTTGCTGAATAGTTGGAAAGTCCATGAAAATACATCTTTATTTAGAAAACTAATATTTATCTCAATATTTCCTCATTACTATCCTACAATGGCATTTCCGAAAAATCAACAATGTAAAACCACAATATCATCAACCCATACAATATTAATGTTTATTTACATCTTACACTAATATCCCTTTACTTCACACATACCCCTTCAGTAACGTATACTAAGAGCAAACTATTTTCAAATTTCCCAAATTTTTCCACAACTCTCTGTAGGTGTTAACTTCTCCATATGCGTATGTATTGACTGCAGAAAAAAAAATTAAATTGCTTGTTTATTACCCGTCTGCACTTTCCAATATTTATGCCTCTAATGCCAATAAATCCAATTTTCAATAACACCTTTGGGAATTTTCATATGTCCTTTGTGCCTTGCTAAATGTTGTCCTGTGCGCTGCTGTTAGACGTGGTGGTGTCCCGTGTAGTATTTAAGTTATGGGGAAACTATGTTAATTAAGCTAAATTCTCCTATAAATAAACATTATTATTTACAATAGCACAACACACTGTGGCAACAATGCCCATTGCGTGTTGTCACATAATTGCAAATGTAATATGTGACATTTTGCAAAGCAACATAATAATAAAATAGTTAAATAGTGAATAAGCAAAATTAATTTTGTATATGTAGATAAAGTTGTACGCTGGTATGTTGATAAAGTTCTGAGAACAACCAGTAATCAGAATTGTTTCTAAGCATTGATTCAGTATGCATAACTTTCGACATATTTAATGTTAAGCTTATGTTGTTACTAGAAAAGGAGCTCATATACAAGTACTGAGTTCTGGGTAAATCCTTGATCTTGCGCAAGAGTTCATTCTTCCCTTGAAAATTACGTATATTATTTTTTGAAGTTTTCCGAGTTTTATAGATTTTTTGTTACTTCGAAAATTTTCTTACACAAAGTGTAATACAAACATTTTTAGAAATTCACAAAAGAAACAAATATGAGCTTAAAGTTTCTCATATTAAATTAACTGCTAACTAAAGCCAAAAGGGTTGTGACTCTACTGTAAAAAGTTAAACGTATTGAATAATAGCTAAAAACATTTCAATTCTACCTTAAAACGTCGTCAAAAAGTTTTCGAAAAGAAAAGTACCAAAACTACACGGAATACGAAACATTCCGATAAATTCTAATGTGTAGAATAATTCTTTAACTGTTAGCAACATAATTTTTAAAGAATCGTTACATTTGAAGCCATTTGCAAAAATTATGGCATATTCACAATTTAATATTACTTTTGTCTCAACTCAAAAGCTATCTTATAACATTTTAATTTATTTCCTAAACAAAAGAAGCTGTAAACAGAAAAAGAAGCTGATGCACAAGTACTTAGTTCTGAGAAAATCTTTGGTTATTTAATTTAAATAGATCTTGCGCAAAAGATCAGTTTTATAGATTTTTTTATTGCTTTCAAATTTTTCCTGCACGAAGTGAAATACAGATGCTTTAAAAAAGTTTGCAAAATAAATCAATATGAGCATATAGTTTCCCATTTTTAATTTACACCTTTCTAAGACCAAAAAGTTTCTGATTCTACTGTCAAAAGTAAAACGTATTAAATAGAAGCTAAAAACATTTCGATTTCAACTTGAAACGTCGTCAAAAAGTTGTCGAAAAAAAAGTAACTGAAATGGCACGAAATACAGAGTATGCCGATATATTCTAATTTGTGAACTATTTCTCTATCTTTTAGAATTGCAATTAACTAAAAACCATGATATTTGACGCCATTTGCAAAAATTATGGCACATTCACATTATGACATAACTTTTATCTCACCTTTAAACCTATCTTATAACATTTTAAGATATTCCCCAAACAAACGAAGCTATATCAAATATTTTGAGTTACCCACTACTTTTTGTGCGAGTATTTTAATTTTTATTTTCATGCAAAAAAGAAAGACAAAACTTCAAACAGCTGTCAAGAGTTTTGCAACAAAATCTACAGCTGTCAAAACTCTCAGTCATTTTTCATTACACCAAGTCATTCAATGTTTCTTGCTAAGCATTTGGTATCAAGAGACATAACATTTTCATAAAGCTAAATATGCAAACTTTATAACACTTAAGTAAGAATATTTTGCAATGTTAAAACAAAAGCAATATTAAAAGCAACAAAAATTTTACTTTCATTTCAGGTAAAAATATTACAAATGCAATTTTCGAACATAACATCAAGGAAAACTTTTATTCTGTGACGTAAATGCAATAGAAAAATTCCAAATAATTGCATAATTAAATAGTTTTAATGACATTTTGTTCCATTTTGCGTACAAAACAACGTTTAGTCAGTGCGTGTGAAACCAAAAATAGAAACTGTGACTTAATTTAAGGTAAGTGAAATACATATATATTTTTTTATATAAAAGTATTTTGAAATTCAACATAAGAGATCTTTACAAAATATTTTAATATAAGCCAAAACATTTTTGTTGCACTTTGCTTTAGGGAAGGTCTTCAGTTCAATAGAAAATATGTTTTTTTAGTATTTTTACTTCTTAGTGATATTTTGAAAGTAAATTGATGGCTGTTTCCTGAAGCAGCCATAATTCAAAATTATAATTATTAAAGAACGCAGTGTTACGATTAAAAGACATTTAAAATATGGGTTCAGTGTTGTATCGAACTTTAGCTATAAGCTTTTGAAAATTGTGAAAAATTTAACATTAGCCAAAACATTTTTCTTGTACTTTGCCCCAGAAAAAGTCTATGGTTTAACAGAAAATATGTTTCTCAGTATTTTTACTTTTTACTGACATTTTGAAAATAAATTTATGGCTGTTTCCTTAACCCCTTGAGACCGAAGCCTAGATCCTTGTAGATATCGAAAAATTAACTTCAGATTCAGTTTTCTTGTGTTTAAATTAAGAAAAAAAAGTAGGTCCGGAAAAGTATCTCGTAGCCAGAAAAGGTGGAGTCATATTACACAGTGCAACAAAAAAAATCCAAAAAATTTTTTGAATGCTGTTCCTGAAAGCCCATGATGTTACTAGTTAAACTCTACATGTGTTTCGCTTGTTTGGCTCTAGGTCGAATTTTATAGTACTATAAAAATTGCTTCAAAACTGCTTTTTCAAAGTTGCCACGGCTATAAGTCGTAAACCATTTGAGATTTTGTTTTCCGATCTTTAACGAAGTTGTAGATGTAGACTAAAGGAAGGGAATCGTTCAAGAAACTAACCCAAAAAAATTGGGTTTTGGGCTACAAAATCACAAAAATTGCAAAAATTGTACCATTTTTGTTCAAAGCTTTAAAACCGTTCCGTATTTTGCCAAACAATTAACACAAAATTGAAGTCTAGACTATACTGAACAACTCTCTAGAGCATGTCAATAGCATTCGAGCACTTCTTGATACTAATTTTAATTAAAACAGTGATGTATCAAAAAATGCTTGGGGTCCTATGTGACCCCATCGGTCTCAAGGGGTTAAGCAGTCATAATTCAAAATTAAAATTATTAAAGAACGTAGTGTTACAGTTAAAAGACAATTGCATATTGGTTCAATGTTACATCGAACTTTAGCTATCAGCTTTTAAAAATTGTGCAATATGCCTGGAAATTACTTTTTAAAAGTTGCTCATACGTCGCGACAAAGTAAATACTTAAATGACAATTTGGAAATAAGTATTTTTTCGTAATTTGAAATTACTTGTTCAATTACAACGTTAATTGATATAACATATCCACTCAAATGCTACCATATAATTACTAAGTATTAAAACTCCTCAAATATGCAATCTGTCGCTTGCACTTCCGCTGTGCAAAATCAACGCCACTTCCGTTTAAAGTGCTTAGCGAAATCAACGCATGTTTTTGTTTGTATTTTGTAATTGTACGCTTGTTACTTTGTGTGTGTGTTTGCATGAGTGGGTGTGTGTGTATTTAATTTTTTAACACACTAATTTATTTATTGTTGTGCTGCAGAGGGTGTGTATTTACACAAATTCATATGCATACATGCAAATTAATATGCTGATGTGGTATACGTAAAACTGTCACTTAGCGCCATTTACGTAAGAGAACGTAAATTTTGTGCGCTTTTTTTTTTTGCAGTTGTTGTTGTTATGAATTAGTATGTCTAGTTGTTTTTGTTGTGGTATTTTTTCCTTTTTATCATTTTACCGCGTTACGTGTAAAATTAATGTTGTCGCTGATTAAAAGTCTGCGCGCGAGTGTGTTTGTTGCTTGCATAAGTCGTGCGTGTGTGTCTGTAAATTAATATCATTGTATTTTGTGGCTTACATACTAACACATATTAAAAGCTCACATATCATTTTTATCACCGCTTAAATTATGCATGTTCTGAATGCCATTTGATTTATTTTTATTTGTATTATGCGTGGCACACTAAAGAGATTTATCATTAGAAGGAATTTTGTATGATAACTTGCATACTCAAAGGCCATGCGGCCATTTGTTAGAATTTACATTTTTGTAAGGCACTTTACATAGAATCCTAAATTATAGTTACATAAGTTGTCGGTTGTATCGGAGCTGGTATAGTGAAGTTTAAACTTTGAAGGAAAAAAAAAATATTCTAAAAAACTAGCAATTTTATACAGCACGATGATTAAGTCTCATTGAAGTGAAATTATAGCCAAATATAGTGGAAAATACTTACAATACTTGAAAGCTTGTTTCATTTTGTTCCAAACTAACTTTACCATGCATATTGGATTCTTTAGGCTTAATAAAAATTACTGAATCTTACAGCAAACTTCAGAACAATAATACAAAGTGGTATGCAGTATATGGGTAAATCTTTACAAAATGTACCAAAACATGGCTTTTTTTGTCCCCTCCCAGTTTTATATTTTTTTATTAATTGAAGATGCTATTATATGATGGCCATAATTTTTGCAACCTTTTTGAAAAATGAACATATACTTTTAGGGTAACCATATGTTTTTTGTAAGTTTCGCTTAAACAATATATTGGCATTTCTGTCAAAAGGTCCACCATGACCAAAATATCAAAAGTTATTAAAAACGTATCATTTTATAATGCTATCTTAGAGAAACCTTTAAATTTAACTAATTTAAGCCATTCAAACATTAATTCATTAACCATGATGATCAAACCGACTCCAAAATGGCACAAATATAGTTTTTCTTTTTAAGTAATTTTTAAGTGTATGTGTGTTTTCTATAATCTTCATTAATAGGCGTAATACATGATAACAGTTGTTCCATAAAATTTCTCATACAACATTAATGATATAAAAAAAAATTAAAAAAGTACAATGCAATCTCGATTGACTGTAAATTTTTTATTTTCTTAAGTCCAATTTCTATTGTCCGGTTCGTCACTGAAAGAGATAATTTGTCATCATTGCTTCACAAATCAAGTGCATATCAATCAGCAAATGTCTTACAAGTTAAGTGCAAATAAAGTTTAATACACGCAATTTAAAAAAAAAAAAGTAAATCTATTGCAAAAAATAATAAAGAAGGTCACGTTCGTCACTTTTGACTCAAAAGTAACTTATATTTGAAATTTCATTGACTACATTTTGGATAAATCTTGTTATTCTAAGGTCATAATAAAATCATACGAGAAATATTTTCTTAGAATATATTAACCGATTATATCCTTTTTATGGTCTTTTTGACACCTTTTTCAAAAAGACTTGATTAAAGTGCTAAAGTGTTCCGCAAAAATATTTTACGTAAAATTTCACTAGTGATCATCAAAGGCAAGAAATTCTTTACACTTAAGAGTAATGCAGTTGTCATATTAGCAAAATTTCACAATTGCCACACGAACACGCTGCAAGATTTTTTCGCTCCCAAAACTGAATTTGGCTAAAGTAAACCTGACTAAAAAAACTTAAAATACGTAAATATGCAAATCATTACCCGATTGAATCATAATGATAAAAATGTCACGTTCGATTCAGATTATGATCAAAGCAAAGAAAAGTATAGAAGATATTTGAATCAAATAAAATACATTATAAAGTAATATTAATGCATGAGATTTCAAAATAAGTCACACTAAAAAATTCTGACTTGTTTCGCTGAATTCCGACTTTCTTTGAATAGGCACGAAAACTATTTCTATTTTTGTCACGTTCGTTTTGTGTCTTTTTTTGCGTGTATCTTGGAACCAGGACTTCGCCTGCTATTAACGTTGGCACTACTTATAGTGTCACCTAAGAGCTATAATGTTAAGTGAAACTAATATAAAAATATATTTTTTTGTAGTACTATTGAAGCAAAACACCGAACGTTTTTGTAAAATTTTCAAAAAGTTTATCTAAGCATTTCTGCAAATTGAAATTTTGTCAAAAATGGTAAGAATTAAACAAGATTTAAACAATTTAATCAAAAAAAGTAAGAATTGGACAAGATTTTCGAAAACTATAAAGTGGCAACCCTAAAAACTTATTTTGGATTTTTTAGCATATTAAGACTGCTTTTATTTCTTAATTAAAAAGAAAACCATTTAAGTAAAAGCAAAACAAAACAGGTGACAGCCCTGAAAGATGAATTCATTCAGGCCTTTCCCAAAATCCGTGGAGTTTCAATTACTTTTCATTTATGAGGCTTTTTCTTGAAAACGGTGAGTCGAACGATAAATACAAACCAATATTTCTTTTAGAACATGTAATTCTCCACAAAAGAGATTCTAATACTTTTTATCGATTGACTAGCCGTTTTCATGAAAATCATCCTAAATGCCCGATTATCGGCATTTGAAGCGTTTTTAATAGAATTCTGCGAGCCTCTAAACTCGAAAATAAAAACTAGTTCAACAATTCTAATGATTTAACCAATAAACAACAATCTCTCTTAAGAGAAATAAATTTGACGGGCAAATGACTAAACGGGAAAAGGAGAAAATGTTGCAAAAACAGTAATATCACAACGAAAATAGCAATTATTTTTAAAAAACTTGAAACTGATGGATAGCAACTCTTATTGTTTATTGATTTAATTATCTTAAGATAAAAGAATATGGTTAGTAATAAAATAAAACTAAATGGGAGAATGACACGCACTTGCGTTCTTAACAAAATTTTTAAATTAAATTTAAAAAAAAAATCCACCAGCACTCACTTTTGCAAAATCAAAACTGACAGAGCTCTCTTTTTACTAAATATTTAAAAAATTTACAGTTAGCATAAGAAAAACTGAGCGGTGATAGTTTAAAATGAGGGAACAACTTTTATATACAAACATATGTCGATTCAATTTAAACAAATTTTTCTCGAAGAGTTAACGCAAAAAAACAGCAACTGAAGTATATTTACAAACAATATCGTATAATTTTTTTTATAAAATAACTTAATATGCGAAACAGTAGAAATGAAGTGCACTAAGAAGTGATACGGGACAGCAGGGAGAATGACTTTTTAACACTTTATGCTGACAAACATTTCACACTAAAATATTTAAAACGATTTTTTTAAGCTATTCGTATAGAAGCTCTCGTTAAGTATCTGTATTAAATAGTTAGAATATCAAATTTTAAATCAAAACATGATTTTGAGTCCCGTTACATTGAATGGTATTGTACATTTTTCGGAGAATCATCCTTATGTAAAAAGTAATGCTGCGAAAAGTTCTTATGAATCATAAAGTTCATTCAGATTTTAATATTATGAAATAATTTATAATCTATAGCAAATATTTTATGTCTGCATCATAGTAAAAATAGAACCAACGAAGCACTAACTGCTCGTTAGTAAATTTAAGTTTTTATTTAAATGTTTAAAATTAAGAGTGATTGTGTCTGGAAACCATAAATTTTCTTGGAGCGAAGGCACTACATAAAGTCATAAAAATTACTATTAAAAAATAAAGCAGATATTTTCAGCCTTTGCATAAATATCCATTATTGAGCGCTCAAAGATGATGCTTCCATTAATTTTTATTTGTTCAAAGCTTTCTGAATACCCCCATACACTAACATTTCAATTGCTACTCCAACCAGCCAATTCATTAACTTTATTTCTAATTACTGTGTTGTGGGGCATGAGTTAACAGCAAATGCGTGCCATAGCGTGAGTCAAGCCGAGAAGCCTCAAAGCCTTCACATTAAATAAAGCAATTTTATATGAAACAAAAGCAGAATCCGCACTAAAAATACAAATAAACACACACAAATAATATGATGGCATAAATCATTAATAAGTTTCGCTCGTACTCGTCGCCATTCAAATGCTTGTAAACGCGCCCTAAAGTATACAATAAAATATTTAGTGTAGCCAGCAGTCAACTAAATACAGCACAGCAGCAGCAGTAGCAGCAGTTAGAGGGTCAACTAGGGTCAACCATTTGCGTTGAGTAGTTGCGTGTCGTGCTGTTGATGGCGTGCGTAGTGTATGTGGGCGGGTGGTCAGTTGTTTGACTGTCTGTCAAGTTTGCTAGATGTAGACTCGTGGACTGCGCTTCGTTGACTTGGTCAATGCAACTTGAGCTGACCCCTGACATATATGTACATATGTATGTATGTAATTCATTTTTCGACATTTATTTTTTCTAATTTTTCTTTTTTGCTTTGGGGAAAATTTTTATTAGTTTTTTTCTTTTTATTTTTTATTTTTATTTTTGTTGTCGTGCGCCATAACAACAATAATGGTACCGGAAGGAAGTATGGTTATAAAATAAATTTATGTTTGTATATTAAGCATGACATATTGTTTGCCATAAGCTGTTAAGTTTAGGTGCTGTACGTGTTTGGGTCGGTGTTGATGTCTACGCAATTCAAAAAAAATTTTTTTTATATAGGTAGAAAAAATACCTTTCTTGATTTAATTTTCAACGTTAAATTTGTCATTCTGTTTAGCTTTGACATGAATATGAGCGCATGTTTTTTGCAGCAGCATTACCTATTCTATGGAAATGCTTTGAAGAAAGAAGTTTAAATTTAAATCAACAAAAAGCTAAGGAATAATGATTTTTCGTCTCAGCACGATAAAGTTTGTATGAATTAAATGTTACTCATACGACGTATCAGCCTTTACGAGTTAAAAGATTACATACGATTTGTTTTAAGTTTTGAAACAACACTCAAATTATTTTCCGGTAAACTTATGAAAGGTTACTTAGTATGAATCTGCCGATGTTCGTATGGAAAACCGTAAGATAAGAGTAGAATAGAGTAGAGTAGAGTAGATTAGATTGGATTGGATTAGATTAGATTAAATTAGATAATATTTGATCAGATTAGATTAGATAAGATTAGATAAGATTAGATAAGATTGGATAATGTTAAATTGAGTTGAATTGAACTGGATTGATTTGGATTAAATTGGATTGTATTAAACTAGATAAGCTGGGACTGGATTGAATATAATTGGATTCGATTTGACTAGAAAAGTAAGAAACGAGTTGCATAGAATTGAATTGAGCTGGAATGGATTGAATTCAGTTAAATTGAATCGATTTGAATTGAGTTTAATTGAATTGAGTTAATTTAATTTAATTGAATTGAATTGAATTGAATTGAATTGAATTGAATTGAATTAAATTGAATTGAATTGAATTGAATTGAATTGAATTGAATTGGATTGAATTGAATTGAATTGAGTTGAATTGAATTGAATTGAGTTGAGTTGAATGCTCTGAGTTGAATTCCAATGGGTGTAATTGGATTGAATTTGATCGGACTTAAACTTGATTGGATTGCATTTGGCTGGATTGGGTTTGATCGGACCGGATTGAATTGAATGGGATTGAATTGCATTGGGTTGAATTGCAATGGGTTTTTTTAATAGGCTTTGTCGAACTGGATTGAATTAAAAATGGATTCCTATGATTGATAAGTTTTGGATTTGAACAAACTGAATTGGATTAAATTGGTATGACCTAGATTCGATTAGATTAGATTGTGTTGGATTGAACTAAACTGGATTAATTGAAATGGTTTAAATTGTGCTGACTTCGGCTGAATTGGGTTAGGGATGATTGAGTAAGATCTGATGATCATATTTTTGAAATTTTTTCGACAACAAAGCTAAAATTTGATAGATATGGATGCAAATTTTGCTCTATTTTTTCTAAAAAAATAATGCCAAAGAATTAAGTTATATCCTTTCAACTTTTTCTTTATGACTTTTTTAAAACAATTCTCTAAAGTTTTTATTGCTTTTGTTTTTTCGACTTTTCTGTTTATTGTTCATATGATATATATGTGGGCTTACTCTTTTGACTGCATTAATTTAATTGAGACTTCTTTTCTGCCAGACAATTGTGTACGTGCTTGCATACAAGTGCGCTTAATCTTGCTTGTAAAGTCTCAAAAAAAAGTGCAATTCTTGCTTTCGCACTTACACATTTCTGTCGTTCACACATGTAGAGACATTTTTCTTTTTCACTGCCAACTTCTAGGCAGCGTACCTATTTTTTACATGCATACATATAGCACCTCTCACATGTATTGCATACTAGCGCTTGTTGCTATTCTTTGGGCAACAACATGAAAAGAAAAATGTCAACAACAACAGCAAGCAACAACAACAATATTGTTTGACATGCATAAAATCTTGTTTGTGTTATGTTTGTTGAAGTGATTTTTGACACATTTACGTACACATATTCATCTTCGTCAACAACAACGACGGCACCGTCTGCATGTGTGCGTGTCATGCAATAAGCTATAGGCATTTTTTTTCTTTGGGCGTTGGTTTTTTTTTTTTTTTTCTGGACGAGCCAAAGAAACATTTTTCTCGTTATAAAATTAATTTCAAAAATAATAGAAATGGAAGAAAGCCCTGTTGCGAAGAATTAAAGATAGACCAATGAACTTAAGAACCATGTGAGACAGGAACTTAGTCGCAACTATGGCACAACAATTTGGTTTTAATTAGCAAAAATAATATTTGCATGCATAACATGACGTATGAATAACATTCTTGAATTATTTGAACGTTTCTCTGTATTTTCATTGAATTTGGCGTTTTCCACAAGTAGAAATTTTTATTTTTATGTGAAAAATAAATAAAAATCATTTGGCAGGCTTCCTTAGACGTTTATTGCCATGGCGTATGAGTAACATTAATTTTCTACTAAATAAAATATCGATTTTCTTTATCTTTTTTAATAGAACTTAAGGTCGATGTGACTAAGGGAAAATTTACTTATATCATCTTACCCTACTTCAATTGTTAAACAAAAACTTAAATTTGAGAGCTGGCCGCGAAAAAACAACGTTGTTCTATGTTCATAAATTTTTCTACAGGAATGATTAAAAATAAGATGTTAGTTATTTTGGCAAAAATAAATAAAGTCATATGTCATATTTGCGAAGCTTATCGTTTTGTTCTATAATGGCCCTATAGGACCTATCTATCTCTAAACTACGGTAGCAATAAAATACTGCCAACCACTGGCTTGCCTGGTGCTGTACTAGACGTCAACCATGTCAAGTCTTCCAAAAATGTTAAGAAAAAATATTTTTATTTCTAAAGTACCAATGTACTTACTCTCTTTTTCTTCTTTATTGAAACATTTTAAACAATTTTAGAATTGTGTTTACATTCAATTAAAAACCTTAGAATAAATAACATAAGTACCTGATAATAACTTGTCAAATAATATAATAAACAAAACAACCTGTTAACAATATTTATTTACAAACAAAAACCAATCGTTCTCACATATTATTATACTGGTGTTGTGAAATAATTTTAATATAAATACTCCACAATTTAGGATATTTGGGACTCTTTACTCAGGCAGAAAAAATGATACCCTTTTGGCAACTCATTGAATTCTGTGCCCAGTAATGGGGTTTTTTCGATGCAAATGAGTTGCGACCTTTTTGTGAATCTGAGTAGAAATGGTTTTTTACTTATCTATGGCTTACTCAACCTGATTTTACTATAAATTTTATCTTATTTTATTTTCATTACTTTAAAGTATGACGTGACATATGAGTAACATTAGATTTTAAGATTATCATAGTTAAGTTTTTTTTTAAATCTTTAATAACTTAATGCCGATACTATTTAAATCGAACTTTCTTGCATTAATTTCTACAACTTCTAATTATTCAGCAAAATGTAAATTTCAGTTGATGGCCGCCAGCAGCAATGGCATATATATAAAATTTTAACAAAAAATGTTTAAATTTTTCCTTTATTCCTTTAAATATGCGTTGAGTAAAACTCCACCCTTAAATTATTGTAAGCACTTCCTTTCACATTTTAACTGCCAAACACTTTGTAACGTAAAATTGCATTTTCTTTTTTGCTTACTCCACTTATTTGTATTTTATTTCATTTATTTAACTTTGCCACTTAACTTGTACTGCTTGGCTGGTCTATGTATATGTTTTTGTGTTGCCACTTTTGTTGCTGTGGTCAGCGACCCTCTCAATGTTGAGTTTTGCCACTGTTGCTGATTTTTAATTTGCAGCTGTGGCCACTCAGTGCTTTCATTCTTGCTGATCTGTTGCAACTTTGTGTTTTAAAGCAAAAATGCGCTGTTTGTATTAAATGTTGTTGTTTTTTTGTGAGCTACTGAGCTACCTTTAATATGAAAGTTTTACGGAATTAATTTACATAAATGAAAAACTATATTAAAGTACTTTAAGCAGTGTTTTATTTAATTTTTAGTTTAGTTAACATGACGTATGAGTAACATTTGTTGCATGGCGACATATTTTATTCGATACAGTTTTAAGCGCAAAGGCTTATTTGTACTTTACTTATCATTTTATTTATTATTTAAATCTAAAATATTGCTAATGGCTGCCTATAAATAGCAACAAAAGGTTGAAGATTTCTCTAAACTGTGCCAAAATTTTGTATAAATTATATTTTGATTTAAATTTTTCTAATAATAAAATCACAATGAAACCGTCATCAATGTCAGTTTGCCATCAGCGGAAAAAAATGCAATTGGATTGGCAATAAAAGTCGTACCTTTTTTCTGGAATTTTTTACACTTTTTAAAATTATAATTTTTTTTTTTTTTTGTTTTACCTTTTTAATAATTTATTGAAATTGTTGTTTTTTTTAAGGGTAGAAATGAGAATAGCTACTTTTTTCATACAAAAGTTTCAAAATATGTGGCACAGTGGAATATAAAAGGTTTTTGGTTTGAAAAATTTCGATTTTCATGTAAAAACACTTAGAAAAATTGTAGCATACTGCAACACTTTCGCATTTCAGCAAACCCTCAATGAAAACCACATTGAAAACAATGCGGAATCAAAACAGACTGTCGGCACGGAGCGTCAATTCAATGTTTGATCGATAATCCAATTTAAGCAGCGTTAGGGCAACAACAAAATTGGCTCATTTTGTGCAAATTTTTTTGTTTTTATTTTATTGAACTGTTGCCAACAAAAAAAAAAAAATTAGGAAAAACTTGAATATGAACGCAAAAGTTTCAAAACTCACCTAAATTTTTTTTTTTTTGTGCCATATAAATTTGCGGTTTGTTTGTATTAGTAAGCTTTTGTGTGATGAATATGTATGCGTTTGTGTGTTTTGGCCGCAATATATATTGTTTTTTCAGTTTCTGACAGGTGCGGTCGCTTGCTACTTAGTTCCTGCAGACAGACTGACAGACAGACAGCTAGCGTGGCGGCTCTGGGTCAAATGCGGCAGAAGAAAGCGTAAAAAAATTATACGTCTGCCTGTCAACTTTGGTTAAAACAACCGACGACGACGATGTTGATGTTAACAAAATCAAAGTTCAAAATTATGCGATTTACGTGACGTGCTAAAAAATTTGATTTTAAATTGGATCAACTTTGATGTTTTGTGTGGAAAAGAGTAGAAGCAGGTAATATTGAATATTGCTAGTAGGATTTTTGAAAAAAAAAAAGGGTAAAATTTTATATTGGCATTTGCTTAAATTAAGTTATTTTTTTAATCAAAAACTTTTGCTTTGATTTCAACTTTTCAAAAAGGTTTTATTTCAATATGCGGCACAGCTGTTGACAAAAGTACCTTCAAGTTTTCAAAGGAAGAAATCAATATGGCAAGATTTTGCTGTGATGAATAGGAAACTAATAAATACAGCACATTAAACTGAGCAGTGTCTTCCTTTAATTCACTTTTCATGCTACGTGCTGCTTTAAAAAGTGACAATTTCATTCATAATATATGCTACACTACTTGTAACAGAAAAACAACCATAAATACCAACACATTTACTTGCGCGAGTGCTTAAAATTCACATACATATAAATTTGTTGAAAGTAAATTACTGTTGTTGTGCGCTGTTCCACTGCAACCCCATTAACAAGAATTGTGTTTAAGTAACGCGCAAATTGGCTACTACCGCCACTTCAGTAAGAGAGCGCACACAATACGACAAAACAGTAAAGGATTGAAACACCTACACGTAGCTTTTGCTTACTTTCAACAGCTGCTGCATACTTTTTAGTGGCACTGCAGGAAATTTTAATCAATTATTAATGTTTACTGTGAAGTACATTCTGGATTAGTATTCATTTTTGCCTTTTTTCCTCATTTAATTACTTGCGGCCACTAATGAAACTTATAATTTCTATAAAGCATAAAATAGTCTATAATATTGTTCCTTAACATGCTCCAAAAATAACATCAAAGCCGCTATAATGTTATTTGAAACATTGAAAATATACAAAAATTTTACTTTGAAGCATTATATTTAAGTCACTCATACGTCATGTAGAGCATTTTTAATTAGTTTTAGAAAAAAAGTGTTTGAAATTAGAGTTTACACTTAGAGTTGTGTTTTTAGTTTAAAAATACTTTTATTTACTTGTTTTTTGATATATTTAGTTTCAAGCGGCCACTTATGAACGTTGAGATTTTTTAAAAGCACACAATAATGCGTAGTAATATTTTTTAAATTGTTACAAAAATCACCTCAAAGCTGATATATTGATATTTGAAATATTCAAAATTTCTGTAAACTATATTCTGGCTTAGTATTAATTTTTGTCTTTTTTCCTCATTTAATTACATGCAGCCACTAATAAAATTTATAATTTCTATAAAGCATACAATAGTCTATAATAATATTCCTTAACATGCTCCAAAAATAACATCAAAGCTGCTAAAATGTTATTTGAAATGTTGAAAATAAACACAAATTAAACTTAGAAGCATTATAATTAAAAGTCTCTCATACGTCATGTAGAGCATTTTTAATTAGTTTTAGAAAAAAAGTGTTTGAAATTAGAGTTTACACTAAAAGTGTTTTTAGTTCAAAAATACTTTCATTTACTTCTTTTTTGATATATTTAATTTCAAGCGGTCACTTACGAAAGTTAAGTTTTCTTAAAAGCACATAATAATGCGTAGTAATATTTCTTAAAATGCTACAAAAATCACATCAATGCTGATATATAAATATTTTAAATTTCTGTGAAGTACATTCCGGCTTAGTATTCTTTTTTGCCTTTTTTCTTCATTTAATTACATGCAGCCACTAATGAAACTTATAGTTTCTAACAAACACACAATAATGCATAATCCTATTACTTAACATGCTGCAAAAATAATATCAAAAATGTTATAGTGTTACATAAAATGTTGAAAAAAAAACGCAAATTTTGATTTGAAGCATAAACATGAAAAGTCACGCATACGCCATGTTGAGCATTTTCAATTAATTAGAAAAAAAAAGGTTTGAAATTGAAGTTTACACTTAAAATTGTGTTTTCACTTGAAAAATTTTTATATTTTCTTGTTCTTGATCTATTTAATAACATGCAGCCACTATTTAAACTTATGAGTTCTATAAATCAGACAATATTGCATAATAATATTACTTAACATACTGCAAAAATAACATCACAGCTGCTATAATGTTATTTAAAATATTGAAAATATACACAATTTTAACTTTAAAGTATTGCAATTAAAAATCACTTATACGTCATTTTTAATTAATTTTAGAAAAAAGTCTTTAAAATTGTAATTTTATTAACTTGTTATTGATATATTTAATTTCAAGCGGCCACTAATGAAACTTGAAATTTCTGAAAAGCACAAAATAATGCATAATAATATAACTTAACATGTTCCAAAAATAACATCAAAGCTGTTATGGTGTTATTTGGAGTGTTGAAAAAAAAAATGCAAGTTTTGATTTGTAGCATAAAAATTAAAAGTGACTCATACGTCATGTTTAACATTTGTTTTTAAATCTAGAAAAAAAAAAGTGTTTCGAATTGGAGTTTACTATTAAAGTTATATTTTCAGTTGAAAAATTTTTATGTTTACTTGTTCTTGATCTATTATATTTAATTGCAAGCGGCCACTAATGGAAGTTATAATTTCTTAAAAGCACATGGTAGTGCGTAGTAATACTTTTTAAAATGCTGCATAAATTACATCAAAGCGGACAAAAGGTTGTTTAAAATATTGAAAATAATACAAAAATTTCGCTTTGAAATATAGTTTTTTTAAGTCACGTATACGTCATGCTGAGTATTTCTAATTAATATTAGCAAAACTCTTCGAAATTTGAGTTTATGCTTAAAGTAATGCTCGCAGCTTAAGTGAAAACTTTTATATTCGCTTGTTCTAGTGTTGAGTATTTATATTTAAAATCATTCTACAACACTATTTTTTATTATTCGAAAATAAATATCAACAAGTAGTTTTATTTTAAGGCCAATCAGAATGAATTTGTATTGTTTGTAAACAAATATGATAACAGGTAGTTTTATTTTAAAACCAATCAGAACGAATATTGAATTGTTTGTAAACAAATATGACAATAGGTTGTTTCATTATTATACAGAGATGTTATTTACTAATTTTCTTTGTAAAAACCTCAAATCAAGAAGAATAATAAAGGCAGAGTAAAACAATTTAATTATTAACTTTTTGAAAACCTTTAGTTTTTGAAAGTCTTGGTTTTTGTGGCTGTCAAGAGTAGCGCAAGCCAAGTCAATAATAGGCGGTACATTAATCGCGATTATTGTTTAGAGCTAGGCAGGCCCTTAAAAACTTCATAGAACCTTTTTACACTAGTTGTATTTTCTTACTGGGTTTTTTGCTATAATACTTGTGCGTTTCGCTGTCACAAGTTTACTTTTTATTTTTTTGTTATTTTTCTCGTTGTTAAATAGTAAAACATAGTTAATTAATTTTCAGTTTTAAACACTTTCATACCGCAGAAAAAAAAATGCTGTCGCAAGAAACAACTGCAAAGTGGGTATAACGACCCCATCTAAATGGTAGCTTAAGCTAAAGCATAGCGGAAAAATAAATGTGCTTTGGTGGAGGGTTGTGGTTGAAGGTGACAAATAAAGACAGCAGCCCAGTTGTTACTTGAAAGAAGCTGCTCTAAAAAGGAGTAATGTTTACTAGCCAAACTTCCTAGAAACGCATGAGAAAAAGGTCTTTTTAAGTCTTATTTTTTATTAATTTTTGTGAAAATTTCTACTTAGGAGCCTTATAAGTAGCTTAAATTCAAATTCAAACTCAGCCAGATATTTTCAATAAGCCTTGTAAATAGGTCATTTCGTTAGGTAAAGTAAAGCAAGATAGCAATGACGAAAAGCAAGCATCCACAGTTTAGTTTCATGCTCTGTCCAACTGGGTTCAACCTAAGGCATCTACACAAATATGTTTCAAGCAAACCAGCGTTAAATACAAATAAATTATGAGCAAAGTAACAGCAGGACATAAGATGTTTATTAAGTTTAAAAGGGTTTTTTGAACTTCATTTTAAATGAAATTTATTCACCTTTGCCATTAACACAGTTACTAAACTAAGTACGTGTATTTGTTATGCAGAGCGAAGAGCTAAACGCGTACAACTGATTTATTGTTATAGTTGTGTTGGTTAAGTTTACTTTAAGAACAAGTGGCAATTAGTTTAAGAACCGACACACTTATAGGTATCTTATAATGGTGCATTGTGGCACCACAGAATAGTTGAAAAAATCATATCATATAACACAGTGCAACAAAATGGAAAAAAATTTTTGCCCCTGGGGTCTCATAAAGTTTTTCTGATAAGTTATGAAAAATAAAAATACACGTATTTCACCGAATATGTGTATCAGTGATTTTTTCCATTTTATGGCTCCTCAAAGCTTAAAATTCGCGTTTTATATGAAATTTTGAGATTTTATGAAAAAACCATCTTATTATGAAATGGTGTTCATGTCCTTAACTTTAATTTAAGATATAGCACTTGAGAATCCGCATGGTACTTTTTGTTTTATAAGCAAAACCATTTTCAATGTATTTTTTTTTTTTTTCATATACTATTTCGGAAAATAAAAAAAATAAATATCATTATTATCTTCTAATATTGAAATAGCAAAATTTTTACAGTTTTGTTTATAAAACAAAAACTACCATGCGGAATCTCAAGTGCTATATCTTAAATTAAAGGTAAGGACACGAGCAACATTTCATAACAAGATGGTTTTTTCATAAAATCTGAAAATTTTATATAAAACGCGAATTTTAAGCTTTGAGGAGCCATAAAATGGAAAAAATCACTGATACACCTATTCGGTTAAATACGTGTATTTTTATTTTTCATAACCTATCAGAAAAACTTTATAAGACCCCAGGGGCATTTTTTGTGTTGCACTGTGTAATCAGATATGTATCACAAATTCATTCTATGTGATAACAAATCAACTTTGTGGTTGACTATCATCGTTAGTGCTGAAGCTTTTAAGCATGGTACTTTATTCGATGTGATCAAATATGTTTTTGTTTTAAATTGCACCGAAGCACAGTACGTTGAGCCCATACAAGCAATGGTCAAAAATAGAAGGAGTGGTTGGATATCGATGAAATTTGGTACTATAAATAATTTAGGGTCGCTGAGCTCAAAAATGATCTCAGATTTATTGTAAACATTATAGTTTTGCTAAAAACCAGGTATTTAGGACGATTTTCTTAAGGTCCATATATAACGATGATGAAAAAGTAATGTTTAATGTTAACAAATGAAATGTAAGTAGTAGAAATAATGTTTTTTGTACTTTTGAGACCATTTGTGCTCATAAAAACAAAAAAAAATTTTCAACATAAATTTTATATTTCATTCAAATTTTTCGTTTTAAGCATTTTTTAAAAAAAGAAAAAAAATATTTGTAGGACGAAGTAGGAAAAGTTATTTGCAGTTCTTGATTATATAGAATTCGAACTAGTAGATTAAGAAAAAAAACGGCACTTATTTTTATAAGATTTGTTTTTTTTTTTTTCATCGAAATTTGTCAATTTCTGAAGTTTTTCACTTGATAATATCGTGTATTAAAATCCCTACAATATACATCAAATTATATATTTTCCAAAATTTTTTAGTTCTATTTATTTACTCAAATATTATTTATAATAAAAAACTTTACTTCGCTTAGTTTAATCAAAAGAAAAATTTTTGATAATTATTTGTTTAAGAGAACCGAAGACGAAGTGAATAAAGCATGATTTTTTTTGAAAAATATCTCAACTTTGAAGTGTCAGAGCGTAGCCAAAACTGAGTTTTTCCCCTAAATATTTTGGTTTTATTTTATTGATACAATTACCTGTCGATTGATACCAATATTATTAGGTTTCGAGTCACAAAAAATTTGGATTTTTGCCCACTAGCCAACGCAGTGTGCGAAGGCGGGTTTTTTTCATCTGGGACTTGTCTTTCGAACTTGAAAAATAAACGAGTTTAGAAAAATGCTCAATTATGTCAGGTACTTTTTTGTATATGTATATGTATATTTGTAAGATTTAAAATGCTGCATCTCTATCACATTCTGGAGTATACATACAAAGAGACGAATTTCGAAAATTCTTGAAAAAAGTCTGAAAACATCAAATTATTATGTACCGAATAACACAGCTAAATTTTCATGTCTTACGGGACACATCCCAAGGCAAAAAATTTAAGGCACTTCTTAACCAAGCTCTTGGTTCCATGTCGGAAAAGCAATTTTTTTTTTTTTTTTTTTTTTTTTTTTTTTCATCCGAACAATGTGCTATAGATTTTTTGTCCTATTTTTGAGGCTTAAAGTCATTAATTGATATTCACGTAACTGTGGTAAAATGATTTTTCGAAATTCTTAAAGTTTCCAAGATGGTGGCCATAGAAAGTTCAATCCAACTTTCAGATACTCACTGAAAAACAATTTTTATTTTATGTGAAAAAAAGCTCTTTTCTTTTTTAAAGCCATTTTGGGGCCTGGAGCACCCTTTTTATTTTCTTTTTAAATATTTTTATTTAAAAATAAATATTGTTATAATTACTTTCCGACCCTCACAATTGTGATAAGTTTTTGTTGTCTTTACCATGAGTCTTTGGTGCGCGTACGCTACCATACAGAGCTGCCACCGTCCGGACGGTATTTTTTTTCAGTGAACCCTAATGAAATTTATCATAGAATTTTTTTGTACAAAATTTTAATGCATTATAACCAAGTTTTTGGATAAAGGTGTAAAAAGATCCATAAAAAGGGGATATGATGAGTTAAGATGTTCTGGAAAATTGTTCCTTGCTTGACTTCATGATAACCTCATAAAACATATTAACCCATTATATCGCGTTTCTATGGGTCTTTTTGACCCTTTTATTCAAAAACTTGGTTATAATGTAAAAAACAAATTCTATGAAAAATTTCAAAAAAATACCGTCTGAACAGTGGCAGCCCTGTACGGTAGCGCACGCGCATCAAACAACGACTTAGTCGCAGGCAGTGAAAATTTAAATTTGTGAGAAACATTTAGAATGTAGAATATACAGTGAATTTTGTCAGAGTTTTAAAGTTATTTTATTGTAATACAAGAACAATCAGCTAACTAAATATAGTATGGAAAAAACAAGTGTTGGTTAGTGCTTAATAGTTGAAGAGAAAAATTTTAGTTAGAGCTTTTTTTTTTTTTTTTGATGATGAAAAAAACTCAAATTTCTGACTTAACTTTAATTTATATTTTTCTTTCTTAAAAATGAACTACGCTATAGCTTTTTAAGTGCGTGCTGGGCTGTGCCGGGCTTTGACTATCATAATCATGTAAAGTGATGAATTTTAAGTTCATTTTATCAATTTCATTTTGCGATTCGATGCGTTTTTTGAGAAATACAATTTTCCGTAGTCAGCCTCTGCTTGAAATATAGAGAACTTTTGACAGTTTGCTTTGATGAACAATTTGAAAAAATTCATAATTGTTTATACAAAAATCCTACTTGGGTTCCGTGGGAAGCAAACATCGCATTTTTAATAATTTCCCTACTCCCCTTACTTGCCTTTCAGCTAATTTTTTAATCAAACCAAAATTTTTTATTCAAAAATTTTATCATCATATGTCTTAATTCAGGGTGGGCGCTTTTTTAAGCCCATCACGCCTGCTTTTAATATATGAGTAGATATTACCAACAACAACTCAGGTATCAAATATTGTTGTTGTACTTCAAATATTCAAAAAGTTATGGCGATTTTAAATTTTGGTTTATCAAGTCCATTTTTAACAAATAAGTAGGTTCTACAACTATCATCTCAGATATCGATTTTTATTACTGTACTTCTAATAGTTTGCCTGTTATAAATTTATGCCTCAAAAATAGGTAAAATTACCTATAGTGCAAAGTTGGAAAAATGTCGAAAAGTTTTGGAAAAATCTAAATATAACGAAAACTTGTGGTGAATTTGAAAAAAATTGAAAAAAATGTAGAATCCGACAATATTGACAAAAAAAAAGCTTTAGATAATTACAAAAATGCCGTTAAAACAGTTTTTTTTGTACAACTTTATGCTTCCAAGTGAGCTTTTCTAAAACTTTTATCCATTCTTTTTCCTATTTCTTTCCATTTTTGAGTTATTCTGTATTCTTTAACCAAATCAAAAAGTTTTTCCAAGCCAAGGATGCACTTATTCAGAAATTGGCAGGGCAATGCCAAAAATTTTTTTTTTTTTTTGTTTTTTCGTACGCCAAAACAATGTTCATAATTAAAAATAATAAAAATAGTATTATTGCAAATGTCGCTTTTAGTTAAAATTAAATGCATCTGAGCTTCAGCTACAAGACGTTTAATAATTTTTCTTTTAAATTTGTTCATACCTTGGCATTTGCTGTACAAAAATAGAACGAATGTTGGTGAAAAGATGTGGAAATTTTAAAGTACATACACAGACGTATAATCTGGTTTTGCTCCACTTACGCACACTAGACTGTTGAAAAAAAAAAAAGTAACCAATACTCCTAAAAAGCTACTATACATCAGTAGTTAGATATATCAAAATATGCCAAAAGAAATATACTTTGTGGTAGCTTTTGTTTTAAAATCCAAAAACATTGATTAAAACAATGATTTTTTGGCTATTCTTGTAGAAAAATTGCAAAGCTATATATTTAAAAATTAATACGCAAGACAAAAATTTGTCCACCTTTTATTACTATGTTAAAAATAAAGCACGACCTTGAAGAATATACCATTAGAAAGATATTTGCCTGTAGTTTTGCACAAAAAGAAAATTATTTTAATATCTTGCTCTTAAGCCAGGTAAAATCAAATTAAATATTTTCAATACTAACAAAAACAAAATGCACATAGCTACAAAATGCTACAGAGCTCAAAAAAAAAAAGACAAAAAGCTAAGTAGTGACTTCATGTTTTTTGTTTTGTTTACTTTTTGCTTTACCAAGGATGATATTTCTATTTTGTATCAAATAGCAAAAAAAGTACTAAGTATCCAAAAAGTACCAAAAATATTTATTTCATTTGTGGTCAAATTTCGAGCACTGGGTGATACTAGTATTTATAAATATGTATATGGGTGATACCACTCACGAGGGAATATTCTGCGGCTAACCTAATTTTACATATTTTTTGTAACAGTAATTTATTTATTTAATATCTTACTACTTACATCAAAACTGTTTCTAAAATGACACTGAAAATTATCTTGAACCCACATATATTTCATTGAAAAATTGTACGTTGAAGTCAAAAATCCTCAGCCTCCTGGCATATTTCTCTTCCGAAATTATAGTTTTCATGCAAAGTAAAATTCAATTTGGAGTGTGCATACGTGCATCAATAGTGTTATCAATATTGTTTCAATGTTTCTGTCAAATTCTGCTATTATACGTAATATTAAGTTGACTCGACTTTTAACTCAGTCTCCTGGCACAACAAAACATCTTAAAATTTTAATGCATTTGCGTATCTAACGCGTCGCTACTGTTATCGAGGCGAATGTGTGTGAAACTGTGTGCCGGCCAGTCAAATGCTTAGGTCCCAAGCAAGCATTTTTGCTAAAAATATATTTCGTTCAAAATTTGTATTACATTTTTAGCTAATTAATCCACAACATTTTAATGCAGAATTGCATAATTTCGTAGTTGAGCGTATTGATGATTTATTGGCTGAATAGTGAAAAAACCTCAGCCTCCTGGCCTAAGTTTCCTGGAAACTTAAAGATTTGTATTAGTTTTTAGTAATAAACAGCGCTTAATAAGATTATTTTCTTATGTACTCAATCTCTTTGTTCTTTTGGCCGGGCCTGTTTTGAAAAAAATCAGAAATGACCTAAGCTAAACTTAGACCACCTAGATGCAAAATTTGTGTCGAAAATAATGCATTTTTCTGCTTTCTTGAGTAGAATCACCCATATATTTTTAACAAATAACTTATTCTGCATTCCAAAATGTGGTAGATTTTTTGTAACAGTCTAAAATATGTTCATAAATACATTTTTTTGCGTATTTGTACACCTCACACTGCAAATTTTTTTGTAAAATGTTTTTAATTAAGCTTTAAATGTTAGACTGTTTGGGTTTTTGTTGACATTTTAAGTGATTTTTAGCATAATAAAGACACAATAATATGCACACACACAGACGAATTAAAACATTTAAAGAAAAAAACATACACATAAAAATACATTACCATGAACTCTTGCAGCTAAAGGGCTTAAAGCTTTAAATTGACAAATAATAACCCAATAGAAAAATGAAATAAAAAGATATGTGCATCTTCAGAAAAACTTAAAGTTACATAAATAGATGGTTTTTTGTCTCTGTGTTCTAAATCACAGACAACAAATCTTATCTGTCTGTCTAAAATTGTTTCAGTAATATGACGAACTATGCTTTTGAATTATATAAAAAATTATTTTCAAAAATTGAGATAATGCTATAATTTTATTGAGAACTATCTTTCAAAATTTCAATTAATGGGTTCTTCAGAAGAAAATTCTTAAAAAACCAAATTTTCATCACCAATCTCTTACAAATTAAAATATTTTATAGCCTTATTTTTTACACAGACATACAAATGTTTAACAACTTTACTACATAGAGTACACTAAGCATTTCTCATGGGGCGTACACTTGATAATTTGCTTCTAAAGTTGTTGTCAAAGTACTAAACTTAACCTGTCTGCCTTAATGTGCGTGCAGGTTTTAATTAACACTTAGTTAAATAAAAAATAACTTAAAAAAATATTTTAGGGAACAGTTAAAGAGCATAACTAAATTTTCGTATGAATTTTTTTAAAACTTTAGTTGAAAACTCGTTTAGAAAATTGGATAACTTAAATATAAATCTCAACACATACGTATATTGACACTAATTATATAGTCGAAAAAAATAATTTCGTTGCTTAATATTTTGTAAAGATCTGACTTAAAATATTTAGAAAAATATATTTTAAGTAAGCGGCTATTTTAAAAACTTGATTTTTTATTATGACTAAGTAATTACCGAGATAAATTTTAATTATATCATCATTGTAAAAAGTTATATCGGACTTCAGAAAAGTAAAGTTCTTGTAAATAGTAACCTGTGTTCAATTTCTGAAAGAAAATTTCACGAGTACGCGGGAGAGACGCATTTGACAAATTTTCCGTGGCGCCATTGCATCACCAATTAAATTTTCTAAAGGGATAATTTTAGGTCCTCATAAAAAATTCATAGTAACGATTATCTTTGTATATTTAAATAACCGGGGTGAAGCCGTCGCGACGCGTCGGTGCCCAGGGTTCGTATACAAATATTTATTCCACGCCGCGGAGAGAAACTTTTTTCACAATTTTCACTGGTTTTATTGTTCAATTTATTTTTAACCAGGAAAGCACTTTAAGAATATGTTACAATATACACTTAGCACTGCGGGTGACAAATAGGCTCAAGATGGATAATTAGAATGGATCAACCAATTCAGGAGTCGTACCACCACTGCCTCCCCGTCGACTTGTCGCGTCGCCGGTCAGTGCTCCGTCCAGATGTCAGGATACAAGAGAGTCGCGAGAGTCCTCTACTTACCTGTACTCGTCTGTCTTGGTAGTCTCGCGAGAACCCGTGACACCACTATTTTCTCGCTTCAGGTCAGGAAATTTTCCGAGAAACAAAGCCTACGGTCCCAGTCACTGTCCACTGATACGGCTCCCGGAAATAACGCCATAGGAAATAACACCAGAAAATTTTTTGCAAATAACGCCAGAAATTTTCTGGCACTAATTTTTTGAAATAAAGCCAAAAACTGATTAGGAATCAACGCCAGAATTTTTGGAAATAATGCCATAGGAAATAACGCCATAAGAAATAACGCCAGAAAATTTTTTGGAAATAAAGCCAGAAAAATCTGCATACAAAATTCTGGCGTTATTTAAATTTTGTTTTGGAAATAAAACCAAAAATTAATTAGGAAATAACGCCAGAGAAGTTTTTGGCCTTCTTTTCAAAACAAAATGGAAATAACGCCAGAATTTTGTATGCAGATTTTTCTGGCGTTATTTCCAAAAAATTTTCTGGCGTTATTTCCTTTTTCTTAACTACATTATTTTTGGAAATAACGCCAGAAAAGTTTTTGGCTTTGTTTCCAAAACAAAATGGAAATAACGCCTGAATTTTGTATGAACATTTTTCTGGCGTTATTTCCAATAATTTTTCTGGCGTTATTTCCTATGGCGTTAATTCAGGGAGCCCATTGATACGTATGTTTCGGATTTTCTTGAAAGTCTTCAATTTGTTCAAGGATGGTTGAATTATTCGAGGAACAGGTCTTACCTCGTTGCCGGCTAAGTTACTAGAGAACGATACCATCACCGAAACTTACATTCCATCATTCCGTTTTCATCCACGATCAGCTGTTTCCTTTTATTGATAAGATTTGACAGTTGGCACTCACTGTTTCGGGACCAGGGTTGCTGCTGCACGCGATAATCGTGCAATTCTCGCCCAACTGTTTATCAAGCAATAGCACAATAGTTTGTCAAGCCCGTTGAATGCGATTGTCATAAAACTATCTAATTACTAAAAAATTCTTAGTTTTGAATTAATTCTAGACTTATTTAACTAGAAATTCATTACTTATTTTAACCTTAATTAGTTCTTAATATTATTAATACTTTGGATACAAGTATTTTTTATAAAGATGTGGACGCAAATGAGTGTTCCGATTTGTGTCCTCACAAATGGAGAGATTCTGATCATCATAAATATACTGATTTACACTTTTTATTACCTGCTTCATTCTTGAAAAACTTGGACGCCCGAAATTAATTAATTAATTAATTTGCCGAATCATAAATATTTCAAAATTCTCGCACAAAGATCACATAATCTACTCCCAAAAAGAACTCCACAGCGACTGAATTTTTAAAAAAATTAACCACACTCGCGCCTTTAAATTTGCATCGTTTACCCAGTGAGCGATGATTCCAATACATATTAACTTTATTTTTAGATACCTTGTTTGATAGGGTCGAATAATAGTTCCATCCCGACACCGATTCAAAAGTTAGTGCGACTCTTTAAAACGATATCTGCATTATTATACCCTACACCCAGAGTATATTCACTTTGTCCTTCCATTTGTAACGCAGAGAAGGATGCGTAGCAGGTATAGAAAAGTATGTATGTTCTGGAGCACATGACTTTTGTTTTGTTTCATACAAATCAAACCAGTTTATTCCTTAAATATTGTAGAATCACATATGCAAAAAAAACCCCAATCTGAATAAATCCATGGATCTTAAAAACCACTAAAGTCTCGAAAAAGCAGTTCTTGAGGAACATCTCCGAATCAGTGGGTCACATGATAAAAAGTCTTTTGATGTTTTTTTGGACAATTACAATTTCTACAAACTGTGTTCATACATTTGTTATTTCTTTTCATTCCTTAAAACGTGTAAAAACATAGAAAACCTCGTTAACTCGTAAAACTGTCAAAACTCGCATTGATTTTGACTACGATTTCGAGGCATTTACACGTTTTAACGAATGCCCTCAATATGTTATTTGTTAAAATTTTCGAAAAAACAAAAAATTATAGCTCCCATATGTAAGCTCCGATATAACTTGGAACGTTAAAACCTTTGGCAATTTTGCCTACTTTTAGGGGTTGCACAAAAATTCAAATGTTTAAAAAATGGCCGCTTGAAAATACTTAATTTTTTTAACATCTTATGCAACTCTCTTACAAAAACTGAACACAAATTAATTTTTTCTACTTTCTCTTTTACAGCAACAACTATATTTTTCAACTGCAGTATATTAAAGATTATTTAAAAAAAAAAAAAATTAACCATAGACACCGAAAAGTATGCAATTTAAATATAAACTTAGTACATTAGATTAACCGGAAAACCAAAACACAATTTTCAAATGTGGGGAAAATTTAACGCTTTACTAATATTAAACATTATTTATTAAACAATAATACATAAATTAATTTTAAAACATAAATTAAATTTAATAACATAAAATACAGAGAGAGAAAAAGCATTTTTCTGGCTTAAAACATAGAAAAGAATTTTAAGTTTCTACCAAAAAATAAATGGATAAGTTGGCAACACTAACAAAGCAGAATTTAAGCAGCAACGTTGACACTCACAACAATTACAATAACAACAACACGAACAACAACAACAATTGCAAAGCAATATTATTGTCAAATACAACAACGACAACAACAAAATTGAAAAATTCCAACTTAGCAGCAACAGCAACGAACGCTATCAGCAACAAATCGCCAACGTTGGCAACACAGACCGCCATTACGAAAACAACAACAATTACAACTACAACAACATTGAACAAGCAGCGCAATAAATTGATACGCACGCCGCTGAGCATCGGCAACAGTGGCGTCGACGGACAAACGTCTCCGACGCTCGACGACGTAATGGGCGGCGGTTTTACGTCACCGCCGCCAGTACAACAGAAACAACAGCAACAACAGCAGCAGCAACTGCAACAACAACAGCAACAAATGCATGAGAAACTTTTACAACAACAAGAACTACAACAAAAACTTACAAAAATAGGCAACGCCGAAAGCAAAACTACGGCGTGTGGCGTAAGCGGCAGCGGCAGCGAATTAAAGCAACATTTGCTGGTAGATGTGGACGCAGCAACGGAGCACGAAGAGGACACGCCGCCACAAACACCACATCAGTTAGCAGCAGCGCCAGCAGCAGAACAAAAAGGACCAAACGACAAAAAAACACCAACAAAAACGCACAAGGAATCGAAATTTGCTGCGAAATTGCGGCGTTCATTTCGACGCGCTGAACATAAATCGCTCGAAATCAAACACCCACCAGCTTCCAATACCACAAACGCCTCTTCCGCATCATCAGCGCCACCACAACCAGACAATCATAACTTTATTTTTTCGCTAACAAATTTACCAGGACTCGTAGCTGGCGCCGGCAGCGGTTGTGGTGGTCACGGTCACATCAATCCAGCGCTGCTGCTCGACAGTCCGGACGAGTCAACACCACCGGAATTCAACTATCAGGCGCTGAGCAGCGTTGCCACTACCAATAGCAGCACATCCATTGAAAGCAACGATTTTTACGCAGGCACCGGAGATTACACAACAACTACAAATACGAACGCCTCCTCATTGCTACAGTCCACAGGCAGCAGCTACCAACAGAGCCCACAAAAGCAGCAGCAGCAGCAAACAACGACTGCTTCAATGGGCGGTGAAGTCAGCAGCACCGCCAATGCGAAAACAGATAGTGGCGCTCCATTGCCGCCTTCAGCAGCGCGTCCAAAATTACAGAAACAAAACAGCAGCAAAAGCGATGGTGGCTTTGTTACACTCGCCGCCGCAGCGGTAGCCAGCGCTGCCTCAACTGCTGCCGCCTCTACCAGTCGCAGCTGCAGCATAACAAGCGAAAGTAGCTCCGCAAAACTGACGCGCTTACAAAATTTTCTCTTCAAATCCAGCGGCGATAGTTCACGCAGCTATTTGGGTCACTCTAATGATGGCTTCACAGCATCCTCGCACAATTCATCCTCTGGTGAATGGGAAAATCTGACATCATTTGGCACTTACAATGAACCACCGCCGCCACCAGCATCTAACACAGCGATTAGCGGCAGTGATGGTGCTGCGGGCAGCTACTACCAGTATACGCTGACATCACCAAATAATCCCTTCTTGCCTGAAATCATTGCGCGCAGCTATCACAGCCCCTATGATGAAGAAGAAGAGGATGAAGCAGAAGCGGCGGCACTTCAGCAGCAATTGAGACATGCTGGTGATGAGCTGGACGAGCTTGATGCAAATGTTACCGCTGTCAAATATGGCGCACATACAATGCTGCGGCAGCAACGTAGCTCACCGGCAGCGTCGACAACACCACTCCAAAGTCGCGCTAGTAGTCAGGAAGGTCAGCAACCGGATGGTAGCTGTAGTGGCGCTTCAACACCGGGACGACAAAAGCGTAAACTTTTCTCGTTAGCATCGCCACAGGCAGCACACTATCAGCAACAGCAGCAGCAGCACGTGCTCGGTAGTTCGCCACCCTCGACTGGTATGGGTGCTACAGTGCGTCTCTTGAATCCATTTTTGTCCGCAAGCGGTTCACCGCCGAAATCTGGCGGCATAGCTGGGGAATCATCATCATCTTCATCGTTTAGCAGTCATTTCACGCGCAGTAAAAATGTTGCCACCTCACCGATTGCAGTGCCGCAGGATTTGAATGCAAAACGAGAGGAATTCCTGCGCGCAACAATGAAAATTTGCCTTGTTGTGTCGCCACCATCGAGCAAATTGCAGGTGAGTGGAAATGGCAGATGGAGTGGAAACTAAAGGATTTTTGTTGCAATTTTTCATTTCTATTTTATTGTTGTATTTATTTTATTTGAATTTTAATAAATTTTGTTTTTAAAATATTTTTAATATGTTTTTCTTCTTTGAGTTTAAGTATGAATGTTTGGTTTTTTATTTGTGTTAACGGCAGAATTAATGTCATAATATAAACTAACTGCCATTTTTTAACGTTATTTGAAGCCATTTGCATACATTATGACACATTCATGTTATGACATTACTTTCATCCTACCTTTTATATCCACTTTTCTGTTTAAACTTTAAATACATTTAATTCCTTTAGCAAATATATAACAACAACAAAAGTTGTGCATACGCCCTGTTATGCATAAAAATCACTAACAGATTTTCATATATCTCACACAATTTTTCCATTTAACTTTTTATTGTCATCAATGCATCATGCAATCAACTTGAAAATCGAATGAAAAAATAGACTCTTCAGTGGCATGGAAAAACTGCTGCCAAGCAGAAAAAAAACCATAGAATGTTGCATGAAAAAACACTAAAACCATGCCATGTAAATATTGCTAGGCGACAACCAAATCTACCCGCAAACGTTTTGGTACTTAGTTGTTGAGTACACACTACAAGCTCAAGGGCTCTGGAAAAATTGAGTTTGCGAAAATAAAAATTTTAATTAACATGATTGATACCAACCACCAAGCTGCGTATGAGTCATATATATTAGCAAATTGCACTATAAACCTTGCAAAAAACGGGGACGTATACAAAGAGGTAGGGACTTGCACAAGACATTTTGGAATAAAGTGTTCTTTTCCTTAACCGCACATTTTAAACTGAACTGAAGTATTTGATCCAAAAAGTTCAAGATTCTTCACTGTGCACTGATTTATTTGTGATACTGAAGTACACTGTCTTATTTTATCAGTGTAAAAAAAAATCCTCATTCTAACAAATACTTCAGTGTATTGCATTTTGAACAAACAAGTACTTCAGGTCAGTCTAAAATATGCGAGTAGAAAACTACGGTAAAATTTATTATTCGATAACACTTGCAAGTTGCAGCGCATTGGTAAACTATGATTGTAGTAGCTTTCATACATTTTTGCGACAGAGGTAGCGTCAAATAAAAGAGGCTCAAGAAAAGAGCGAAGAACTACTTTTGTCACTAAAGTAGCATTTCCTAGAGTACACTACAACTACAGTATGTACACGGGAAACTTATACTTTCTCCGACAAAGTTTCTCCAAATTTTCCAAACATTACGATTTTCGATGAGCCATGCTGGTGAAATATCCTTCCGTACAAATTGACTCATCTTAATATACACCGAAGTGAACTGAAGCAAATCAAATAAGACAGGCCTGTGCAGTGTTTGTTTTCTTCTGTCATATCCAAGTACCTACTTCTAAATCATTGGCACGCTACACTGAACTGAAGTATTTGATAAATAAAATGAACAAAACAAAGTATTGGGTATGTGCATTAATTTCCATCGTTTTTTATTTTTTTATTTGAGACTTTATTTAAAGAAAATGGTACAATATATTTTATTCAAACTATTGCCCATCGCTAGTCACTACTTTTTCCCATCGTTCTGGCAATTTATGGATTCCATTCCAGAAAAACTGCGCCGGCTTGGCGACCAAAAACGAGCCAATTTTCGATATCTTGAACTGAAGTGAAGCGTATTCCTGAGAGGGCATTCTGCATCGATCGGTACAAATGGTAGTCTGATGGTGCAAGGTCTGGGCTATAAGGCGGGTGAGGCAAAATTTCCCATCCGTTGTTTTCCTGGTAATTTTTGACTGGGGCAGCAATATGTGGCCGAGCGTTATCGTGGTGGAAAATGATTGACTAGTGTCTGGTCGCATACATTGGCCGCTCTGCCTCGATTTTTTGCTTCAATCAGATCAATTGTTGACGACAGAGTTGAGCATTAATGGTTTTGACACCATGCATAATGGATCACACCTAGCTGGTCCTGACCAGGACCTTCTTTGTCTTCGACATCAAAATCACCACTTTTAAACCGTCGAAATCACGCACGACAGCTTGATTCAGCTAGAGCATAGTCCCCATAAACTTCTACAAGAATGCGATGACTTTCGGCAGCTGTTTTCTTTGAAATATAGTAGTGAAGTAAAACTTCCCGCAAATGTTGCTTTTTCGGCACGAACTCGGACATTTTGGAGCACAGTAAAGTTTATGATGCGGATGAAAATTTTAAAATCTAAAGATGCCTAAGCTTCAGATATGACGTTTCTGATCTAACATTTAAGTCACCATGTATTGATGGCGACATCTTTTGAAAGACGATGGAAATTAATGCACACACCCAATATCTTGCAACGAAATGTTTTAAAACTCCAACAAGAAGTCTTGAGCAGACCCCTTCTCTGAACCTATAGGCTGCCACCATTATGAAACTTGATAAATGTATATTAGGTTTGCCGTTACATTTGGGTGGTCCATTTTTCAAGAAGTTTGAAATTTATATCCTCCACAGGGCTAACCTTCATGATAATTAATAGCCTTCCCAAATTTCAGCCGAATCAGATCATATTTAGTGGTCGCTCACTCCGAACGAGCTAGAGGGCTTTAAAATTTTGCCTGACCGGCGCTTCTTAAAGAAGCTCTTCTAAGCCACTTGATCCCATAGAAATATAGAAGCTCTTGCACAATGAGCATTGGATTATCAAATTCTGTTTGGAGAGATATGTTTGCTTTAATATTTGAGTAGTATTTTTAAAAAGAAACGAAGAGAGAGAACAAAATTTAAAAAAAAATTGTTCAATATACAAATTTTATAGATACATACACAAGTTTGTAAATTATATGGCTGTATTCCAGGGTTCGATTTCCACACCGGATATTTTTTTTAATTTTATTTTACTTCTATTTTTCCTTTTTGTTTTATTTTTCTTTATATATTTTTTTTTTTTTTTATTCATTTTTTTTTTTAATTGAATTGAAATTGAATACACAATGATTCTTTGTAAGGCTGTAGGAAGTACATATTCGAAATATCAAAATCTATTTGGGGAGATTTTCTCAATAAACATATTTTATTCCTCTCCATCATATAGGTCAGTGGTGTAGAGGTCTCAAAAGTTTCTTATCCTTAGTAAAAATAAGTTTCTATCCATCACATGGACGGACCGTGGTTCAAATCCTACTGCGATCAGTTCGTTCTTTTTTATTTTATTGCAAAGAACTGCACACAAAAAAAAAAACAACATAATATTAATGAAAAATTCTTCGAATTTGAGCCGAAAACAACTTTCATTGACAATATGAATCATTTTATTGAAATTTTAGAACTTTTCATAAAATATAAGAATGAAATTCGTAAATTTTTTTATTTTAAAAAAAAAAAAAAAAAAAATTACGAATTTCGTTCTTATATTTTATGAAAAGTTCTAAAATTTCAATAAAATGATTCATACAGTCAATGAATTCTGTTCTCGGCACAAATTCGATGAATTTTTTTATGTTCTATTTTTTGTGTGTGTAAGGTGGCGGTAATCTTGAGAACGTTTACATCCTTAGGCATGCAATGTTAAAAAAAATTAATAGTTCTTACGGATCGGAAGCGCTTATGGCTACAAAAGAAGCACTTCAGAAAGCCTTTTGAAGCGATTCTTTTTTTGGGTTAATACCGAGAACTCGATAATGGTACAATTTCCCACTAGACTGCCATTAGCACTGCCTACATTATTGAATTAAATCGATTATAACAGTTTTTAGTGGAAATTGTAGGTAAAACAAAAAGAGTTCAAATGGAAGTATGAAAAGTGTACCAAAAATTTAACCGGAACTACTGCAGCAAATTTTTCATATATTCTTTTATTTATTAGAGTGCATTATAAGTGACGTCATAACTGCGCACACACCCATCCGAAAATGTTTTCATTTATCATTGCACTTCTAGTGGTGCATAAAACTGCAAAATGTGCAAACGTTTTTGACTTTTGGTTTCCGGCTTCCGGTATGCTCTCTTACTGTGCTGCGCGCTATTACATAAACGCTGCGTGCATTGAAGCGTTAGCAATGCGATAGCGTGACAAATTAACATTGGTGTGTAAATGATAAAGTCGGAAATTAATTTTTGGTTTTTTCGTTTTTTGCGTTTTTCAACGGATGTTAATTTTGTTATGTGATGATTATGATTTTAATTTTTTAAAAATATGAATTTAATTATTATTTAACTTTATACTGAATGCACACTTTTGTAACACTTTCGATAAACATTTGTTTAATTTATTTCATTACAGGTAAGCTTCATGAATTTCATATTGCTTTGGCAGGATATGTGCTTTCAAGCGTAAGTAGAAATCGATGCGAATTAATATTAAACAATTTTTTTTTTAATTTAAAATGGGGTAAACTCGGAAGATATAGCACCTTTTTACCTGCTATAAAAAAAGATTTTTAAAGGATGAGTGAATTTGTCCTTTAATTAATTTAAAACAATTAACGGCATGTACTTCAACTTAAAGAAACATTTTTAAAAATATGTTTATTTTTCAATTTAAAAAAATACTATCAAGTGCCAAACTATGAGTGATTTGGCACCTTTAGATGTTTTTAAATTTTTGTTTTGTTTCCACATTATTACATTATATGTAAATATGGCCTAACTGTCTTAACCTCTGCGATTCTGGAGTGACTGGACGTTCAAGCGCTACATATTTGTACTTCCAAATATCTTATAACGTGCAATGGGAGAAACGGCACCAGAACCATATCACCTGCATTAATTGGGTGCCATTTCTCCTTCGCGAGGTCTTTCACTCAGCTGAATTAAACTGTGTCCATATTTGAGTGCTATGAAATCCGCAACTATTGAAATTAATAGGGGTGCCATACCACCAGAGGGTGCCACGTCACCCGGATTTACTCTATGATTAATTAAAAATCCATGACTGCTGAAATAAATGTACTATTTAAGAGCGAAAAAAACCACTTTAAAATCTATCTAAGAAAAACAAAAGACATCAACAAATGACTTCTCATTAAGTTGAAATAAGAAAAAATTCCATTTATTGAACGCATTTTTGAAACAAAATAAAAAATTTTAGTCACAAAAAACCAAACCGCTTAGTTACTCGTTACAGCAAATGGGATTTACACAATAACCTTGAACCGTCATCATCGTCATTGCCACCGCCATTGTCACACAATATGGGGTTACACATTTTTCTCTTGCATACAACAAATCGCTGTCGCTGGTTATGTCATTTATGATGATTTGTTTTTTGTTATCGGAATCAGTTTTAATGTTTTATTTGTTATTTCGTTGATGAGTTTTTGAGACACTTAAAAAAATCTACAACAAAAAAAAAAAACAACCGAAAAAAATTAAAACAGTTCAAAGAACATCAGTAGCATTGAAATTTGTACTTTTTAAATATCACTCATACGTCATGTTGCACCAACATTAAGAAAATTGAATGCTATGGCTCTGGGGTTGAAATAAAAATAATTCATTACAGCAGAAATCTTTATTTTCGCGATTTTTCAACAAACATTTTTAAATAAGCTAATTTAAGCGATTAATAAAAGGTGTCCCATAATTTACGCAACATTTGATTTAAATAGTCAACACCTTTCTTCAGCTGTATTTTTTTATGTTTTAGTAAAAAATAAAGCACCTTAGATAAAGCTATGTACAATAAAGAGCATCAGGCAGATAACCTCTACGGCTTAGTTGGCACATAAGCTCACTTCTCATAGATGTGCATGAATTTCGTGGATGCAGTGCTGAATCTTCTTATTCAATGCATTTTTCAAAACCCTAAAAAAGCTGCCAAACTTGTTTCTATTTCGTTTAATAATGCTTCATCGCACAAATAGCGGTAAATTCAAATCTTTATTATGGGACACAATTTTATATTAAATAATAGATTTAATCATAGATTCATAGAGTAAAATAAAAGATATTATTATGGCAAACACCAAGTCTAATTCAAAACTTTAAGAGAAATTTTCCTGAAAAGCATCTCTTCATATTCACTATTATATGAATTTGGCTAAAAATTATTACTACTATATCTTATGACTTTAAAAATCAATATATTAAACAATTTAACAGCAAACTGCTATATCTATCGTTTTAAATACCTTGCTCTCAAACAGCCAAGCAATTAAATGTTACTCATACGTCATGTTGTACATTATAAACTTTAAGTTAAATCCGCGCATACATACGTCACATTATATTTGCATATTTAATAGCATTATAATAACACCACCTCCTAATGGCAAAGCTCTGCAGCAGCGATTACGCGCGACATTCAATCACCAAACAAATTATGTAAATTATTATGTAAACTATGCCAGCATGCTTACGTGCTTCCGTAGCAAAATCGTGGGGCGTTACAGCAACGCCTATAATTTCTGTTGTTGTATCAAAAAAACTGGAAAACAGCGGCGACAACAATAAAACTACAAGTGTTGCTACTGCACTTAACATTAAATATTATGAAACTATGAATTTATTTGACATAATTTAATATGGTGGTCAACAGCACAACACGACAAACAACCCACCGCGATTGACAGACGGCAACACCTTACTCATTATGATGAATTTACCAAAAAACGAAGAAAAAAGTAATTTTTTATAAAACAGCAAAGTCATGGTAGCCATTTTTTACTTATTTTCATTTAACTTTCTTACTTAATAAACACAAAGGGATATTTCATAAAAATTACAAAATTTTGACACTTAATTTTAAGTGTGAACTGTACTCATACTTATAAGCGGCCACCGACCAAACTCTATTTTATTGAAATATACTTAAAACTAAGCTGATATTAATTTATTTCAAGAAACTATCTAGCATCGAACTTGAGTTATTGCATTTTATCATACGTTTTCCATTTTTCGTCACCAGTGCAGAAATGATTCGAGATCATTCCGTTTCAGAAAATATTCCCATATTGAAATGTGGACAGTAAGATTTTTTTTTACTCGGTTTTCTTCCACCATTTGTCCACTCTTTCGATGCATAGTCGACCACATTAAGGTGCGTCTTGTACATCAAAATTTCCAGAGCGTAATCGATAATACCATTTTCCAACTGTCTTTTTCGATAAAGTATCTTCTCCATAATGTACTAAAATTTTTCTGTGTTCCTTTGCGAAATAAATTATAAAGCAAAGAATTTTTTCCAATTCTGCACTCATTTTAGTGACGTTAAAACAGTTTAATAATAAAGAAGACATGTCAACTACCTTTAGCAACAAGGAGTTGACAGATCGGACAAGTACTACAATCTTGTCATACTTTAAACTTTGCTGTTTCTTTTTTCTGAACACTTTTTTTAGGCAACCTTATATATCATGTATTGCTCAAATAGGGTACACCCGCGAGATGTGGCACCCATGGGTGATATGGCACCTCTATCAATTTCAATACTAGCAGTTTTCATAGCATTCAAATATGGACATAGTTTAATTCAACTGCGCGAGAGACTTCGTCGTATGTTGTTCGTTTAGCTGTATTTGCAATAATAGCTTGTGTGTGGGATTTTTACAATAAAAAAAAATTTTGGCACTGTGATTTCGTTTTCGGAAGAATACGAGTTTATTAAATGGCACCCTATCACTGCGGGTGATGTGGTTCAGGTGCCATTTCTTCCTTTACATGTTAAAAGATATTTGGGAGCATTCTGGCAACGAAAACTTAAAAACCACTTAGGGTGCCAAATTACTTATGATATGGTGCCATATCACCCATAGTCCCGGGTGATTTGGCACTTTATAGCATTTTTTTAAAATGGCTGTGAATTTCTACATCAAATTTTATTCATGTGCTTGATATTTAAGTGTACTCAGTACAAAAATAAAAATCTATAACAAGATATCTCAAGAGGAATAAACCTCAGACATTTGTCAAATCTTTCTTTAACCACTTAAACTCTGATCTCTCAGCTCGGATATAACTCAGAGTTTCTGTTTGTAGTTTTTCTTGCATTATTTTAATTGTTTTATAAAAACTCCAAATTTAATAGTTGGCTGCTCAACAACTAAGTACGATGCACGCTTCCATACAACTTTGAAATATTTAAAATATTTACTTTTAGAAATTAATAAAAAACATTTTATTTGTGGAAGAACTTGAACGTATAATTTAATAAAAAAAAAATGTTAACGCTATTTTATGACATTTTCATATACCTACAGCAAACGCTTCACCATTTTACAGTGTGAACTCTCTAGCGTGTATTCTAGCGGGTATAGCAATCTGCACGCACGCAAAAATTGCACGTGAAAATCGTGCATTTCAGGATTTTCGTGAAAAGAAAAAAATGAAAATTTTAGTTTCCCAGCATATGAACTAAAAAAGCACCCAAGGGGAATTACAGCTTAACACTGTAGTGTAGTGTTGTATTTTTTGCAATTTTTTGTCGAGCATGCTCTGGCAGTTAAATGTTGCTTTAATATTTATAAAAATAAACTTGAATTCGCTACAACAACAAAGAATAACACAAAAAAACAAAAAAAAAAGCGCTGAATATCAGTCAGGTATTTGAGAAATAATATGACAAGCGTGAGAAGTTTTTTTTAACGCCATTGCATAACATTTAACAGTTGCAATAGCTTACTTTTTAGCACTGATAAAAAAAACATTGCATACTTTGAGGGATTTTTTAGTGCTTTGCTTTGTTGACTTTAACTTTGAATTACCAGCGCGAGAGTTGAGCATAAGACACAGCACGTAGTGTATTAGGTTTAGTAATAGGTTAAGGAATAATTTTTTTATGTCAGTATGTTGCGATTTCTTACAGTCTTAAAAAGTCTTGAATTTTATGCTATTGATAATCCACTGATTTAATTAAATTGGTTTTTTTAAGATAACATTTTTTCTAACAATAGATCCATTTATACTAGTGAATGAACCTTGCTATACTTCGATGTGATACTTAACTATATTTGCAAGCTAAAAAGCCCAATATCACTATGGACCCTTGCGGTCTATGTGTGGAATATTGCCGCCACCCTAACCTAAAAAGCCTAGTTATTTATTACTCAAGAATAGTTTTAAAGTTTAATTAACGGCCGCTTGAAAAAAATTCTAAAAATCAACAAACATTTAATTAACCTCACTATGGCGTATGAGTAACATTTATTGCAAAACTTTCACTTTCAACTTTTATGATTATTTCTAAGTGAATAAGTCTAAAAGCTTAGCCCAATTTTATTTCAAGTAGTAGCAGGGCCCTTTACAATTACACTTTTTCGGTGTGATACTAAACAATTTAGGCATGTCAAGCAGCTCAGTATTTGATAGTACTAGAATAATTTCAAAATTCAATTGATGGGTGCTTGAATAAAATTTTTAAAATCAACAAGAATCCAATTATTTTCACTAAGGCGTATGAGCAACATTTTTTATAAAACTTTAATTTTTAGCTACATATTAAGTAAATAAATTTAAAATTTTAGCAAAATTTCATTTAAAATAGTAGAAGTTACCATATCAATTACACTTTACCGATGTGATACTTAACATTATAGGCATGTCAAGCAGCTCAATATTTTATGGTTCTAGAATAATTTCAAGGTTTAATGAACGGCCGGTGGAGGAAATTTGAAAAATCAATAGAAACCCAAATACTCTTACTATGGCGTATGGGTCACATTTATTATAAAAGTTTAATTTTTTACACGTATACCCAGAAATATTTCTAAGTGAATAAATCTAAAACTTTGAGAATTAATATGGCAAGCGTGAAAAAGACGAATCTCAATTACTTCTCTCCGATGTGATATTTAACTACAATTACAAGTCAAACAGCTCAATATTTTATGGTGCTACAATTATTTCAAGTTTAACAAACGGCCGCTTTAAGGAAATTTTGAAAATCAACAAAAATCCAATTACTCTCAATACGGCGAATGAGTAACATTTATTTTAAAATTTTTGTTCAATTTGTATGAATAAATCAAAAGTTTAGCCCACATTTTATTTGATTAAAACTCAAAATTTGCAATTTAAATTCCAAAAAGAAAAAGATTTCAAGCTGATTGCATGATATGCACAAATCCAGTCACATCAACACTCTTGCTCTAAGCTTTGGGTAAAGAAAAATTCGCATGCATCAGTCAGTCATTTATCATCGTCAGTTACAACAGCAACCATATCAATATCATCAATACTTACTTATATACGAGTACAATGTATCAATAAAAGTGAAATGCATTTCAGTATTACTTGTACGTCATATGTACGAGTATATGCCACTGCCAGTAAAAGCTGTTGCGCACCCACATAAATGTTTCTTTTTTTATTGCTTTTAGCAATGGAGCAAAATTTACTGATTTATATGGACTCTAGCAATTGGTGGTTATACCACTAACGCTACCACCCTGACCACGCAGATGGGCTAGGCCAATGCGGTAAATTTTAATTCATTGGCAAAAACTGCATTACTTAATGGTAGAAGGTAGCAGTATTTGAGTGGCAGCAACACTACCAGCAAATAAGTAGCATAAAAGTGCAAATTACGGCAACACACACAATTTATTTTACTTTTATTAAGTGTAGATTGTTGCTTTTATTTTCAATTAAATGAGCCTTAATTGAAACAAAATTAATTTAAATTGACTTTTAAATGCAGGCAAGCACAGTTCATTAAATTACTTTTACTACTTAATTCAAAATATTTCCTGAATTTTGCTGGTTTAAAGCATTTGTGGTTTTTTTAATTAACTGCTGTTACTTATGGCTTATGTGGTTTTCTTTTAAACTACATACAAAATTTAAGTTAATTAATGTTTGTGCTTTTTTGTTGGTATCACAGCATTAGGATGATGATAGCTTTATATTTTCTCATTTCATGAAAAGTCTATACTATACTATGCGTATGAGTGATATTAATTACTGTATATGTTCATACTTGTGATAATTGCAAGTTTTGAAAATTCACTAAAATTGAAAGCCACCCTATAATTAAAATGGCTTTTTATTTATGCTACTTGCCACAAAATGTTATTCTCGTACTAGTGCTGCTGCATTTCTCAAGTTATTTTTAATTTTCATATATATTTGTAATTAATGCTTGTTTGCTGCAAGACTGTCATAACTCAAAAAAAAATTTCACAAATTTCGACCAGAAGGCAAACTCTGTGGTGATATTTTTTGAGTGAATCATACTCGTTTGTCTGATCAGCAAAATCATGCTCTCATTAGCAAGAGCATCATAACTCGAACAAAGGTCCTCAAGGTCAACAAGGTCCATCAATTCACATGCTTCTTATCAACGAAATATTATAACGCTTTCATTTCATTGAAGAATTTGTAAATTGAAATCGCTTAAAGCAAGCACATTTCTCGAAATTTTGATTTTTTGAGTTATGACAGTCTTATAGCAAACGAACGATTTGGCAGTTTCTTATAATGCTTCCATTTCATTGAAGTAACTGCAAACTGACAGCGACATATACTCGCACATACTGAAATGCATTTCACTTTTATAATAAATGTTACTCATACGCCATAGTAAGAGATATTGGGGTTTTGTTGATTTTCAAGGTTTTCTTAAAGCGGCCGTTTGTTTAACTTTGAAATTATTCTCGTACCATAAACTATTAAGCTGCGTTACATTCCTATTATGTTAAGTATCACATCGGAATGGTATAATTGATATAGATCCTTCTATTACTTGAAATAAAATTGGGCTAAAGATTTAGATTTATTCACTTAGAAATATTTATACGAGTTGAAATTGAAAACTTTATAATAAATGTTACTCATACGCCATAGTAAGAGTATTTGAGGTTTTGTTGATTTTCAAGGTTTTCTTAAAGCGGCCGTTCGTTAAACTTTGAAATTATCCTCGTACCATAAACTATTGAGCTGCGTGACATGCCTTTAATGTTAAGTATCACATCGGAATAGTGTAATTAAGATAGATCCTTTTATAACTTGAAATAAATTTGGGCTTAAGATTTAGATTTATTCACTTAGAAATATTCCTACGAGTTGAAATTGAAAACTTTATAATAAATGTTACTCATACGCCATAGTAAGAGTATTTGGGGTTTTGTTGATTTTCAAGGTTTTCTTAAAGCGGCCGTTCGTTAAACTTTGAAATTATCCTCGTACCATAAACTATTGAGCTGCGTGACATGCCTTTAATGTTAAGTATCACATCGGAATAGTGTAATTGAGATAGATCCTTCTATAACTTGAAATAAATTTGGGCTAAAGATTTAGATTTATTCACTTAGAAATATTCCTACGAGTTGAAATTGAAAACTTTATAATAAATGTTACTCATACGCCTTAGTCAGAGTAATTGAGTTTTTGTAGATTTTCAAGATTTTCTTAAAGCGGCCGTTCGCTAAACTTTAAAATTATTCTAGAACCATAAAATATTAAGCTGGTTGACATGCCTATAAAGTTAAACATCACATCGGAGAAGTGTAATTGAGATATATCCTTCTATCACTTGAAATGAAATTGGGCAAAAGGTTACGATTTATTCACTTAAAAGTATTATACTCGTATTTCATTGAAGCCTTTAAAAGCGTTTTTCTCGAAATTTATAGTATATTTTTTGAGTTATGACAGTCATGCGGCAATCAAGCGATATGTGCGTAGTTTCTTATAATGCTTTAATTTCATTGAAGTAACTGCAAATTGAGGTCTTTAAAAGTATTTCTCTTGAAATTATGACAGTCGTGCACCAAATGTTTGTAGTTTCTTTTTATGCTTCACTGAAGTATTTTTTAATTTAAAATGTTCAATGGCATTTTTTTCAAAATTGCAGCTAAGGAGAAATTTTTATGTAGTTTCTTATAAAGCTCAAATTTCATTAAGGTAAAAAATTCTTTAAAGTTTCTCCCGAAATTCTGAATTGAAAATGTTTAAAAGTTTTGAGTTATGACAGTCTTCCAGCAAATGAGCGATATGTGTGTGTAAAGTTTTTTTTAACACTTATGTTCTTTTCATTTTCTTTGATGCTTGAGTTAATTTCTATGCTACTAGTATTTGCTCTTGGCTTTTGCTTTCTGCAAATGCATACAAACATAGACATTGCACAAACACTTAAAGCACACATACATACAAAAAACTCGCACAGACATATGTAGCTTTTGTAAGAAACACTCATATAGAGTGTAACATACATACTCGTATGTGTGTATGTGACAGTTTCCTCTCTTTTTATAGCCTTGATGTTTTATTTAAATCCTTTGCAAGTCTTTTGCTATTTCCGCTTACAACTGCATATACACATACATACATACATATGAACGTGCACGTACACATTCATGCAACTGCATCGTTGCAAAATTCAAATGCTGAATTGTGGCAGTTCCCGTTAACAACCACTCACACACATCCGCAGCTACCCAGCTAGTTAGTTTGTAAGTGTAGTGCTCTAGCAGCAACATAATTATTTAATTGCGAGATGTCAGCAATTGTTTTTGTCTCTTTCTCGTTGCATTGCTGTTCTAGTTGTTGTTGTTTTTTATGTTTTTCCCTCTTTACTTTTTTCCTTTTTCTTCTTTCTTCAACAGGAAGTACCTGGCGTTTCATTACGTTTGGCTTAACTTTGCGGTTTGCTGGCATCTAAGTGTATTTTATATATGTGTTTGTATGTAATGCTGTCAGCTTATATGTGTGTTTGTGTGTTTGCATGTGTCTGTTTGTTTTTCCTATGACTGTGTCTGTGTTTAAGTTAACATATTTTTCTTGCAGAGTTTTATTTTAATTTAATTTTCTTAAATTTAAAATTAATTTCTCTTGTTGCAACGGAATCACCGCAATTAAGTTGTCTTGGCCTTTTTGTTCTGAGTCTGTGATTAATGTACTGGTTCTTGCTTCATTTGTAATTTCATTTTATACAGAAAAATCTTAAGAATTTAAGAAAACATTTAAAATTTTTGCTTGTTAAATGTTATTCATACGTCATGTTTAGCCAAATTAATATGGTTAATTACGAGGGGTACTTTTTATATTTCGGGAACTGGCAACACTAATGTCAATAGCTAAAATCTGACAACACTATAATAAAGTTTGACATTTTTTAGCACAAGCGTACTCACAACGTTTTGATATACAAGTGCTATTTGTTTTGTTTACAGTGAGTTAAGAAAATCAATTTGACGAGCCTATTTTTGAGCGATTGATAAATTATCGGGCATCCAACGAGAACGAATTTTTTTTACAATTAAGAGTTCATGCAAAATCAAATTTATTGAAGTGGAAGCAGTGTGCAAGGATGCCTCTATCTCACAATATATCCCATGACGATTTTGCAGTATCAGTTCATGCACTGCATCGATGTTTTGTGGCACAACAACCGATTTTGGATGACCTTCACGGAATTTGTAGGCGACCGAACTACGACCACGATTAAATTCACTATACCAGCGTTATACTGTAGTTGTATACTGGAGCTTTATCGCCATACAAAGAATTGAGTTCATCGACACATTCTTGTTGAGATAATCCACGTCGAAAGTTGTGAAAAATAATCTAACGAAAACCTTCTCTTGAAATTTTCATTTTATGGCCAAATTGATTTTCTTAACTCACTGTAAACAAAACAAAAAGCAGTTGTACATCGAAATGTTGTGAGTACGTTTATGCTAAAAAAATTTCAAACTTTATTATGATGTTGCCAGATTTTAGCTATTGACATTAGTGTTGCCAATTCCCGAAATATAAATAGTACCTTGTGCTTCTTTTGCGGCATTTTCAACTGTTGCTCGCAAATAACTGGCTCCAATTGGTCATCATATAACCAACATATTCTTTAACTGTCTACAAAATAAATTTCAATGAAATTTGACTTTTTTTGCAAAAAACTAAGGTCCATTCACATTATGACATTACTTTTGCTTCACCTTCTAACTCAAAAGTAATACCAATAAGTAACTGTCTTGTTAAATTTTATGTTTTTGAAACTGTTAAATTTATGAAAATCACAATAACAATTTGTTTTACATAAACAGACGCATAAAATCGGGGAGTAATAAAAATGTTTATGAAAAATGTACGAGTAAGTGGACATGACATCAAAGCGCAGTGCGTAAAAGGCGGCGCCCCTTAGAGTATGCAATTTTTATGACGCTTTTAACACAAACATAAAAAACAACAAAAACACATCGCATAAAAATCATTTATTTTTAGATTTTTTTTATGCATTATATCATTGCGGCGCGCTGTCATGCAAGATATAAAAATCAGTTGAAAAAAAAAAGAAAAAATTAATAACAAAATTTATTTTGGGCAGAACATTTGATTTAATCTCGCTTTATTTGGAAATTTTTGATTAAAAACGTGCTTTATTTTGTGATTTGGCATTCTTTTGAATCAATCAATTTTGAAAATTTCTACTAAAAATTGTTGTTGTTTTTTGTTTTGCAGCAACGAAAATCATGTCCTTTTTAAAGCAAAAAAACCAAACGATTTTCGTTAACAATCGGATGTAATTTTTGCTATACGGAAGTAATTGAAGGCAATGATTGTGTGATTGGGGTTCGAATGTGTACGTTATTGGAATAAAATAATTGAAAACAGTTTAAAATGTTGCTGTTAAGTTTGTGAGAAAAATACAAATCAACTCATTGTTTTAATGCACCACACCTTTGTGTACTCATTAACTTAGATAGTTCAGACAACTCTATACAACCTAGCAAAAGTAATGTCATAATGGAAGTTAACTACCATTTTCTTACAAATGAACAAAATTAGTTGCTATCCACACATTAAGTTTACTTGAAAATGCAGAATTGCTAAGGTTAAGTTTAATAAATGGTATAGGCGACCCCGTGAGTTGAAGCACATTTGTGATTGCTTAACGGCATTTTAAATTTTTGGACAAAACATCCAACTCAAATCAGGTTGGCTTAATTTCAAAATATTCTCTATCTGTCAGCAATGACAGAATGTCATTCGACATCATTTGGAAAAAATATGTCACATTCACACTATGACATTAGTTTTGCTCTATACCAGTATATAGGGTAGATCGGGTCGAAATTTAGATTCATCCCGAAACCGACTCAAAAGTTAAGGAGACTCTTAAAGACGATATCTGCATAATTTTTTTTTTTTTTTTTTTCTTTTTTTCATTCTGAGAAAAACCAATAGAGCACTTCTGATTCTACTGAATGCATACTTTGTCTAAAAAAACATGTTTTTTGGTCATAACTTTTTTTCATCAATAGAAAATGGATATTCAAAAGTGCTTTTGATATAAAATTTATGTTTTTAAAAAAATTTTGGGCTTGGGTTTCAAAAATATTTTTTTTTTTTGGGTATTGTACCATTCCGCTGCTTTTTCATATACTAGCTTGGACCCCGTTTCGCCCAAATCCCCGAAACGAACGGTATGGCTTTATGATAAAGCAAATTGGGATGCGTTAAATAATTTTTATCGCAGTTCCAATTGGAAATTGTGTTTCACTGACAGAAACATAATTGCCGCGGCTTTAATGGTGCAGGAAATTATTTTATTGGGTATAAGGTCCTTCATTCCTAATAAAAAAGTTAGCATCAAACCTAAGGACCATTCTTGGTTTAATGAGACTTGCAGGATTGCAGTCAGGTCCAAAGAGGAAACGTTCCAAAATTGGCGTTCCAATAGGAATACCGATACTGAAAGACTTCGCAGTGAGGCTAGAAATCGCTGTAATGCCACGATTCAGCGCGAAAAGCATCTTCACGAGCTCGAAATGCGCAAAGGAATCCTTTTACTGCCGAAAGGCAGTAAAAACTTTTGGTCATTTGTTAAGAGTGTGAAGAATCAGTCTTCATCGTCTATTCCAACTGTCTTAACGAACGACCAAATCTTCACTGATCCCGTTGATAAAGCTAATCTTTTGGCTAGCATCTTTTCTAAGAATGCTACTCTGCCTGATAGCAATCAACTACCGCCCAACATCGAGAGAAAGTCCTCGACTATGCCAAGGATCTTCTTTCGAACTAGGGCGGTAAAAAAGGTCCTTGCTTACCTCAATATTAACAAAGCGTCAGGGCCAGATGGCATATCAGCCCATGTGTTACGAAAGTGTGCCGCAACACTGGCTCACCCATTAAGGAATTTATTTAGCATTTCCTACACTTGTGGTGAATTTCCATCATGTTGGAAGGTTGCTAATGTCCAGCCAGTACCCAAAAAAGGCGAGGCTACCAACCCCAATAATTATCGGCCCATTGCAATATGCTCAGCGCTCTCCAAAGTTATGGAAAGCGTTATAAACTTTCACTTTATGAATTATCTGCAGTGCAACGAATTACTTAAAGATCGCCAATGTGGCTTCAGGAGAGCTCGCTCTACTGGTGACTTAATAGCGTTCGTCACTGAGAGGTGTAACCAATGTATCCACCTTCTTGATGAAAGTATGGTTGTTGCTCTGGATATTTCTAAAGCTTTTGATCGTGTGTGGCATAGCGCCCTCGTAACAAAACTAATTGCATATGGAGTCGGTGATTCCTTCGCTCGTTGGATAATGAGCTTTTGCAGTGGCCTTCGTGTTGTCGTAGACGGTTTCACATTTAGCGAATACTCCATTAACGCTGGAGTTCCCCAGGGTTCGGTTCTATCCCCATCTCTTTTTCTTGTCTTCATCGATGACCTTCTGTCATCGACCATTAATCCAATCCACTCCTTTGCGGATGACAGCTGTATTTGTCATTCATATTGCTTCAAAAAGTGTCCAAGCACACTCACAAATGACCTCAAAACAATCTCCGAGTAGGGTCAAGCTAATCGGGTCGAATTCAACGCTAGCAAAACCCAATGCTGTCTGCTGTCCCACAGACGAGTGGATTGTCCCCCTCCACCCCTCAATATGGCCGGCGTAGACATTATGAGATCATATCGATTCAAGCTGATCTGAGGGGGACAGATCATGTTTTCGATGTGTCGAAAGAAGCGGCCAAGTGTTTAGGTTATCTAAAACGGTGTAAGAAATACTTCACTCCTGTTGATTTTCGGACTGTCTATTTTGCCTATATTAGACCTAAGCTAGAGTACAATTCGCACATCTGGGCCGGGGCTTCAAAAACTACTTTGGAGCTGCCAGACAGAGTCCAACGTCGTGCGATGAAGTTGATTGGGGATGCGGTTGTTGTATCCTCTATTGATTCTCTTGAACATCGTCGTAACGTTGGGTGTGTTACTCTTTTTTATAGATACTATCATACTATTTTCTCGCAGCACTAGGACGTCCCATCAGGCTTATCCCTACTGCATTGCAACGGTGTTTAAGAGAACATCGCACTATCGTGATAATTCGTTCTTTGGTCGAACGATTAAGTTGTGGAATAATCTCACTGCGAGCGTTTTTCGCGATGGTTGTGACATCGGTAGATTTAAGAAAAATGTTCATCGACACTACTCCACTTCTCCCCCATCCCTCTAACCTATTTGCTTTTCTACAAATCAACACGGTGCATTGCATTTATAGGGGCTATCCCCTGAGCGTTGGTTTAAGTAATAAAAAAAAAAAAAAAAAAAACCCCCTCTTAGAAAGCTCATACAATTAGCTCAAACTTAACTGAACAAATGTTTTCTCTAAAACTTTAGGGTCCTAGGCCTCTTCTATCGTATCCAGAAGCTTAGTGACCTTATGCAATACACCTTCTAGCCTTAAAATAACTTCTACTCGAAAAGAAATGAGTTTGAAAAATTTGTTCATGAAAATCGTTGTAAATTTGTTGGCCTATGCAATTTTTAAGAAATTTGCACAATTTTTAATAAAAATTTTCCATTTACTTAAGCTTTGAAACATATGCAATACACTCAACCATTAAAGCATGACAAAAATTCATGTGACTGCTTATGGCACTTGAACAAACACACTTTAGCGTATATGTGTGTATGTCTATGTGTATTTGTCACGCACACTACTTACGTATATAGTAACATATGTAAATGCAAACTTTTTATTAAGTTGCATTAAACAATTTGTTATGAAAAATGTGTTCATATCACATGAATGATGATGGGGTGTAAATGTGTAGCATACTTTCGAGCGCCCTTCCATTTATTAGGAAATACAATTTCGCATGCATTTGTACGAATGTAGAAATAGTAAATTATTGCAAAAATATGTCAAATGGGTCAAGTGCTATATAAAATATGAATAATACTGTAAATATTGTAGTTTCTGTGAATATAAATTAAATTTTGCTATGAATGAGTTTACATAAATTACCAAATTTTAAAAATGTGCATTGTTATGAAATGTATTGAAATAATAAAACATTTATCATAGCATATATTTGCTTAAAAGGCTTTATATTATTTTTATGCAAAAAGAATTATAAACTGTATATTTTTTTATAAAAATTCAAAATTTCAGAAATCTGTCGATTTCATATAAGACTGTCTATTCAGTCTGTTTCTATAATTGATGCTTAGAAGACAAAAGAGTCAATAAATCTTTAATTCTGCGCTGCTTAACCCAAAATTTCTAATGAAATTCAATATTCCTTGCGGCTAAAGTTTTGCTTTTTTCCCCCCTAAGCACACAAATTGTTAACCAATTAATGTCACTCATACGCCATGTTGACTTCCAGCCAACGCTCAACCGCAGCGCATAATAAAACAGCAAAGCCTATGGGGCAAAAATGAACATAATGTGAACAAAAGTATTAGCTACTTGACTATAAAATAAGATAATAGATAAAAAAATACAACAATGGTATTTATATCCTCTTGTACACAAAATAACAACCATATCAAACCACAAAAAAAAAGTACGAAACCATAAGATAAAAACAAAATGTACAAAAAGAAAAGAAAATGATCATCATATCGCAAAAATGGCTTGGTCCTTACGCTTGAGTGCTAAAGCGATTTAAGTGAGAAACAAACAAATAAATACATAGATGCAAAAAGAAGGCACAACCAAAAAGAACAATAAGACTAAAAGCAATAGCAATAAAAATAATAACTCTTATAGGAAAAAGTATTTAGATTTAACTAATAAATGTAAGTACAAACGGTAAAAAAAAATGGAAATAAAATTTCAGTTAATAAAAAAAATCCCAAAACAATGTTATTCAATTATGAAACATATACCAAACTCTGTATGCAATGATTTCTTTACCAAATGATATTACATACTTATTAAGAATTTGCAGATAAATATAATTTCTGAAGTATATTTCCCAATTTATCTTGTTATTATTATGCCAGAGCTTAACATAATAAGAAAACCCTTAATTCTTTCCAAAAGCAGTTTTCTTTCAGACATTAACCAATCATAATGTTAACCTAATGATGTCACAGCTTCTTAGGCTGATGTTTTAACATACCGATTAATAAAAAGCTTCATTGCAGCTAGATATAGGGTTGCCGTGTTTATGACAGTTAGGCTACAATAAGAGCTCCTCAAATCATCAAAATTAAGTAAAAGCTGATTAGAGAATACAATGGCGAATTGCATGGAACAAAACGGTTTGCCAATGTTACTCTCATCTGAGTTCTCGTATTAAAAAAATATCGTTGATTCTCCAAAAAATGTAACATTCAATGTCCCGGGTCTCAAAACCATGTTTAAAATTAAAATTTGATATTTTTGCTATTTAAATCAGATACTAAACCAGAGCTTCTATACGAATAGCTTAAAAAAAAATGATTTTAATATTTTACTATGAAATAATAACAAAAAGTGTTAAAAACTCATTCTCCGTCCAGTCTCGCTTCTTAGTGCACTTTAAATATTAAGTGAATAGAAAGCTAAAAGTGAAGAGAAAGAGAAGATTCAGTGTATTTTCAGCTCTCTCAATCTTAGTTTTTCGATAGTGAGTGTTCGCGTGTTTTTTTTTAAAAAAGTTTAAAAATTTTGTACAGAACGCGAGTGTGCATCATTCTTCGTCATTCTCCGTCGTTTTTTGCAACATATCATTCTCCGTTTAGTAATCTGTTTTTTTTTTTTTTTTTAGTTTTGCTTAAATAATTTATCTAAAATTTAAATTTCGGCTTAAACACTTAAATATACTTTTCAAAAATTCAAAAAAGTTTATTTAAGTGCTTTAAGACTTTTTTTTATAGAAATAGTTTAAGTAAAGCTAACAAAAAACTAGTAAGGGTGTAACTTTTGGCCTGGCCAAAAAATAAATATCCTACACTCTTGTCCGAGTTCACCCAGTTTTTGTTCAGAGCTTGCATTTATAGTTTTTAGTGTCTGAGTGAAATTTGGTTAGATTATCTCAAAAAACACTTTAAGTATAGCGTTTTGAAGCTTTTGCTTATATGGGAGGTGCCACGCCCTCTTGTCCGAGCTTGCTCAGTTTTTTTATTTTTTGTATGGGCGGTAGGCGTGTCCGTTGACCGATTTTGCTCATTTTCAATCCCCCGAGTTATCTTTGACGACGGAAGCAGTGTAACAAATTTCATTGAAGGAGGAGGTGACGCTGATCAAGAATATATAAACTTTTCTATATCTGCCAAGCCTCCTTCTCTGCGTTACAAACGGAAAGACAAAGTGAATATACCCTGGGTGTAAGGTATAAAACCATTTGGAGGGTTAGTAAATGGAGAGTGATGAAATTTTAAGAAAAACAACGGAGATGACGAAATGTTGCAAAAACAGTAATATCACAATGAAAATATCAATTTTTTTTTTTATTTTAAATTGAAACTGGCGGATAGCACCTTTAACTGTTTATTGATTGGTTATGTAAAGATAAAATAATATGTTTAGTAATATAAAAAAAAAAACTTACGCGGAGAATGAAGCACGCTTGCGTTCTTTACAAAATTTACAAAAAAATCCCCATCAAGAAACCAAAACTGACCGAGCAGAAAATACATTGAATCTCCTCTTTCTCTCTACCTTCAGTTCCCCATTAACTCAATATTTAAGAACTGAACAGTTACAATAAGAAAAACTGAGCAGAGGTAGTCTAAAATGAGGGACCAACTTCTATGAAGAGTTAAAAAACAGAAAAACATTAGCTGAAATACTTTTATATACAAACAATGTATAAATCTTTTTTAGAAAATAACGTATTATGCGAAATGAACAAATTAAGTGCACTAAGAAGCAGTTAGGAACAGGACGGAAAATGAGTTTTTAACACTTTTTAGCTTTTCGTATAGAAGCTATGGTTAAGCCATTCGTATTAAATAGTTAAAATATCAAATTTTAATTTAAAATATGGATTTGAGCCACGGGACATTGGATGCTACATTTCCTGGAGAATCACCCATGTATATTTTAATTTATTTTTTCGTTTTGTTAAATGTACCCGTAAGCACTTACATGATGAATCTAAGTGAATAATTACTATTTCAATTGATTGCAGCATTACACATGCTTTGTCATATATAAAGAGCTTACAATATGTTTCAATAGTCCTTATAAGCTCAAAATTGCATGAATAAAATACGTAAGAATAACGACAAAATAAAAGCAAGAAAAGATGCAATAAATGCAAAGAAAAAAACAAAATCGAAGAAAAAATATTGAATAAATTCATCAAAGTAGAAAACCCGCATGAAATTGCGGTGACAGCCACAGCATTACAACGACTACATACTCAGTTACCACAAAAAAAAAAAACGACAGCAACATCGTTCGTTATCCTGCTTTCCTGCTTAACTCGTTGATATCCTTCATTTCATTCATATTCTTTTCTTGTACTTTATCTATGCCATTGATTTTATTGTAAACTATTTTTTCTAGAGATTTATTTTGATTTTAAGATTTTTGCAGTAACGTCTTTTTAATGTGCACTGTGGCTTTGCTCGGTTGTAATATTTGACTTTGAATACTTTTAGAAGCGAGGCAAAATACTATTGGCACTTGATTTGTATGCAGTTAATTTGATGTTGTGGGTTTTCCTATCTTTGTCATTTATACAACACAATAAGCAATAAATGTTTAGTTATACAGATCGATAAAGTTATATTTTTTTCATCAAAATAGCTGGCTTTTATTTTAAAGTCTTCCATTGTAGTCACATATTTTTCTTCAATTGCAACATAAAAAAAAAAAATCATAAAATAGCTGCAATTTGGCCAAAATTCTTCCTTAAGTTAATAAATGAAAAAGAACGTTCCGTTTCATGTCCTATGATTCACACTTGCTTAAACAACAATTTAAGACAGCAAACATTAACTTTTTAAAATTTCCTTATACTTAGTTAAAGTGCGGTTCTTTAGTTATTTTTCGAGACTATTTTGACAGTTTTAGGGCTGAAAATAACTTGGTTATGACCAAAGTTTTGCCATTATCTATAGCAAAATGTCCAGTAAGTCACAATAGAATGCCCCATAAATGTCAAAGAAATTTTAAGAGTATTTTTTCTATGATTTTGTTGTGACTTTCTTATTGAATAAGAACCATAGAGATATCTTTTTACTTTTCTCCTATTTTATGTGGTCATTTCGGCTCTGTGTAACTATTCAGTTTTTTTGATAATGTCCTCATAATTAAATTTCATCAAATTACGAAAAGTTCTACTTAGCAATGCTTAAAAAAAGTTTTATATTTGTATACCACTTTTTCTTACTCAAAGCATGGCTTTCGATCTTAAAACTTAATGAAAACAGTAGAATGTCACTGTTGAGTGTATCTGGAAATAAATTAGCTGTTTTTTGAGATATGCTCAGCTTCCATTCAACAAAACCAAATGAAAATTGCATATTATCTACCCGTAACACTTCCTAACATTTATGCATAATAATGTTGTAATCACTTCAGTAGTACAAGAGCTATAAGCAATAGATAGACAGAGATATTCGCATTTTGTAATACGACAAATGTTTTTTTATGTCGTAATCTACATAAGTTGTCAGTGAGGATGAAGTATTCCATTTAGTTAAAATATTTTTTTTTTTTTTCAATGTCAAAATGATGATATATGCTAACATTGTGTCATTCTCAAAAAACAAAGAAATGTAGACAAAGTTTTTTTTTTTTGAAATGCCACAAATAATTACCTTAATGCATTCTGTTATTAAAACTGAAACATCTAAAAGCAGAAATTTCACCAAAAAAAGCTTTTTCTATGCAAATTACCGAAAATGTTCAACAGTGCGTATGAGTTACTTTAATTATTTATATACAAATGTTCGCCTTTTTACGCACTACGCAACTTCCACTCGTCAAAAGCGAATGAATATTGTACAGTGGCTTAATAAAAATCCTCTTATTATGTCCTTGTAAAAGTAACGTACAAATTGTTGTAGTGGCATAGGACTTATATGAGCAACAAACAGACAAATATTTTTGTATGACGAACAACTGCTTCTGCAGATGTTTTTATTTATTGTCATGCTATACATATGGTTGCAGCGCCATTTTTTGTTGCATGTTATAAATTTTTTATTTGTTGGTTTGTTTTTCTGAAATATAAATTTTTTCCGGCAAATATTGAATTCCATTGAAATGTCAAAATGATATTACAAACTTGTGTCTTACACCGAAAAAGCAAACATAACGACTGTTTACTTTTTTGTCATTGGCAACCATTTAACAATTTCCTAAATGCATTTTTAAACAAAAATCAAAAACACAAGAAAATTCAGTATCAGATTACACAAATGCCAAAGAAGTTTAACCTCCTAACTGGCATATAAGTCATGCTGACATGTTGCTAAAACGGGCACATTGTAGCCAAAGTCAAGCTTTTTCTGGCTTAAATAGTAATTCCTTACTTTATACGAGTTTTAAGTAGCACACTGTAGGTCAGTGCTAGAAAAAATAAAAAAATTAACTATTTTGGAGTTCAGAATAACCCGACTGCTTACTAAGCTACTTACTGGATAAGCAAAGTTGTCGTGCAAATAACAAAACCAACTTTTTGTTCTTAAAAACAAAACTTAAAGCACACACACAAAAAGCTATAAAACAGCGATTAATTTGTAGGGGTACCGTCGGGGGCTCTGACCCCCTCCAGAAATTGTTTAATAACTAAGCAATTCCTTAATTCATACAATTTTTAATAAGTACGCTTTAGGTCTGCGCTAGAGAAAATAAAAAATGTAACAATTTAAGATTAGAAAAAAACAGATTGCTTACTAAGCTGCTTACTGGGTAAGCAAAGTTGTCGTGCAAATAACAAAAACAACTTTCTGTATTTAAAAAAAAAATCTTAAAGCAATCAAAAGCATCTTAAAATCTGTGCACTACTAAATACATGGACGCATTTATGCGGACTTCTGGGGGCTCTAACCCTTTCCAGAAACTGTCTAATAGCTTAGTAATACTTTATATAATTTTTAAGAAGTACACTATAGATCTGTGCTAGAGAAATTAAAAAAAAATTAACAATTTTAGAGTAAAAAAAGAAGACTGCTTACTAAGCTGCTTACTGGGTAAGCAAAGTTGTCGTGCAAATAACGAAAACAACTTTTTGTATATAAAAACAAAATTTAATGCAATTAGATACACTTTAAAAGCTATGTTTTATACATAAAAATCTATAAAACAGCGACGCATTTATGAGGGGACCGTCAGAGGCTCTGACCCCTTCCAAAAATTGTGTAATAACCTTAAAAAAAAGCATATGAGCAACATTTACTTTTAGATTTTAATATGTGCATATGAGCGACAAAGCTGGTCACACCACTCCCCGAAAAAAGTGCTTTTTGCGCCCCTGCTTTAAAACATACTCCCATCTTTGACATCTTAAACCTTACGTTCCTACTGGTTGTATCTACTAAGTGAAACTGCATACAATGCCAAACGACTAGCAATAGAATTTTACTCATCTTTTGTCATATACCTACTTTCGTACATTGTTTCCTTGAGAAATCAATGTTGTACTTAGTATCAGCTATAAATAATGCATTATTTCTCCTCTTGCCTGTCATGCCGTATCCTGCCATGCTTTATTGCTGGCGACCATGTCAATTGATGATGATGTCATGTGGGTGTGTACATTGTATAGTAAAGGAATTCATTTGAGCTGCTTGTATGCGTAAACGAAACCAATTTTGTCTATTTGTATATTGAGCATATTGTTTATATATATGTTAAAGTTGAGATACGAATAATTTAAATTGTATGCGGTTGCATTATTGTGTTTACCTTGTGCAGCACAATTGCATTTGAGTTTATAATTTATGATGAAAACGCATTAAATAATGAATGATATGTAAATTTAATTAAAAGCAGCATGTTTGTTCTGTCAAGTTTTGTAATATATAATTTGGGCAAAAGTGATGTCATTATGAGAATATGACATAATTTTTGCAACTAGCTTTGAATGTTATTGTGCTTTGACGTTTGTATTCTAGATAAATAGAGAAATATGTAGTTGGCAATAAGCCCAAAATACAGTAAATCGAAAACTCATGTGCATCAAAATCAATTAATTCGCAAAACCTAGCTTTTCCATGTAAGCTGTTGTGATTGGCTTTAGCGGCCATTTACTAGAATTATATTTTCTTGCACAACAAAAGATGCTTAATAATAATTACTGAAAATTGTAACCCTAAACAATATCGCATATTAAATATCAGCATTTGGAAAAATTGTCAAATTGAAAAATTTTTCAAAATTAACTGAAATCGCTAAGAAATGTACCTGTACCCATGTCAAAAAAAATTTATTAAATAATGCATTAAATTTATTTTTGAGACAATCAACTATTTCTTGTCCTTTCTTTTTTTTTTGTTTTGACCCTTGTATTTTTTCCATTATTTTTGGCAAACACGCTATTTTTATTTTGTTTTTGCACAAATTGACATTTATGCATTATTTAGTAGACATGTGAACGCAAAAGTTTGTTTCTGTTTACCCATTGGTAGATTCATGAGCAGTCATTTAACTTCCGATGCTGCATGAAATCTTCAAATTATTGTCATTTATTTTTGTTTGCTCAGTACAGTAAAATATTAGCTCAAATCGGAGGTGTATTTATGGGAGACGCTCAAAAGACACCGTCCCCCAAAAAAATTTGCAATCGCCTTGCAAAAAAGCCTTATAAGTAAAGTTTATTTCTTTATTTTGTTATGTACGCATCATCAGAGATCATCGAAACGACCCACCCCCCCCCCCTTACTTTCCCAAAAAAATCCTAACTACAACCCTGGCTCAAATGTCTATAAATTTATTAACATTTTCTATATATCATCTTTCTTATGTTTAGTCATATGAAAATACTTTACTCATTGAAACTTTAACTTTTTTAAATTTTTTTTCTTCTCTTCATCAGAAGCTTAGAAACAAGCTCCGATACTGCCTGAGTTTCAAAAGATGCTTTTATTTTATTGAATTTTAGTTATTCTATAATAATTTTAATTTTAATAAGTGGCTGCTAAAAATCAATGCCAAAAATATCAAATCAAATCTTCAATATAAAAATCCATTTTGGTTTGTTTGTTCTTTATGGACACAAAAACTAGTCAACCGATTTTAATGAAATTTTTACAGCGTTTTACTCTTAGAAAATGCTAGCTCATAAATTAGAAAAATGGGCGGTACCACGCCCCCATAAAAATCAATTCATCATATTTCGGTAATCATTTAGCGTACATGGATTAAATTTGTTATTTATACAAAAATTACTCAGACAAATAAAGTTCAACGGCAAAAAAGGTAGTGCCACGCCTCCAAAGAAATTACTTCATCATATCTCTGAAACTATTTAACGCAAACTAATGAAATTTGGTGCATGTGCAAATAATATTCACTGGACAAATAGGCGCTGTCACGCCCCCTCTGAAACTATTTAGTGCACATTTGCAGATGAGACCTGGTACAAATAACAACCTTTGGAAAAATTTATGACGCCACGCCCCCTTTTCAAGACCAGATGAAACAAGAAACTTTGAATTTGGTAACTTCTTTGAGCCTACCCAAAAGATCTGCATATTTAAACATTTTAGCATAATTAAAACTGACAAAAATAAACTAAAACTAAATAAAATTTTAAATATTTCTCTAAAGGGCGTGGCACCTCCCCTAAAGGCAAAAATTTCATATCGCTTAACGTGTGAGCATCAAAAAAACGATGTTTAAAATGCTTTATTTATATTAATATAATGAAATTCTTAGAAATATGTAAATGGTAGTTTATTTTCTCAATATAACTCTGGTGAACTTACAGTAATAGTGCTGAACATTAATAATGCAATTCCTTAGGAAAATATACCATAAAAGAGAACGTGCAGTAATTTACATTTACAATATGCATTGTAGTACACGAAAGAAACGCAAAGAAATACCTAGGGTGGCTCAAGGAAATGTTGTTTTACCATCTAAATAAATAAGATTACGAAGCTTCCGGAAGGCGATAGAGGAGGACCAGACTAACAAAAAATTACACTTGGTTGTCTAAAATGTACCAATGATTTTACAAAAAAAAATTGATTGAGTCACCCTAACGTTTTTGAAAAAACTTTTTAATAGGAATCTTTTTACTAAATGTATGAGTTTTCTTAGAATGTAATGGTTTATAGGGTTTAAAAGGATTTCGCAAGGTTCTGGACCTTAAAAGTTGATATTTTAAATTTTTATTTTTTTTTTTTTCCTACTTTTTGACTTTGGCGGCCATTTTAGTGTTAAAAAATTTTATTAACATACCCCTTTATATTTTTAAATCCGTGTAATTATCTTTGAGGTGTAAAATCACAATAAAGTTCTACGATATGGGATTTTAGCAACTTAATTTCTTTAATATATTCTTCTCCAAAAAAAAAAAAGGTATTTTCGAGATTTTTTTATTAAATTTCTTGTATGATTTCAACTACGAATTTTTTAGCTTCGATGTAACTTGTAAGCTACAAGTTGATTTATTTTCATCTACTTTAAATTATTTACAAAAAATACAAATTTGATTGATGGCTGCTGGGAAACAACGGTCCAAGCGTTAAATGTTCATCATACGTTCTAATTTGAATAAAGTACTAATATAAAAAAACTTTATGTTGAAAAATAATGTGAAACTCCCTAACCCGTGACAAGCCCAAAAAAAGTTATGCTCTATCGCAAAAAAAGAAAGAAATAGGAAAAAAAAAACTTACCAGCAGAGACTGCCTGTTTCTGTCAGCGCATTTTGCTTAAATCGAATGAAATGAATTGTAAAATAGTGAACAACAATATGTACTTTGCACTTTCTACAACTCTGTCTGTTTATTAGGTACATGCAAATGTATGTATATATATATATCTGTGTAAGTCAAACTGTACGTGACGGAGTGTCACCAGATTCACTAAAATATGTTTGAAAATGCTGCTGATGTACATGGAAGAAAATTGCATTATGCCGGCAGGTTAATTGTAAAAGTGTAGCACAGTAACTGCACAATGTCGACGACAAGGATGACAACAACAGCAACGATTGACGTTAGCTTACGGTGATTTTTTTGTTATTATCCTGATTTTATTTTGTCGTATCTTTTGTTCATCATCTTCTTTACATTGCTGTGTTCGTTCATTGCTTTTTACAAGGCTTTGTCATGCAAATGCGCTTCAATTACACCCCATGGTTGTATGATGCATGCATATTGAAACTATCGTTGCTGCTTCCACGCAGTACAATACAATACAGTGCAGTATGATGTTGAGGTCAAAGTAAATATTTAATTTTTGTTGGTAACAGTTAACTGTGTGTGTGTGTGTGTGTGTGTGTAAAATTCTGCAATAATTATATACATATATTGCTTGCGAGATAAAGTTTTTCTTAATTCAATGAAAAATCTTATTGAAATTACGAACGTCCAGTGGAAAACGTACCTTATCTTCACAAAATAAATAAAAAAACCTTTTTTTTTGCATTTTTTAAAATAAATACAATATAAAATAAAATGCAACCTCGATCACTGCAACATTCCAAGTTATGGCATTTTGAAATCGTAAAATGAAAAACTCAAGTTTGTAGATATGGGTGATTCTTCGAAAAATGTACCAATCAATGTCCCTGGGGTCAAAACCATGTTTAAATTTATAATTTGATATTTTAACTGTTTAAATATTTCATGGCTTAAAAAAATACTAATTTTTAATATTTTACTATGAAATTATAACATAAAGTGTAAAATGTCATTCTCCGTCCTGTTCCTAACCGCTTCTTAGTGCATTTAGTATGCCCGTTTGGGATATTACGTTATTTTCTAAAAAAAAAAAAACTTAAACGACATTGATTGTATAACTATTACACATACTGTTTTTCTGTGTTAACTCTTCGAAAAAAATTTTTTTATACAGAATTGACATACATAGAAGTTGGTTCCGCATTTTAGACTATCACTGCCCAGTTTTTCTTATTCTAACAGTATAATTTTTAAATATTGAGTAAATAGAGAACTGAAAGTGAATAAAAAGTGATATGACAGTTTTTGCAATATTTCCTCATTCTCCGTTTAGTCATTCTCCGTCGTTTTTTGCAACAGTTCATCACTCTCTCTTAAGTAACCTTCCACATGGTTTTTATACCCTACACCCAGGGTATATTCACTTTGTCCTTCCGCTTATAACGCAGAGAAGGAGGCGTGGCAGATATGGAAAAGTATATATATTCTTGATCAGCGTCACCTCCTGAGTCGATATAACCATGTCCGTCTGTCTGGCTGGCTGGGTGGCTGGCTGTGTGTGGAAATACATTTTTTGGGAAAACTAAGCAAGATAATTCATTGAAATTTGGAACACTGTCTCCATCGTCAAAGTTAGCTCGGGGGATTGAAAATAAGCAAAATCGGTCAACGGACACGCCTACCGCCCATACAAAAAATATCTTCAAAATGCAAATTTTGGAGTATTTTTCACAACAATGCAACCAAAATACACATAAATACTACGAAATGTCAGTGCAAGCTCTGAGCAAAAACTGGTAGAATTCGGACAAGAGGGCGTGGCACCTCTAATATAAGCAAAAGCTTCAAAACGCTGTACTGAAAGCGTTTTTAGAGATAATCGAACTAAATCAGACACTAAAAACTATAAATGCAAACTTTAAGCAAAAACTGGATAAAATCGGACAAGAGGGCGTGGCTCCTCCCATATAAGCAAAAGCTTCAAAACGCTATTCTGAAAACATTTTTTCAGATAATTCAACCAAATTTCACTTAAATACTAAGAACTATAAAAGCAAACTCTGAGAAAAACCTGGGTGAATTCGGAGGAAGTGGCACCTCCCATATTAGCAAAATTTTCAAAATACTGCTGTGTAGGGTATTTAATGTTTGGCCAGGCCAAAGGTAACACCTTTACTAGTTTTTGTTAGTTTTGCTTAAACTATTGATTTAAAAAAAAAAACACTTCAATAAACTTTTCAAAAATCAAACATAAATTTTTAGGGTTGCCACCTGGTTATTTTCGAAAATCTTATATAATTCTAGTTTTTTTGACTAAATTGAAATATTTGGTTTCAGAAACACTAAGATAAACATTATTCAAAATTTTACAAAACTTTCGGTGTTGCCATCCGTTGTTTTTTTTTTAACCAAATTTTGGTGCGATGAATTTTTAACGATTCAAACTATCATTTTTTAGTGTGTAAAAAGTAAGACTTAAAATAAATTTTGAAAACAATCATCTGGCAACCCTAAAAATTTATGTGGAGCTTAAAGTTTATTTAGGCGTTTTGAGACTAAAATTTTATTTTAATTTTTTAAAAAAAACATATGGCAATACTGAAGTTTATGTTTATTCTTTAGAAATATTCCAGGTGTTAAGATCATCACATTCTATACTTTAAAGTATAAAAAAGTAAAAAAAATAAATGAAGACCAAAAAAGGGATTTTTTTAATTTGGAAATGCTAAGAGAAGATATCAAGCAGTGGTTATTCGCGTATGCAAACTTCTACGAACATTTTTAATATTTAAGTGAACATACCGTTTTACTGAATTTCAACATTTCAAATAACAAGATACGATACAAATAACAAAGGCACCCAAAAAAATAGAAAAGTTGTGTGAATAAAATGCTTCTTATATGCAGTCTGATAAACTTTTCAACGCTGAATCGGACTGTATCTACACGTACATATAGTATTGCCGATATGCCTGCAGGGTTTTGAGATTTCCCTGCTTAAAGTTTGAGAAAACGCTGTTTTCAGGCTTATACTCTTCTTAACCAAAATACTCCTTCGAACTTTTCCTATAGCACACTCACTTTCCGAGTTATGATCCTTTGAAGAGAGTGTATTTCACCCCCATACGAAGGACGATATTTTTAAGGGGTAAGACATCGCCTGCAGCAGATTTTAACTCATTTCGAGTGTTTTTGGCCATAATTCGGTTCTTCGATATTAATATAATTTCGTCATTGTATGGCTGCTGAAATACGTTCTCTTCAAAAAATCTTAGCCCAAAAAATAAGAGCCCTATTGAAACATTCGAAAGTATATTTAAAAAAAAGAATTTCAACTTTTCCTGTAGCTAAGCCATAAGCCTAAAAACAGCGTTTTCTCTAACTTCAAGCAAGGATATCCTGCAGGTATATTGCTAATTCTGAGGAGGCTCATTGCTCCAACTAGAGTCATAGGGCATAGATACACAGTAAAAATGTTTGTTTAAATTTTAAAACCAAAAAGTATTTATATAGAACAATGCCAAGAAAATTATTAATTTTAAACTATTTTAGAATAAATTTCATACTTTTCTGGAATAAATTTTAAACTTTTTTGGAAAAAAATCGGAAATTAATACCAAAAAGTTTTAAATCAATACTAAAGGGAATCAAAGCTAAGGAAAGTAAACTATCATTTTATAGTGTGTATACGGTTGTTTTTGAGGTTTATTCTTGACTAAATATTATATATGTATATATGTGACCTGGTCTATGAAAAAGGGGCTTACGTGCAAAAAAAAATAAAAAATTTGTGAAAACAACTTTAAAATGTCAATTTATGCGAATCGGCAAAAAATTGGAAAATTATTTTTTTTGACACGTAAGCCCCCTTTCCATAGACCAAGTCACATATGTTGTTATTTTTGACTATGCTAGTAAGGAACAACTGAAACACTATGCCTCCATCAGAAATCCTTTCCATATGGTGTTATTCACCTATGCACAAAACTTACATTTATATTTGCTGCATATCCACTTGAGTGCAAAGTCAACTCCAAGATGGCAATGTAAAGCATACAAATTGTATTTTATGAATAAAGTGCAAACGCAAATGAATTTCAGACACTAAACCAAACAATACCAAAACAAACTGAACTGTCAGACAAAATACTCAAATGCAAATTTAGTTGCATTACTTTAGTGCATTGTGTAAAGGTAAGTATTTGGCACATACGCTAGCGAAATTCTGCAAACTGTTTACTCTTTAGTGCTTTTTGTGCTATGTTATGTGTGAACATCAAGGAATCTTTCACAAAATGACAACATAATGTTGGTTTAGAGTACTAAAAAACAAATACTTGAAGGCAAACTTCTTTGGCTGCGCTGTTGGCCACATTTTGAAAGTTATAATACATTTTCGTTACATAGGAAAGTGTGTATGCGAGAAAGAGATGCAATGATAAGCAAAACAGCAAATCAGCATTATATTTATTTATGCCTGAGTAATAAATTGTTAAAATTCTATAGCAAACTCGTGTGAATGTTATAAGTTACTCATGGTCAAAGGTCAAAGTAATAGTTTTTTGCAAATATTTCACTAATATTTGTTTACATAAAAAAATTTAGTACGACAGTTTTGTAGCTTCAAAATTTTTTTCCCTATGACTCATCGCTTATGAAAATATGCCACTTTAACAAGTTGTGATAAAATATTTTTTCATCATTTTACGTGGGCTGCTATATATATTTCTGGCCTAGGCAATACTAATGTCAATAGCTAAAATCTGCCAACACCATAATAAAGTTTGACATTTTTTAGCATAAACGTACTCAGAACGTTTTGACGTACGTTCGTATTGACATTAGTGTTGCCTAGGCCAGAAATATATATAGCAGCTTACGTATTTAGTAAAATTTTGGAAAAAACCACTTTAATATTCTCAAACTATTTTTATTTGAATTTATCATATTAATATATTTTGGCTTTTTGTTTTTCCTTCTCATTTTAGTTGAAATCAAAAAGTCTCACTCACTTGGATGGCCTTGATTCGATTATAGCTGGCCAGCATGGAGGAACTACCACAAAACCCGGCGTAAGTATACGCACTACCTTTCAAGCATAAAATTTTTAAAAGTTGTATAAATTGTTAAAAAAGTAATGAAAAAGAGAAGGGTTATTTTTGTGCCTGACAGAGCTGTAAAAGTAAAAAAAATTGCACTCGATAGTAATGAAAAGTATTCAATAATAGTGTTTAATTCAAATTAGCAGCAGTTTCCGCAATCACAACTTAGAACGGTCAACAAAAATTAAAATCAATTTTAATGCAAAATGTCGTATGAGTGACATTTATTTGTTACAAACAAAAAGATTAAACTTTTTTTAAGGAACTAAAGTACTTTTTACGTATTGTTTGATGAATTTTTGGTACAAAATATTACTAACATCTTCTTTGCAAATTAAAGCTTTATAAAAATTTCAATTTTGAGCAATGGCCGCCTTACAGTTTAATAGCATTTTCGATAAAATGTTTGTTTTGAAATTTTTTTTCTTAATGCAACATGTCGTATGAGTGACGTTTATTCGTTATAAACGAAAAATGTTAAGATCAAACTTTTTTGAAGAACTTAAGTACTTTTTACATATTGTTCGATGCATTTTTGGTACAAAATATTACTAACATTTTCTTTGCAAATTAAAGCTTTATAAAAATTTTAATTTTGAACAATGGCCGCCTTGCAGTTTGCTTTGGCATTTTTTATTTTTTTTCTTAATGCAACATGTCGTATGAGTGACATTTACATATTTGATACAAACAAAAAAATGTGAAGATTAAAGTTGAATAAGAAACTTAAGTACTTTTTACATATTGTTCGATACATTTTTGGTACAAAATATTACTTACGTTTTCTTTGCAACTTAAAGCTTTATAAAAATTTCAATTTTGAGCAATGGGCGCCTTACAGTTTAAAAGCATTTCCAACAAAATGTTTGTGTTGACCTTTTTTTTTCTTAATGTCGAAACTATTTTCATTACTTATACATTTAAGTGCTTACTTTTACAGCTTTGTGCAAGCTAGTTTTTATTGCTGTCAGCAGCAGCAACATAACAGTGTAACAACAACAATAGCACACTAAGTTTACGTGACTTTTTGCCACTTTCTTGGTTGTGAAAATCAATTCCGGCATACAAACACATTCAAAAGAGACAAATTGACAACAACAATTTAGAAATAGGTCAACATTAACAGTCATGCCAAGTTTTGTTGCTGACTGCTGCTGCTCATCTCTATGAAGGCGTGTTGCAGCAAAAGTCATGTGTTGACTTGCTACAGGGCGTAAGTGAGACAAGCAGAGGAGAGTTGCTGACGTTGGCGCACAGCACCGGAACTGAACTGAAAACTCTGAGTTCAGTTGAGTTTGACTTGACTTCAGTTGAATTGACTGTCATGTTAGAAAGGATGTGGATGCGTTACTGTTGTTGTTGTTGTTTGTATGCTGCTAATTGAAAGCGTTTTTGTTGTTACTGATGTTCGTCTTTTAGCTGTTGTTGTTATTTGTCAATTTTCAATTTTTATGCTTTTGTCAGTTTAGTTTCAATTTGATTTATTGCGTGTTTTTCTCATTTCCTTTAGAATTTTTTCTTGGTTTTCTTGTTTATTTTTTTCTTTATGAGTTTTCTTATGTTGGCAATTTCGCTTTGTTCTTTCTTTTTTTTTTGTGCACTTTTTATTGTCTATTGATTTGACATTGGGGTTTTTTTTTCTCCTCGTTTTGTACTTCCTCTGTCTTTCTTGTATTGTATTTTTTTGATTTAATTGTTAATTTGATGCTGTGTTTTTCATTGAATTGAATCCTTGAGTTTTAATGGTACTTTTTAAGACCTTGATATTTAAAGCTTCTTTAACCTTTGGTATTGTGTAGATGAGTACTTGAAGATTGTTTGTATTTATATTGCTATTAAACTCATCAGACTACTTGGCTTCTTAGTTTGAAGTAGCCACAACATAAATTGAAATATTAAGATATGGTACAAATGACCACGTCCGATAATGGTTTATTATCTGCTTTATTACGCATCGGAACTCCTAGAAATGCTGACCTCGTAGCTTAAGACATAATCTTAAAATTGATATATTGGGGCAGTTAACAATTAGTTTAGTAGCTAAATACTGACTTTAACACTGTTATTCGAAATTAAAACGCACGCTGAGTTGTCTATGTATTTGATTCTGTCTCCCGAAAAAACTGAATTCTTACAATCGATTTAAAGTTTTTCCTGCAAAATTTTAAGCATTAAAGAGTTGAAAACGCAAAGTTACTCATACGACGTGTTGTGCAAAAATCAAACTACTGTATCTAAGCTGCTAGGCAACTTTGGCGCCAGGTTTCTTAGTTAAATATCTAATTCTCAAGTGCCTTACAACAGTATCTTTATTAGGAAGTGGCAGAAACAGTTCAAATTTCTTATTATTTTGCTTTCGGGTATAACAACTTAGTTTTCTGTGGCCTTTTGATTTAAGGTAGTTTTTAAAAAACAAGTCCAAAAATATGGATACTAATTTTTTGATATATAAAGGGAGAATCTCATAAGATTCCAAGCTTCTGGAAGGTGATAAAGGAGGCAAAGACTAACAAAAAATTGATTGAAACTGATTTTCTGACTTTTTTTGGAAAAAAAAAATGTTCTTGGGTCACCGTAACGTTTATAGAAAATTTTTTTGAGCAAAATTTTTAGTAAATTATGTGAGCTTTCCAAAAGTGTATTTGGTTTATTGGGTCTAAAAGGATTTCGCAAAGTTCTGGACATCTAAAGTTGATATTTAGATTTTTTTTTTTTTTTCTTTTTTTTTATTTTGGCGGCCATTTTAGTATGAAAAAGGTTCTATAACATACATTTGCCATACCAATTTTTATAATTGAGGTCAGTAAAAAATAGTTTTCAAGTCAATCCGTTTGAAGGCTCTAGTAGATAAAGAGCAGCGCGTGTAGCGCGCACATCATATGCAACGCAATGCATGCGAATAACCAATGTGTTACATAGAAAATAACTTTTTTCCGACCTCAATTAAAAAATTTGATATGACAAATGTGAAACCGAATTAAAGGAAAATGAACGAGGATTTTAAAAAAAGTAATAAAAAAGTATATTAATAGGACCTTTTTCGTACTAAAATGGCCACCAAAGTCACAAAAAAAAAATCCTGCGAAATCCTTTTAAACCCTATAAATTAAATACACTCTAAATTTTTCTCTAAAACGCTAGGGTGACCCATTAAAAATTTTTACTACAACTAGTCAGAAAATCAGTTTTAACCCTATAACTCCTTAGAGGTACATTTTGGACCCCCCGTCAGGTGCAATTTTTTGTTAGTCTATGCCTCCTCTATCACCTCAAATCAAATGATAATGTTAAATAGCAAACTATTTGATGCGTACTTTCAATACGAAAGAAATATCTGACAGTTTTAGCGGAAAAAAGTTTTATTTACAAAATATTGGGTTTTACGAAAACCTTCTGTAGACGGTCTTGCAGAAGACAAAAAAATAAATCAATTGACAACATTCAAAGAGCAACTAATTGATGACTATTTCCAACACGAAAGAAACTTTTCAGAGTTTTAGCGGGTAAAAGTTTTATTTACAAAATAATTGGGTTCTTACGAAGACCTTCTTGCAGAAGACAAAGCAAACCGGTCATGCAGAAGACAAAGAAATTAAATGACAACAATCAAACATTACTAATTGATGCGTATTTTCAATACGAAAAAAACATTTGACAGTTTTAGCGGAAACAAGTTTTATTTGCACAATAATTAGGTTTTAACGAAGACCTTCTGTAGACGGTCTTGCAGAAGACAAAGAAATTAAATGACAACATTCAAAGAGCAACTAATTGATGACTATTTTCAACACAAAACAAACTTTTCAGAGTTTTAGCGGGAAAAAGTTTTATTTATAATACAAAAGAGTTGGGTTTTTACAAAGACCTTCTGTAAACCTTTAACCCCTGCAAGAACAAAATTTTTAAAATTATCCGTAAACTAGACTTGCTCCCTAAAAACTTAAAGTCCCGATATCTCAAAGAAGAAGCGAGATATCAAACAAATGAATTCTATTTTTTGACTAATTTTGCATCGTTTTGTGTGAAAAAACGTCAAATGTAACTTTTTATTAATTTCTTCAGTATTATTGTATTTTTTAAGCTTCGATATCTCGAAAATGAAGCGAGGTATCGAAAAGTTTTAACTAATTTTTTCGACTAAGCTCGGGGTTTACTTTTCTTTGTTCTTTGATCATTATTTCAAGCTTCGTTTTTATTATTTTTTGCATTTTTTCGCACATTTTTGCTATATAATTTTCCTACAAAAGTTTAATATTACCACCAGCTTATTATGCTTCCATTCACTCTATTTATCTCTCTCTCTCTCTTTCTTTTTATATTGTATTTTCTTCTCTTTATGCTTTGTACTATCACTTACCTCTACACTACTACACTTTAGCTGTTCACGCAGCCCTTACCGCAGTCCCATACCACGCCACACCCTTTTCCACAAGCTAGCCTAGCACCAATACAGCCCCATCGATATCCTCAACGTAACCACCATCACAGTCACCACAGTCACCATTTTACAACTCATCAAAGCTCACATAAACAACGTTCTAATAATTCTGCGACGCGTAGCTCACGCAATAGTACCACTAGCAACGTTCATGCCACACCTACAATTTATACGCCCTCATTGCGTAAGAAACATGCATCATCACAAACACCTCCTTTAGCCCTTTCACCTACCAGCAGCACAATAGCCACATCAAGCGCTTGCAACAAAATCTGTTGCTGCAGCAATACCAACGATATTCAAGACGTTAGTGGCGCAGTCGGCAACACCTCTCCCCTATCAGCTTCTCATGTCGTGTTTCCTCCCTTTACCACTGTGTCCTCCAATAATACACTTCCACATTTCGCTGTACAAAAAGCATCCTTATCCTTACAGAAGGACATTGATTTGGTGTCATCATCAACGGTGGCAACGGCAGCAGTGTCGTCGGTGACATCAACATCGGCACACCAACATTCATTGAGTCCAGCCAGCGGTTTTCATAGTGCCACACCCACTGGTAGTAGCGCTGTTAATTTTTTCCATTATGCATTGGGACAAGCAACAACCGCCACAGTTATGGGCGGCAGCGGTGGCACACCATCAAGTCATCGCAAGAAAACAACATTTATGCAGCGTAAAAAACCCTTGTTGACACGTAGTGAGGTGAGTTCCTTTTTTTTAAGATGGTCCTTAGTTGTTGTTGTTGTTGTGGTTGATGTTGTGTTCGGTATTTTGTATGATTTTCTTTTTGGAAAATTTCTGATAAAGTCGAAAAATGTTGAAGGTACGGAATATGTTGAGAAGGTAGCAACAATTTCACTGCAAAGTGACCGTTGGCTGAGATGAGAAAAACTTGCACCTTAAGCTGCGTAATAATTCTTAAAGAAAGAATCTTAAAGAAAGTCTTCCTCTTTGTCTCATAAACCTGCGTCTTTTCTGTAATTTTCTCTATCGCAATTTCTTCTTTAGTTTTTTTTTTTTTTTTTTCTTAACTTTTATTGCTCTGCTTAACTTAAAGTAGTTCTTTTATTAAAATATTTTTTTCTAATTTGATTTTTTAATTTTATACTGCATCAATGGATGCACCAACATTTTTTGTAAAACTTTGCCTACCACAACATCAAGTGGCACAAGTTGACTGCAATTCCTTCAAGTTGCAAGGTGTTAAGAAAAATTCTAATTAGTTGCCCTTAGTGTTTGCTTAACAGCTTCACGGCTGCAGCATAATGAGAGCTTAATGAAAGCACCATTTTTCTTCTTTTTTTTTGTCTGTATATAATTATTTTTTAAGTTAATGTACTTTTTTCTAATTAAGTAACTTTATTAGCTATTGAAAAAGACAATTACTACAAAAGGCAATGTAATATTTTAAGGCGGAAATCAACAATTTCTGAATAGAACTCTGAGAAAACTTTTCAAAATTGTTTAACCTCCAAACGCCGAGTATTTTTTTTTTTTCTCCTTTTTAGACACTGTCTCAGTTAAAATTGAATCTAACTAATTGAATGCTGAACCTGCTGAATTTTTCGAAATGAAGCTCACTATGAATGCTATCCGGTTTTAAAATTTGTACCAAAAATCCCTGAATTTGCACCGATGATCTCAGAAAAATTTTTGAATTCTGGATCCGTTGGGAATAGTTCTGGAGTTCTATCACAAAATTCGAAATAGTTCTGTGAAATTCGATCAAAAATCGGAGGTCTACCGTTTTTTGCTCAGCGCCATGTTTTTCACGCAGAGGAGTTCTGATAACATTTTTGAGCTCACAAGGAGTGCTGGAGTTCTTTATATTTTTTTTTTTTTTTTGTTTTTTGGTGCAAGAAATTTTTTGCCTGAAATAATTTTTTCTGAAAAAATTTCTTGTAAAAAAGTGGTTGGGAATAGTTCTGGAGTTCTATCACAAAATTCGAAATAGTTCTGTGAAATTCGATCAAAAATCGGAGGTCTACCGTTTTTTGCTCAGCGCCATGTTTTTCACGCAGAGGAGTTCTGATAACATTTTTGAGCTCACAAGAAAGAGTGCTGGAGTTCTTAATATTTTTTTTTTGGTGCAAGAAATTTTTTGCCTGAAATAATTTTTTCTGAAAAAATTTCTTGTAAAAAAGTGGTTCTGATCAGAGATCTGGATAGTGCTCGAAGAGTTCTAAAGAAAATCCAAGTAACGTTTTTCCGAAATATTCGTACTTTTTATTTTAATCGAAAAATTTCCTGTTTTCTTCAAAGTTTCCGAAAATAAAATTTTATCATAGAAGAGTTCCGATTGGAGTTCTAGGTCGCACTCGAAGAGTTCAAAAGAAAACATTTTGTAAAATGTTAGCAAAATATTTGAACTTTTCATTTCAATCGAAAAATCACAAAAAATGTTCAGTCTTTTTCTAAGTAGGGCTCGAAGAGTTTTATAGAAAGCATTTAGCATTCCTTTTCGGATACTTAGTAAAAGACCGAAAATTTTTTCTGATTTTTCGATTAAAATGAAAAGTACGAATATTTCGGAAAAATGTTATTTAGAACTCTTCGAGCCTTATCCGGAACTCTAATCAGAACTCCTATGCGGATACTCCTTTTCAGATACTTAGAAAAAATCCGGACATTTTTATGATTTTTTGATTAAAAGGAAAGTACGAATTTTCGGAAAAATTTTACTAAAATTTTCTTTAGAACTCTTCGAGCACTATCTAGATATCTGGATATCTGCACGGTACACCTTCGATTTTTGGTCCAATTTCATAGAACTATTTCGAATTTTGTGAAAAAAAATCCAGAACTATTCCTATTCCGGACCCATAACTTTAAAAATAATTTCGGATTTCGAAATTTCTGGAGCCAACTTCATATGAGCCTTTGCACCAAATGGAAGAAACCTTAATTTGTGATAATAGCCTGATCACAACATTAAAGTCGGTTAATAAATGTCCAAAGTATGGGCAATTTTGTGAAGGCTTATCGTTTGATTTTATGTTTTGAAATGTTTAGAAAATCATTAATCCAAAACCGTTAGAGACGCTAAAAAAATTTATAGAAATATTATTTTTTGTCAGAAAGCCTGATTTAATACCTTTCCAAAATTGGTCTAAGCAAAACAAAAAAAAAAACAATAAAAAAATATCCAAACTGTGAACAATTTTGTGAATTAGTTTTTGTCATTATTTGCCGATTTTGGCTTTTTTTTTTCACCTTTAACAAACAATTTTATTAAATGAAAATCATATTAAAGTCCCCATAACTTGTCAGATGCTTCATTAACATTAATTTACAAAATTTTATTCGCAAGAAGCTTGATAATCATCGAACACAATAAACTGTCCCTCTTAACACACAAAGATAACATAATGACATTTCAAACAACAAAGGAAAAGAGGAAAAAGTAACAAAAAGTACTCCATAAAAAAAAAATCTAACCCTTAAGATGTAACTTACAGAAATTATGAACACACAAAAAAATCCTTTGACATTTTCAAGCAGTAGACAAAAGATTTTCTACTTCCCCCCCCCCCCCCACTTTTTTTTTCATTTCGGCTATAAGTTAAAGGAGATTTTCCTCCTTTTTTTTGGGTTTAAAAAAAAAATCTCAAAAAGATGACAAAACGACGACGGAAGAGAACACGTAAAGAAGCAGCAGCTTTCTTTCACAATGCTTATCGCGCAACAATGCACAAAAGTTGTAAGCAACAACATTTCTCACAACAACCTGTACCGGCAGCAGCATCAGTAGCTGTAGCAGCAACCTTGCTGTTGTTGCAGAGTGAAAAATTGCATCCTGCTGCACTTTGAGGTGCTTTTGGCGACGGCGCTGCTTAACGCGTTAGTTTGGAAAAGGAAACTAAACAAAAATGATGATGAAAAAGAGAAAAAAAAATGAAGAACAAGCTTCCTGAGGCGAAGAGAAAAAAATGTCACACAGCTGTTTCATAGATAAAAGTCAATCCATGAATAACTTTCATAGCAATACAATGAATTTTTATACCCTACAAGGCATCTCTTTTAAGCCGAATAAATAGAAAAATTTTCCAGAAATTTCAATCTAGCAGATTTTCACATTTTAAAAAACAGGATTGATAGAAGTTTTCTTGCATAAAAATCATCAAAAAGCAGGACAAATGAACATTCATTCAGTTTTCATTCCATTTATAAATCAACGACAACTATGTACATTATTCCATGGAAATCATCGAAGTAATGGGTTAAACAAAGTAATATTTACAGATAGTAGGAGATCCGGTGAAGAAATTACTACCCTCATCGGCTTTCTTGATGAAATATTTTTTGTATGCAATATAATATAGAAATAAAAAAAACTTGACGTGATTGGCACTCCATATCCTGGCAAGGATATTTTTAATTATACCCAACCTACCCTCATTCTCTTTCTCAATAAATTTGGTGGCAATCGAAAGCAAAAATCATATAATAAATGGCGCTGTGTGATTGTCATCTTTTTTCCTGGCCAGAATACCTGCCAAACAGGTCTAAACATTACTGTGTGTGTGTGTCAATGGAGCTAAAAATTTGGCATTGAGTGCATTTCAGGTACAAGAAGGTTTTTCTGCTATACACGAAGGTTGCCTAAGGTTACCCGAAGGCTTTAATGTCAAAACGAAGAGTATATATGTATCCTAGAGTGAAAACATCTATAGAATCAATAAACCTTAATGGATAGTTTTTATGGACACCCGAAGATTTCCAAAGGTCACCCGAAGGCTTTACAGTTAAAGCTTGCTTTTGATAAATTTTTTTTTTTTTTTTTTCAAATCCATTTAGTGGTTCCTAACTTATAGTTGTTCTTACAAGAAATGGCTATATCTCCGAAACTACGTTCGATCGACCCTTTTTGTTGTTATTGTAACTTGTTTTTAAAGCCTTTTTGCCCCTTAAAATTTTTTTTACAACAATTCGTAAACTGGACATGCTCCTTAAAGTCTCAATATCTCAGAAACGAACTGAGATACCGAAAGATTTTATTTAATTTTTTTGACTTATTTTAGGTTGTTTCATGTGAAAAATACTCAAATCTAACTTTTTTTAAAATTTCTTAAGTAGTCTCGTATTCTTTAAGCCTTGGTAACTCGAAACCGAGGAGAAATATTATTTCTGCTCGTTTTGTGTAAAAACGCGGATCCATGGAAATCGTAGCTGGAAGGAGTGCTGGGAGGGAAATTGTATTTTTTAAAAATTAATTACTTAAGTGTATTAAAAATTTTTTAATTTTAAATTCCAACACTATGGAAAAACTTGACACATCTTTTGGAAAGCAAAACTGCACACGTGGTATGGCTTTAGTTTTTTTTTTTTTTGTAAGCTCGCAAACGCATCTGGATCAAAAGATTTTTGCAGAAACAGGTCACAGTAAAGAGTGAATATTAATGTGGATTTCTACCTTGCTGACAATTCAGTTTTGTTTGGTTTTTCGTTTTAAAAAAAAATGCATACCATTTGATGCGAGAAATCACAGCTAAGCTTAATATATCCTTGCACTGTGCGCCTTTAAGTATGCAAGCATAAGATATTTACAAAATGCTTGCTTTTCGAGGTTTAAAGATGTGGAATCTTTAGGAGCATTTATAACCCGCGAAAATTTTACTTTTATTGGAATGGATTGTTTAATATTGGTAACTGCTTACCACACATAAGGTGAGGCAAAAATTATGTCATAACGTAAATGGGCTGCTATTTTGTTAGAAATGAAAAAATAGGAAACTATTTTCACATAATGTTTATTTGAAAGTGTAAAATTTATGACATTAAGTTGAAAAAATGCTAATCATTCTAATGAGCACTTCTTGAGTTGATGCAAACTTGTCCTCATTTGTGCACATTTTACAGCATTTTGAGTTTTTGCTCGCAAGACATCTGACTCTTAATTAATTGGCTTATTGCCAACTAATTCTCTATCTATCTATAACATATATCGACGGCTTATATTCAATACCCTCTATCTACAAAAACACAAGTTTTCAGGAGAGCAAAAAAACTGTTTTATTCGCTAGTTTTTATAGTGTTAATCAAACGAAGTACTACGATATTAATTAAAAAGAGCCACTAGATCCTTCAAATAAAAAAATTTAAAAAAACCTTAGTCATTCGCCTTATTATAGCAGATAGAGGATATTGCAATTCAAATATAATATAAAATGCGTGTTCAAACAAGCAGATAGCGCCTATTGCACAATAATAAAAACCAATTTTTTTATGAATTATTTATTAATTGATGGTTTTTTAGCAAAAGAAAACTCAAAATAGGTTAGGCGCCTGGCGGACTTGAGAATGCAAATAAGCCGAAACCTGAGCTCAGATTATTATAGGTCCTTATTTTTCATAGCCGTTTATTTTGAACTTTGATCTGCTTATTATGAATCTAAACTTGGTTTTTTTTCTATCATGTAAGGATCCTGAGTTATCCTAGCTTATAGCTTGCTATATAGCTCTAAGTAGGCCTCAAAACAGTGATTTTTGGACTTCTAAGGAAAGATAACTCAGAATTTTTACATGATAAAAAAAATCCTAGTTTAGATGCGTAATAAGGAAATCCCAGTTAGTGATGAGCAAAATTAGTCTTGGTCTTCATTCTCGGTTTTGGTCTCGGTATTAGACCAAGACGCTGATATCATTGCTAGTCCAAGACTTCTGTGGTCTTTTCCTTGCTCAGGATTATCATCAAGACCAAGACTGCTTTTTAGTCTTTCGAATTTATAGTTAATAGGTGTGTCACACCCGTTTCAAGCATAAAATCATATCTCAATTCGAAATTTGGCATCTTTGAGACCAAACTTAATGACCAAGACACAATATGCAAGAACAAGACCAAGACCAAGACTGCTATGATCTTGGTCTTGGTCTTAGTTTGCCCACCACTAATTCCAGTCCACCATAAACTGCTATAAAAAACTAGGGCGCAAAACTATGGTAGGCCTGGGCGGGGAGTAGGGACTAAAGACCCTTGCTTCTGGGTACATCTACTTTCTAGTAACTTGGGGTACTTTTTATAAAAATCTGAGCCCAAATTTCAGTTCTCATGTTTCGCATTCAAAAGTCCGTCTGGATACCGCTCTAATACCCAGTTTCTTTTGACTCGTATATACAATTGAGGAGTGGCCGTACCAAAGGGCCTAAGTACAATTTCGAGGCAAAAGTAATCTCATACATACTATGTGCCATAATAATCAGTTATTTGACTGGTATAATTTTTTAACATAATGCCATCAATTCCACGCCATCGAGTCAATTTTTCGTGAAAACAGAAAACAATTATTATCATTTCTAACAAAATGTCACCCGATTCATATTATGACACAACTTTTGCCTCGAAATTGTACCTAGGCCCTTTGGTGCGAACACTCCTCAATTGCATTAATTTTCAAATCAAGTTTAACCGATCACGCCCATTTTTAATCCCAGATAGCCTAGTAATATTGTTTTCATCTGTACCAAATTTCATGTGTCTAGCCTTATCTGTTTGTTTATAGAAGGGCCAATCACGACTCAGCAGGGCTATCAAGGTTCAACATACAATACTGAAAAATTTATTTTCGCCATTTAGAGTCGATTGACGACCGTTTGTCACGACTTTGTATATAACGGCCATCCAATAAATATAATAAAATGAAAAATCTTTCATTTTTCATATGTAGATAGAGGATATTGCATTTCACAAAATCAATTGCTGTAGATAGTGAATTTCTTTAAATGGAAAAAAGTAGCTCTGGAAGCAAATTTTTCGTGTGGAATTAATATCGTAGATGCCATTTGTCTCAATGAAGGTTTTACCATCAAAAACTAATTTTCGTGAAAATTGTAGATAGAGGGTATTGAATATAAGCCGTCGAATATGTCATAGCACAATGGCAAATGAAGCCAAATGGAACAACTATGGCACATTAATATTATGATGTTACTTTCGCACCACCTCCTTAGCAGATGCAAAATTTTTGCTCTTTTACAGCATTTTGAATTGTTGCTTGCGAAACAACTTTTACCAATTAGTTGTCCAACTGTAAGCTAATGCTCTTTCTGTCTTCATAGCACAATGACATTTGACGTTTTTTGCAAAAATTACGAAACATTCACATTATGACATTACTTTTGGTGCCTATGAGTATTTTCACTGTAACAGACTCTCCGAGGGCCTCTTCACGCATATAATGGGCATCTTAAGCTTCGCCAGATGACTTAGGACAGAAAGGGCAGAAAGCATATTTTGAAGTACTACGATTATTCGTAGGGCAGCTTGTTGTGTTGAATATGGGCATTTCCCAGGTGACGAACGTGACCATCGTACACTTTTAAAGCGCAAAAGAAGTGGAAGTAAAACATTTTTTTATTTTAGTTTTTACTTTACATTATAGCCCTTAGGTAGCAACATAATTAATGCCAACTTTAATAGCAGCCGAAGTCTTGGTTCTAAGATACCGCAAAAAAAGACGCACAACGAACGTGACAAAAATAGAAGCAGTTTTCGTGCCTATTCAAAGAAAGTCAGAATTCAGCGAAACAAGTCAGCATTTTTTATTGCGGCTAATCTTAGAATCTTATGCAATAGTGTTACTTTATAAAGAATTTTGTTTGATTCATATTTCTTCTGTACTTTTCTTTGTTTTGATCATAATCTGAATCGAACGTGACATTTTTTCCACCATGCAAATTTTAAATTGAAAATCTTTCAAAAAACCAGGTTTTCCCAGTGAATGTTGGATCACCTTATCTTGTTAAGTTGACGTGGCATCACCAATTTTTCCAAAGGATGTCATTTGTCCCCATCCATTTTACATGTGTACCAAATCTCATAAATTATGATTATCTTCATGTGTGATATGATCCAGTGGTTTTTGTGGGAGCTTGATACCACCATTTTTTCCAGTACACATTATTTGTCTTGATGCTTTTTTACATATGTACCGAATTTCATCCATCTACGTTAAATAGTTTCAGAGATATATTGATATAATTTTTTGCTCACGGTGGATCTATGTATTTATATATATATATTTTTTCTTGCAGCCATATCTACATTGCAGCAGTATTGAAGCGTCAGCGTTATTTAACCATCTCTGCAGCGGTATGCTCCATATAAAATTGTATAAATATGAAACCGACAGAGATGGTTAAATAACGCAGACGCTCCGAAAACGCATCAATAGCGATATGACAATTACTAGATTGATGTGCGATTATTAAAAATAAAACAATATAATCGAATAACCAAACGATTTCTATTTTTGTTTTGTTTTTCTTTAGGTCTCAAGCTCAGAATACTTTTCAGTCAGTTTTTGCACCGAAAATGGCTGTCAAGAGGAGGAGTTTATACCAGCAACCAAAGGCGTAACACTATAGTGAGTAACTCAGGAATAATCTTGTCTTAGTTATGTATTACAAATATTTCCACTCCACTTAATTTTTTGCAGCAACGCCTTAAATCAAGCGCTGCGACGGCGAAATCTAAGTTTTTCACAAATTGCCATCACTGATAATAATCTGCCTAGTTTTCTGGAAGCTGGTAAGTTACACAGAATGTTCTCATCATCATCATTCAAATCATCGCATATTTCTATTTTTGTAGGCACAACATCCTATACCAGCTCTTTGGATGAAAATACTGAGGTGGAAAATTTGGCTGGTCATCATTTAGTTGTAACCGAACGTGACGGCAGTCGTAAGACGCTACAAAAGGCCGCCTCATTTGTATGTTATCGAAAAACGATTTCATTATTTTCATTAAAACTATCTCTTCATTTTCCTTAGGGTTCACGTACACGTCCACCGCGTTTACTTTCATCCGCCTCTACAGAGGAAACCACCGAATCCGGTGATCAACGCGCTGTTCCCGGCAAACAGCTAAAACAACGTTGGTCTGGTCTATTTGGCATTAAGAATCCACAACAAAGTCAGCTTTGTGAATTGCTAAATAATTACGCTAAAATGGGCGTACCACAGCGAACACCCGCCGCTCTCAACTTTGATCATCCAGATTTTGATGCTGCACAGGAGTATTTGGACAATATGCATAAATCATGGCGTGATTTTGTGCATTGCGAGGAGATGAGCGACAGTGAGACGAGAATACAGACTGCAATATGGGAGCTGGTTACCACTGAGGTATATTACATACATGCGCTGCAAACTGTGACCGATGTAAGTAGCAGGAAATGGTGGTGATATCTTGCGTCAGAGTGATAATTCATTATCTTTTAGCTTTTTCTCGCCTGCCTAGAAGCGGTGCAGGAAGAGAAACTTCTCACCGATGTTGATCAGCATCGTTTATTCTCAAATGTGCGTGATATTTGTGAGGCGAATTTAAAATTTTGGACACTTCACCTGTATCCCATGGTGGCGCATAGTGTTGCCACGCGTGAACCGATGCGTATTGAATTCTTTCAACCGGGTTTCACAACGTTTGCCGCAACATTTTCACCCTACAAAAAGTACTGTGCTGAGCAGAGTACATGTCAGTTTTATTGTAAGGAATTGAATCGCACAAATTCTCTATTCACCTCATATTTGGCATGGTGTGAATCCCAAAAGATGTGCAATCGTTTGCGGTTGGCAGATATTTTAGTGCGTCCTATGCAGCGTTTAACAAAATATAGCTTATTGCTGGCAGCTATTAAGAAACATCAAACAGATGTTGAAGATATTGAAGCTGTTGATAATATGGTATGGCATTGCAGTGACACAATTGTGGTGAATTTTTTTCAAACTTAATTTTATTTGACCTTACAGATTCATACGGTAGAAAACTTTGTCTGCAGCGTTAATAATCACTTGACAACACGTCAGGAGCATGAACGTTTAAAGGGTGTCATGGCACGTATTGAGTCCTATGATGTTGTGGTGAGTTTTCAAAAATTGAAACTAATGGTAGAATTATTCTGGAGCGAATTGCGTAAAGCAAAAGCCTCACTTAGACCGACCAACATTGAACTGATCTGAACTGGCCGATACTAAACTATACTTTACTTAAATAGACAAAACTGTAGTGTACTAAACTTTTCTAATCTAAACTTTACCAGACTGAATATAAACTAAGGTATAAAATACTAAACTAAACTACACGAGATTAAACTTAACTACAGTGAATTTAATTAAACAATTCTTAGCTAAACTAAACCTGAATAAACTTAACCTAACCAAACTAAAGTAAGCTAGTCTATACGAACCTTCAGTAAACCAAACAAACCTTACACTAAATTAAACTTAACTAAACTTATTTTAACAAAACTAAACTAGACTAAACTAAATTAAACTGAACTAAACTAAATTAAACTAAACTAAACTAAACTAAGCTAAGCTAAACTAAACTAAAATTAACTAATCTATACTAAACTAAACGAAACTAAACTAAACTAAAATAAACTAAACTAAACTAAACTAAACTAAACTTAACTAAACTGAACTGAACTGAACTGAACTGAACTGAACTTAACTAAACTAAATTAAAAGAAACTAAACTTAACTAAACAAAACTAAACTTAACTAAACTAAACTTAAATAAACTAAACTAAACTAAAACAAACTAAACTAAACTAAACTTAGCTAAACTTAACTAAACTAAATTAAACTAAACTCAACATAACTAAAATATACTATTGATATCCTTGATTCCTTCTTATCTCCGACCCTATTATCAGGTCCTTTTATTCTTGAACTTTAAACTTTAAGTAAAATCTCGTATTTCCTTTCAGGACACAAACAACGAACTGTTAGACAAAATGGTTAAGCAATATAGCCAAATGTTTGATCTTTGCGCACCCATGAAAGGCTGTCCAACACATCAAGTGCGTCATCTTTTCATGGAAGGTGATCACAAATTTAAAGATCATTTGGGCAAAGCTGATGTACATTGTTTTCTACTCACCGATATGCTGCTAGTGTGCAAAACAATCGCTAAGAAAGGTCTCGGATCACTCAAAGTTATACGTCAACCTTATCTTACCGACCGACTGATGATACACCATGAAGTCAAAAGTAATACACTAAATTGTGTATACCTCAATGAGTTTCAAGTAGCGATCACCGCCTTCACGCTGCAATGTTCGGAAGCCAAAAATTGGTACGAATCGCTAAAACGCGCTAAACTGATCTACACGCGTCTGAAGCAGGGCGGTGCCAATTGGGATAGTTTTCGCTTTGGCGGTAGCGGTGCAAGTGGTGGCACTGCTGACTCATTGGGTGTAAAAAAATCACCAATGAATTCATCAATTTGTAGTCATGTAACCAGTGCAAATAATAGTCATAGCGGTTCAGTAGAATGGAATGATTCGCGTAATATATCGGTGGATTTTGAGAAGACAAATTCACTATCCAGTGATGAGGGCTCAATGGGTGAGTTGCGTCTGATGTAGTATGTATTGAAAATTTAAAATGTTGCTGAAAATGTTATCCCTTTTTTTGACGAACAGCTGGCAGTCACGCTGCCTATCAGTCAAAAGGTAAAAATATAGCGACCAGTCCACACAAAATGAAAGTGATAACTTCATCGGCGAATACGCTGTCAGTGCAACCAGTGAATCATCTTGGACAAAGTTTGCCCAATTTGAACTTGCATCACAATCAAACGTAAGCTTTCATATTGCATAGAGTTTTGAAATAATACATTCTCATACTAGAGGTACTCACATCTGAATATTTTAGCATAGATGCAACTTTACAATGGTGTTTTTCTGTGAAAACCTTTAGTATGTTGAGACAAATGCTTTTTTATAAAATTCGACTTATTGCACATTTGCATACTATTAAAAATTCAATAAAAGAATATGTCACTTTTTATCATTTTAACATCAATAACATTTAACTATCAAGAACTTGAAGTTTAGCTTTAGACAAAATCGTCAAATAAAAGAGTTTAAAGTTTAATGCAAAAATCAACAAAAACTTTCCCAACGGTGAAAAACAAAATAATTTGGGTGTTCACGGTACCTTGGTATTTTATTTAGCCTTACTATGCATAATCTCCTTTAAGCGGACGCTAAGGATTTCATTTGACGTATATTTTGTTTAGAATATAAAAGTCTTGGCACTATTGCTGTCCGTCAGTGTAACCAGCTACAATAGCGTTTTAATGCCAGATCTAGCTGTGAATACCCTACTTATTTTATTTTTTAAAATTTTTTTCTTTGAACCTCCATTTTTTTTTTGAATATTTTAAATTACTTTGGACGATTCTGCCTAGAACCAAATTGCTTTGTTGTTTATAAGAGTTAAATTACATTTTATATTTTTATTATTATTTTTTTGTCTTTTTTTGCGCGATCTTTTTCGCTCTCTTTTATAGTAACCTTTACCATACTTATAGTAACAACACGTTGCTTGTGCCAGGAACCACAAGTAGTCATTCAGGTCAATTGCTGCTATCACCGTGTCATCGAGGCATATCCTATCCACCGCCAAGTCCAACAAGGTAAGCATTTATTGATAGTATGAAAGAATTAAACATCTTACACTTAACGTTGTTGCTTCCTAAAGCAGGGTTGTTATTTTTCACTTGTAAATATAATCAGGGTATTCATGCGTTAATGTGCAATTGCGAAACTGTGAAAATTTGTTCACTTTTTTGGCACTAACGCGTGAAAACCTTTTAGATTATTAAAGTGCGATAGCTTATGGTTCGAATACAAATATTTGAACAATGAAGTAGTAGATTTCATTAAAGCATGTTCCGTAATCTGTGTGGTTTCAATTACTTTTCATTTTGGAAACTTTTTGATGTAAATGATGAGTCACACGATTAAAAGTATCAGTAGCTCTTTTGTGGAGAATTGAATCGGTAATTTTTTAAAAGGGAAATGTGACAAAATTTAAACTTGTAGCAATTTTAAGAAAAGCCTTCATAAGTTTGGTAAATCTTATTTTGGTACAATCTTAATGATAGGCATCAATTAACGATTCAATTATAGTTTTTACAAATAATATTGATTTGTATTAACGAAAAAGTAACATGTTTAGGAAATACTCAATCAAATCGAATTTTTCGACTTTTTGCGGTTTTTTAAGAATATTTCCTAAACGGTTGCATTTTCGTTAATAACACTAGTTTACAAATTAATTATTTTTTTCTGTGATCTGAGTGCCACTATCAAATTCTAATTTAAAATGACTCCCTGATTCCGAAAATAACTATATTTTTTTTTTCTACGGAGGCGTTTTCGAGAAATCCCCCTTTTCCTGTTTTTGAAGGGGGGAAAAATATGATCTCATATAATCACATATATCTCGTAAACCAGTAAAGCCAGCTTAACATGTAACACAACAAAAGAAAGGTAATATATATATATAATAGAGCTGTCATTTTTCATCCGATCTTGGTCCGTATTAACTCAAAATTTTTGTAATAAAATATATAAATGACAAAAGTAATAAAACTTGACCTTTTCTATTTTTTCGAACAAGAAAATGTTAACGGCGTTAAAGAAAGATTCTGAAAATCATCGAAATTTGCTTTAAATTTGAAATTTGGTTTACTATAAATTGGCTAATTTTCATCTGATATCAACAAATGACCCAATGTTAAAAAGGCAATTTATTTGCCTTTTTATTGATATCCTCAGATAAGGAGTAGAATATGATGTTCTCTTTACAGATCAGTTTAAGTTAAGTGACACCTCAAATAATTGTTTTTTTTTTCTAATACGGCAACACTACACGAGCGAAAAAAAATAAAAATAATTTTTTTTTACTAAAGATGGTCCACCAAATCAAAAAAAAATATGAATCGGTCGAATCGGAAAAAAAATTTTCAAAATTGTATCCTTATGCAAGGAAAATTACAAAAATAGAGTAAAATTTGACTTTTGGTATTTTCACTTAATTGATTATAACTCCGTTATTTATCCATCGATTTTCTTGATTAGTATCTTGTTTTTACTGGGGTTCTTTAGACTTTTGCACAATGAATTTTTTTAATTTTTACCGAATTTTTTTTCAAGAAAATATCCCAATTGAAAAACTTTTTTTTTCGATTTTTCAAAAGAAAAATCAAAATTTTTCGAAATGTTTATTAATAACACAGAAACTAAAAAACTGATCGAAAAGTAAAGTATGAGGCGTTTATATAAAATTTTATTACCTTTCTTTTGTTGTGTTACATGTTAAGCTGGCTTTACTGGTTTACGAGATATACTTATGTGATTATATGAGATCATATTTTTCCCCCCCTTCAAAAACAGGAAAAGGGGGATTTCTCGAAAACGCCTCCGTAGAAAAAAAAATATAGTTATTTTCGGAATCAGGGAGTCATTTTACATAAGAATTTTATAGTGGCAACCAGATCACATTTTTGCTGTAAACTAGTGTAACCTGCACTTCTCTATAAAAGAGATTCTGTTACATTTTATCGTCCGACTCACCGTTTTAATCATAAGTGAAAAGTAATTGAAACCACACGGATTTCGGAACAGGCCTGATAGTCTTGAAAAAGTTAGTAAATAGATAATCATCCTTTGCAATACGTATATGACACTTTGGCCTGTTCCGTAATCCGCGTGGTTTCATTTCCTTTTTACTTAGGAGGCTTTTTGATGAAAATGGTGAGTCACACGATAAAAAGTATTGGAATCTTTTTTGTGGAGAATTACAGGTGCTATAAATAACATTCATTTGTATTTACGAAAAGGTAACTATTTAGGAAATGTTCGATAAACTCGAATTTTTAGACTTTTTGCAGTTTTTTAATAATATTTCCTAAACGATTACTTTTTTTTAATTCCAATCAATGTTATTTGTAAAACCGGTAATTCCCCACAAAAAAGTTTCTAATACTTTTTGTCGTGTGGCTCAACATTTTTATGAAAAAGCCTACTAAATGAAAAGTAATTGAAACCACACGGATTACGGAACAGGCCTGTTTATTTACAATTTCCAATAAAAATTTTATTTTTAATTTTTTCCAATTTTTTCCACTTTTTAATTAAATAAAAAAAAAAATAATTCAATTTTTCTTTTTCTTTTTTTTTTCACTTTTCTAACATAATCACCAGAGTACCGCTACGTCGCGGCATGGCATTTTCAACGTCAATAAAATCCAATCCACCACTAGTCAAAACACGTAATATCACATCACAAAATAGTATTAACTGGCATCAGATACCAGCCACGCCTACACCCACCAGTCCACAAATGTCACAACACAATTCACCAAGCAACAATGGTGCAGCTTTAATGGGCAACACTGCTGCTGCTGCTGCTACTGCTGTAACAAGTGGAGGTGTCTCACCCACAGCAACAGCCGCAGTTAAAATGCAATCACCATTAACAACAGCACCAATACCACTAGCAATTGACAGCACAAATAAAAATCTGTCAAATCATAATTTGACAGATGTTGCTGGCAGTGGCAGTGGCGGTGGTAGTGGTAGTAATTGTCAGTTACAATTTAGCAATGAGACAGATGTTTGATTTGTGCTAAAACAAAAATATAAAAGTTTTAAACATCGCCATTTTGGCGGCAGCCATAATACATTTTCCAGTCTACAACAACAACGAAATGTCAATTTTTTGACAGGTGCAAATAAATAAAAGACATTAAGTTAGAAAATTAAAAAGTGGTGACAGTTAAGTAAAACAGTACTTAAAAACAACAAAAATCACATACTTTAGTAGTAAATATGATTTATTTTTAAGGTGACAGTGTCGAAAAATTTGACAGCTTATTGTCAAAAAAAAAAAAAATATTTTTGACAGTGTAAATTTAAAGAAAAAATAAGCAAAACATGTTAGGCATGCAATTGATATAGGTTCTGTAGAGAAATTAAAAATAATAGTAGCTTTACACACATGCATATATAGTTTTTTAGTATTTACAGTGAATACTGTATATGACAGCTGTCAAATTTTTTTTTTTTCATCTGGTTATCACTAACAGGCGTAACCAAATTGAAGCGTTATTGGCGCGTCAACGTTATTTAGCCGTCTCTATTTCGATATGCTGTATATAAATTGTATGTACATGAAACAGACAGAGATGGTTAAATAACGCTGACGCTCAAATAATCGCAAGTATTGTTCTTAGCGTTATTTTTTTTTTTTTTTTTTTTTTCTTTATCATCTTAATTTGGCCTATGGTATATTTTGTCAATTTAAGGCCAAGGATAAAATTTTAAAAAAACTTTTATTTCTGACTTTTAAAAATAAAACTCAAACAAAATTTATATCCTTGATTTTTATTTTTTTTTACTTTGTGTAAATTTGAAAAATTACGATAGTATAAAAATTATGACTTTTAGGGACACCGTAGTAAACAAAACAAAATGTAGTAAAAATAAATTGCATGCATATTTTTTGAAATAAATTAAAGTTTTCCTTTTCACGCGGATTTAGATGATGTTCACTTAATATTTTAAAACTAAATTTATCAACTGAATTTTGTTTCAACATTTGGAATAGCTCACAAAACACAGAAGATGGCGCTGTCCACCTGTTGCTGATATTATTGAGCTCAGTTTTGTATAATCTTAGTACATATCCAAATTCGCGTTGAAAATAAAATACTTATCATGTAAGCTAAATAGCAACTATATTATATTTGTTTTATAAGAAGTCCTATTCCAATTGTACATACAGCACAATAAAATTTTCTTCTGGGAACATGATAGCTTTCGAGTGCATTTTGTTTGAAGTTGGGCCAATCTTTGAGTGATCGATTAAGATTTGGGTTGGCATCTCTGGTTTTTGGGAAAATTAGTAAAAAATTAGTATGTCTGCGGCAAAATGATTTTACGAAATTCCAAAAAATCCAAAATACTCAAACATTTGGAAAATCATAGGTCCTCGGCTTTTTATCCGATTTCGATGAAATTTTCAGGGTAAGTGTGAAAAAGTATGAACTTTTGAAACAAAAATATCACTGGAAAAAAAAATTATATTTTAGGTGTAAAAAAAGCTTATATTTCTTTTTGACAGCCAATTTGGAGCTTGGAGCACCCTTTTTATTCTTTTTTATTTAATATTTGTACTCAAAAGTATATTTTATTGCAGTGGCCTCTAGTGAATTTTTTTTTACAATATTTTTGTAGAATATTTTAACCAATTGTAACCAAGTTTTTGGAAAAGGGGTCTAAAAGACGCTTAAAAACGGAATATAATGGGTTGAGATGATCTAAAAAATTATTCCTTGCTTAATTTTACGTTAAGTTATGTGAACATCTTAACCCTAATATAGCCTTTCTGTGGGTCTTTTTGACCCCTTCCCCAAAAATTTGGTTGAAACTGGTTAAAATATTCGCTCAAAATATTCTAAACAAATATAACAAGGGACACCGAAAAAAAAATAATTTCCGGATGGTGACAACTTCAAAACTGGAAAAGATTTTGAGGGTCGCAAAGTAACTATAATAAAATTATTTAAAAAAAAATAATTAAATAAGGGTGCACCAAGCCCTAAATTGGCCCTAAAAAAGAAAAAAAGCTTTATTTGCACCGAAAATAAATCTTTTTTTATTTTTTTTTTTTTTTTTCAGCGTAATTCTTTTTTTTGAAGGCCCATATTTTTTTCACACTAACCATGAATATTTCATCAAAATCGGATTAAAAGCCAAGGAGCTATGAATTTTCAAATATATGAGTATCCAAAAGTTGCATCGAACTTCCTATGACCGCCATCTTGGATTTTTTTGGAATTTCGGAAAATTCACATTCTGACATTAATTTTGCTCCTTTACGGACTCTTTCAAAAATAACGTTTCACATAATTTATCAAAAAAAAGCTGACAACATCCAAACTCTGAGGCCAGACTATACTTTGCCAAAGATTGTTGGTGCGCTAAATCTGAATGTGATCTCAGAATTGCTTCATACTTATCAACAGGTGGAAGAAATCAAAGTTTATCGCTGTATTTGGCGTTATAAAGTGGGGTTTATACTAAAGCTATATATCTATCTACATTTTCGATGTTTTTGAGTTAAGTTTACGGAAACTTGAAGAAAAACCAGCTCTGCGTCGGGCTATAGGCAGTTTGAGATGTAGTCCCTATCCGAATCTATGTACTTAAAAAAGCAGATGTAGGTAAAATCAAAATTTCATACAAAAAAAGGAATTTCATAAAGCTTTAAATGCGTTTTTCTCAAAACATCAAAACTGCAGATATCTACAAACCTGTTCTCATAAAAAAAGAAGTTTCATTAAAACGCCTAATGAAACAATTCACGGCATCTTATTCCAGTTGTTTCATTGTTTCAAAATCTGTTCCGAATCAAATCACAGCTGATTATTTTTTGAAATGAGGTCGAAAAACGGTACATTTGAAAAAACACAACAAACCTAAATGGTCATCATCGGTGTATTTTTTGGTGCTGAGTCCGCATCCTGTCTTGGAATTGCTCTATCACGTATGCTTTTTGAGAAATTCTGACCTAAAAGTTTAAAAACACGATTTTTGATGTTAATAGAGGAGGCACGAAATGGTTTTTCTCTATTCTACTAAATGCATCTACTATTCTTCGTCTTCGAAATAAGTTAGCTATGAATTGGTCTTATATGATTCTTATTTAAAAAGCTATGACCACATTGAAATAAATCATGAAAGTTAAAAACATGGTCTCATTTTCAAATGTTCATAACTTTTTAAGAAGATATAATACAAAATCAGTTTGAAGCTTATTTTGAAGACAAAGAATAATAGTCGTGTTTTTGAACTTTTAGGTTAAAATATCTCGGAAACCATATATGATAGAGCAATTTTGAGACTGGATTCGGATGCAACACCGACTAGTTGTGTTTTTTTTTTTCGACCTCATTTTCTCGAGACTATGGAATAGCTGACAATAGATCTCATGAACCGTTTCATTAGGGATTTTGATGAAACTTATTTTTGATTGAGGATAGGTGTGTCTAGTTGTAGTATTAAACCCACAACATAATACTGCGAATTAACTTTTCTCGAACTGAAAGCGATAAAGTTTGCTTTGCGATGACATCCAGCATACAAAATACAGTCCTGAGAAGAACGCGTTTAAAGTTTTAAGTATAATTGTTTTAATTTTTATAAAGGTTCCTGGGAGGTACATTATAATCGCTACATCTTGAGCTTTATTTCAAAAATAACTACTTTCCCGTTGGCGTTTTTGTTATCGTTGCTGAATCGTTTGAGTTTTTATCATCGTTTCGTTTTAAAATTTGTATTCTGGAAATAACCCTTATCATCGAGCTCGATTTCGATTTGAACTAAATCGAATCGAGATTTTGGAATCACATATTTTGATTTCCAAAATCGATCGATTCGAGATTTTGGAATCACATATTTTGATTTCCAGAAACGATCGATTTAATTCGAATCGAAATCGAATAAGATGGTGTATATTAGGCCGGGTCAAATTTTTTTGCGGTAAAGAGTATAGCAACAAAACAATCTACGAACAATTCCAAGAAACTTTGCCCAAGAAACCATGGGTCTAAAATCAATATCGAGCCGCCGTAAATTGCGTTGAAGTTTTGTATGTAGTACTTTAAAATTCAATAAAAAAAAACAAAAAATTCAAATACTTTGAATAATTTTATATGAAACAAGTAAAAAAAAATTTGAATTTTTTATTTTTCTTATTGTATTTTAAAGTTCTACATACAAAACTTCAATGCAATTTACGGCGGCTCGATATTGATTTTAGACCCATGGTTTCTTGCGCAAAGTTTTTTAGAATTTTCCATAGATTTTTTTGTTGCTATACTCTTTGCCAATTTTTTGCCTCCCGAACAAATTGACCCGGCCTAGTGTATATTCAAACAATGAAGTGTGTTTATTGTAAAGTTTGGAAAACGATGCAAGCACACTTATCAACGTAATTGCATTTCTCGACTGTCGTACTTTCTTTTGTATCATAGTAATTATGCGACGCTGCTGAAAATACGACAGTCGTTTTAGTTGTGATATAACTACGAAGATAAGTGCGATTGTTTCTATTTTGCTAACCCCTCGATTAAAACCTTTTATCACTTGAATATGTTTCTAGAACTCGAAACGATGTTAAAAAACTAAAACGACTTCGAAATGACAATTATAACGCCAACGGTAATAGCGGTGGCTGATTACACAGGCAAAAAAAAAATATTAAAAATGGAATCAACTTTTGTCTAGGCATATGGACCGTTAAATACTTTTTGACGCTGAATCCGAATACGAGGTCAGCAATGCTTTATATACCTGCAGGATTTTGAGATATCCTTGCTTGAAATCGCAGAAAACGCTGTTTTGAGACTTATGTAAAATGTGTAATTCCATTTTTTTTAATGGTATCTGATAGCCATAATCTTTCTTATCAAATTATACCTTCAAACTTTGCCAATTGAACCCTAACTTTCCGAGTTATAAACCTTTGAAGTAAACGCAACTCGATAATCCTACAAAGTACTAAACTATATTTGTTAGCACAGTCATTTGGTAGTTTTACGTGGAAAGTTTTGCGAGATTTTCGCAAATGAGTTATTTTATAGATTTCCATGTGTTCTTTTAGAATTTCAACTTTGCTATCTCGCATCGTGTTCGCCCGCGCAGCCATATTAGAAAAATGGTGTCCAAAATCAGTTTTTTACAAATATCGCTTTAACAGTTACACTTAGAGAAAAATATTGTACCGCAATATTGTGCCTTATAACGTGTGACTCACCGTTCACATCACTGTGCCTAGTCATAAGCGGCATGCACAATTTCCAAATTTTTTTCAAATTTTGAATTTGGATATCTCCTGAGTTGTAAGCCGTACGAAAACAATTAAAAGGTCATTTTTATAGAAGCTACAATATTGATCCACAATATTTTTCTCTAAATGTAACCGTTAAAGAGATATTTGTAAAAAACTGATTTTGGACACCATTATTCCAATATGGCGACGCGAGGTAGCAAAGTTGAAATTCTGAAAGAGCATATCGGAATCTATATAATAACCCATTTGCGAAAATCCCGCAAAACTTTCCAGGTAACATCATTTTATTCTCCCAAATGATTGTACAACGTAGCAGAAAATCGATTTATGTCCAAGAAGCACATCAAAACTGAATGCCTTTGTTTCAAAGGTAGATAACTCGGAAGTTAAGGGTCCAAATGGAAAATTTTAAAGGTTTAGTTTGATCGGGATGATTATGACTAACCGATGCCATTAAAAAATGGAATTAAGTTTTTTCCTGGAACTGCGCCATAACCCTGAAAACCGCGTTTTCCGCAACTTAAAGCAAGCATATCTCAAAATTCTACAGGTATATGAGCCATACTGACCACGAATTGGATTTCAGCTTCAAATATTACGTAAGGGTACATGTGTCTAGTCAAAAATTAATTCGATTTTTTTTTTTTATGTGCCTGCCTTCGTTATTAGGAATCTTTTTATTGCAAACAATAAATCAAATTTGTTAGAAGACCTCTTAACTAAGTAATTAGCAGAATATTGTGAACACCTTAATTGTATTATAATAGATATCTACAGAAATATACTAATAATGTTTGCTTAAAAGAAAATTATGCTTTACTAAGAAAAACTGTCAAGAAACTAAAGTCACTTTTAAAGAAAAGAAAATAATTATGTTCTCAAAAATGTGATAATTTGTAAATAAAGCACTTCCCAGAAATTAAATTCACCACAGCTTAAGATGAAAATGTAAATTATTTATTTTATTTATAAAATTTTTTTTTTTATTTTTATTTTCGAAACCAAAAAACGCATTCAAATAACTGCCATTCCTAAATTGGAGCGTTAGTCGAGCGTCATCGTAATTTAACCGTTTCTGTTTCGGTTTGCTCTATGTAAATTGTATGGACATGTAAAAGACTTAGATGGTTAAATACGCCTAACGCTCCAATTTGGGTATGGCAGTAAAGACATTAAGCTTAATAAATAAATAAAAAAGTTATGAAAAAATAAAATACTAAATATAATACTAGCATTAAGCATAAGTCAAAAGAACACAAATGTACTTAAATGCTAAACTCAAAAACTTAACCTAAAAACTGTTGTAAATTTCCAGTTTATCACTCTGATGTGTGGTGATAAACACAAAATCAAAAAACGTTGCAATCTTATGTGAAATTAGATGGAAGAGCATAATTACTTCAGCTATCTAACTAACTGAACAAACATGTTGTATGGATGGCTCTTCTACTTATATTAGTTATATAACTTTTAGAATATACATATATATTGTATTACTTACTATATATAGCACTAGCATGTGAACTATAATGTTGAAGTTTTTCCAACATTTTTAGAGACAAAAACAAACGATACGAGATAAATTTTATATATACTACATATACTATCTTTTGGCCTTTTTGTAGTTTGTAGTTGTAGCTAAGGAATAAAACAAAAAAAAAAAAACAATAAACTATATGATCTTCCTTTTTTAAAAATGCATTCCATATTTAGTAAAACAAAAAATAAATAAAAAAAAAATTTCTTAATTATAATGAATTATAATGTAGTAAGTAAAGCAATTAGCAACAACAATATTCAAGAGCATAATTTTATTTATAAATTTAAAAAAAAAAAAAACAAAAATATTTTCGTATATAAAATGCAGTGATAAAGAAAACAAACAAGTTAAATTCCAAACTTTAAAAACAAAAAATTTATTCAAATGTATTAAATAAATTCTCTGTAACAGAAGGAGAGACAAAAAAAAAGCGTAAAATGATTTCTAAATTAATTGTACAGCATTTTCTAGCACAATATTATGGGGAAAAGAAATAAGTACATAAATAATAATAATAACAAATAAAGAAACATAATTATATCAAATGTTATTTATACAAAAAACTATAAAGAAATCATTGTTTAATGCTAGCACATAGTAAATGAAGAAAAAAAAATATTATTGTACTTACTACGTACTTATAGTTTACTGAAACCATAGTGTTTTACAACTTACGATAATGTCACAGAGAGTACTCGTACTTAAATTAAACTGCAGTGTTGACTTTTGATTAAGAACACAGGCAGACAAAATAAAAAAAATAAATAAACTTTTGACTAGACATTTGTATGTACCCTTATGTACTTTACGACGCTGAATACGAGAGGTCAAAATTGCTCATATACGTAGGCTGCTATATATATTTCTGGCCTAGGCAACATTAAGTGTTGCCAGGTGCAATCTGACATTTCCATTGGAAAGTATGACATTTTTTAGCATTAACGTACTCACAACGTTTTGATGTACAAGTGCTATTTGTTTTGTTTACAATGAGTTAAGAAAATTAATTTTTCCATTGATAACACAGGTTTACAAAAAAAAAAAATGTCATGGAGTTTTGATCAGACTATGTGTTTCCTAGGGACTTTGACGTCCTGAATCCGAATCCGGGGTCCGTTTTTTCCAGAACGTCTGAGAAAAAAGATTTCAAGGTCATATGGAGGTCAAAATGGGGTTCGTGTGTAGTTTAGTGAAAAATTCTGAAACTATTTTTTTATCATTGAATTCTCAGTCCTTAAAAGGAATATGTAATCAAAAAGGGTATCTCGGACCTAGTTTCGGAGATATAGCCATCGGAAGATCCAGATATATCTCTTATGAAAACCGCTATAAGTTGGGAACCCCTGGATGGATTTAAAAAATATTGGTGTCATATGAAAGGTATTTTGACAACCTAAAAAATTGGATTCAAAATTTTGGAGATGTGATTTTTTTGAAATTTTGAAAAATTTTTAATTACTACAACAAATACATCAACAACTCCAGCAACAACAAAAACAACAACAACAAAATACCTTTCATATGACATCAATATTTTCCAAATCCATCCAGTGGTTCCCAACTTATAGCGGTTTTCATAGAAGATATATCCGGATCTTCTGATGGCTATATCTCCGAAACTAGGTCCGAGAGACCGGTTTTGATCACATATTCTTTTTAAAAACCAAGAATTCAATGATAAAAAATTAGTTTCAGAATTTTTGCGAATTTATCACTAAACGACACATGACCATTTTGACCTCCATATGACCTTGAAATCTTTTTTCTCAGACGTTCTGGAAAAAAACGGACCCCAGATTCGGATTCAGGACGTCAAAGTCCCTAGGAAACACATTGTCTGATCAAAACGCCATGACATTTTTTTTTTTTTTGTAAACCTGTGTAATTTAAGCGATTGATAAATTATGGTGTTTCCAACGAGAACAAACGTTTTTTACAACTAAGTGTTCATGCAAAATCGAATGTTTTGGAGTGGAACTAATGCCTCTATCTCACGGTATGTCACATGACGATCTTCCATGATTGAATTCATTAAACCAGTTTTTCACAGTGCTATAGAATGGTGCTTCATCGCCATAGAAAGATTTAAGTTCATCGATGCACTCTTGTCGTGATAATCCACGTCGAAAGTTGTGAAAAAGATCGCACGATAATATTCACGAGTTAATTCCATTTTTTTGCCAAGTTGATTTTTTCAAGTCACTGTAAACAACACAAATTATAGTCGTACGTCAAAACGTTCTGAGTACGTTTATGTACCTCTGCTGCACTTCGTGATATCCTCGCTTAAAGTTGCAGTTGCAGCTGTTTTCAGGCTTCTGGCGCAGTTGCAGAAAAAGGTATTTCGATCTTTATAATGGTGTCGGATAACCATAATCTTCCTTATCAAACTATAACTTAAAATTTTTCCAAATAGACCGAGCTATCAGCCTCTGAAGTAAATGCATCACAACCCCCATACAAAGTGCTACATTAGGATAAGCCCGGGAGATATGGCACCTTTTTTGTTGAACTGTTATAAAACCAAAATTAAAAAACATTTTTAAAGAAATAAAACAGGAATTTATTCTTTACATAATTTAAAACAAAATACAGTTCTTCAACTAAATAAAAAATGATTGGAAATAGGTTTTTTTTGTAATGCTATAAAATATCATGGGTGATTTGGCACCCTAGGTAACTTTTAAGTTTTTGTTACCAGAACTGTTGCTTGTTTTCGTATAAGATGAACATCTTTCATGTGACCACATACGGTACATTAAGCATTGGATTCAATCATCTGGTTTAGTGGTTTGTGCAAAGTTTTCTCCACATCCACCTATCAGATTCATCTTAGAATGAAATATTAAATGAAATAGTAACCACCTTGAATAAAATATTAAATGAAATAGTAACCACCTTACGTGTATAGCACCTTTTCTTTGGAACCACAATAGTTACATTGCATTGGTTGTGTTTTCAGCTTCAAGTTTTTAATTTTCTGCTGGACGAAATAATTAGAATTCTTGCCGTTTATTTTCTATTGTTCAGTTTGGAGTATTTCAAAGTCATTGGTACAGGCGAGATTTCACTTAACACAATTTCTGCGGTGTGTCACGTGTATTCAAAGTTTTCACAAGTTTTTATAAAACATTAGAGAAAATATAAAATTAATCAGTTAAAAATGAACTAAAGGTCCTATATGACTGAAATTTTGCGATTTTGGGGTCACTGTACGTACAAGCGCTGCATATTTGCAATCCCAAATATCTACTAATATACAAAGGGAGACATGTCACCAGAACCATATCTCACTCACCGCTCTGCTGCCTTTCGAAATATATGCAAAACAAAAGTCAGTCGTTGACATTCCCAAAATCTATTTAAAAAACCCACACACAACTAATTATTGCAACTACAGCTAAACAAACTACTCACCACAAAATCTCTCGCGCAGCTGAATCAAACTGTGTCCATATTTGAATGCTACGATAGCTGCATTTATTGAAATTTAATGGGGTGCCATATCACCTGGGGGTGCCAAATCTCTCTGGTTTACCCTAAATTTGTAGCGGAAAATCGATGTATGGCCAAAAAACCCTTGACAAATTTATGCCTTTAACTCAAATTTAGATAACTCGGAAAATAAGAGTCTAATTGGAAAAGTTGAAAAGTATATTTTGTTCAGGAAGATTATGGCTATTTGATGCCATTAAAAAAATTCTATTATATGAGCAATTATGATCACAGAGTCGGATTCAGCGTAAAAAAGTTAGCAAAGGTAGATATGTATGCCAAGTCAAAAGTTCATTCTATATTTTTATTTTATGTGCCAAAATGTTATGTTCAAAATGGTTTTTCTTTATTACTTCAAAATTTTAATTACACCAAGAAAGTTTTCATCATGTGATCTTGATTTCTTTATGAAATAATGCTTATTTATATAAAACTATTGAAAATCTAAGAAACATAATATGAACCAAATCATCACTACGGCTTCGACAGCCCCCCCTTATCTAAATCAGTTAACGATTCTTAGCATAATTGCTCCATATCGTTACCTAAAACCCAAAAAGATGTAATCATAATTTTTATTATTCATAGGCGAAACGCAAAAATCCTTTAAACTCAAAACATTTTAGGTTTTAAATCCAGATTTGACTAGTTTTCTTTAAAATAAAAACTTATTTTTTAGACGTATCAGCTTACAACTATGTGAGGTTATGAAGTTAAGTGAAATAACTTAATTTTGAATCTTTAAGAATACAAGAGCTCCGAAAAAAAAGAATCAGAAAGCGTATTTTATGACTCATATGACTCATGGCTGGAATGTAATTCAATATAGATTTCTAATCAAATGCCAACACACATCACACATGAATTGTAGCCATATATTTGTATTGTAGAAAGAACGAAAAGAAAAATAAAATACAAAAACTTTAATTTTTAGATTTCCACACCCATATAACCACAAAAAAAAGTTTTAATATAACTACTTATTTTGTGAAATGAAAGGAAAAAGTATTATATAAATCAACTTAAAAGTAAATATATACATACATTATATAAATTAAGCATTGTTATAAAAAAAAGAAGAAAATTATATACAAATAAATAAATCAAAAATGTTAAAATTAAATTTTTAGATGAAGAAAAAAAAATGTTTATTTTGTTTTGTATGCTAAGAAATAAAATATAAATTATATACCAAAGATCAAACAAGACATTTTTCATTTGCTTTAAAATATTTTTTTTTTTTTTTTTTTTGGTTTTATTTTTTTAATTGAAACCTAATTCCAGAGGTCAGAGAGAAATATAATTTTTGTTGAGAATAGGCAAATTCTATGCAAAGATAGCAAAACTAGGTATCGGCCATTTTTTGTCAAAATGAGTAATGTAATCCATAGTATTGGTCTAGGTGAGATCTAAATGCTGGCATTTGTTCTAGGCCTTGTAGTTCCTTAGTAATTCAACTTGAAAACCCGGATACTTTGACTTTTTCATATCAATTAAAAATTCAAATTTGCTCTCCTGAAAACATGTGATATACGTAGGCTACTATATATATTTCTGGCCTAGGCAACACTAATGTCAATAGCTAAAATCTGGCAACACCATAATAAAGTTGTACATTTTTTAGCATAGACGTACTCAGAACGTTTTGACGTAGGACCATCATTTGTGTTGTTTACAGTGACTTGAAAAAGTCAATTTGGCAAAAAAATGAAATTAACTCGTGAACATTTTCGTGCGATCATTTTTCACAACTTTCGACGTGGATAATCACGACAAGAGTGCATCGATGAACTTTAATGTTTGTATGGCGATGAAGCACTGTAAAAAACTTGTTTAATGAATTCAATCGTGGCCGACGATCACTCAAAGACGAATTCCGTGTAGGTCGTCCAAAAACGGCCGTTGTGCCAGAGAACATTGATGCCGTGCGTGAACTGATAATGCGAGATCGTCATGTGAGATACCGTGAGATAGAGGCACCTTTGGGCATTAGTTCCACTCCAATACATTCGATTTTGCATGAACACTTAGTTGTAAAAAACGCTTTTTCTCGTTGGAAACCCCATAATTTATCAATCGCTTAAATTATCAACGGAAAAATTAATTTTCTTAACTCACTGTAAACAAAACAAATAGCACTTGTACATCAAAACGTTATGAGTACGTTTATGCTAAAAAATGACAAACTTTATTATGGTGTTGCCAGATTTTAGCTATTGACATTAGTGTTGCCTAGGCCAGAAATTTATATAGCAGCCCACGTATCCGCGATTGGGGCCAAAGTGTCCTACACTCACTTGACTCCGTTGTTAAAGTTTCTCTCTTATGCAACATATAGTAGAACCATGGCTAAAATAATAAATAACGGGCCTTATCATGAAAAAAACATTTACGAAAATGTTTTTTCTCGAACTCCCTAGCAAGCAAATACAAAAAAAAAATCATAAAATGACAAAATTTACTGGAAACTGAGATTATTTGCAATGATTTGGGAGAGAGTATTTTGACACATTTTGTAAAAATATATTCTCCAATTTTGTAACAGGGAATTTGAAGCGTGTATAAGTAGTGCTGGATAAATTAAAAACTTTTGTAACATAATCTTAAAGCTAATAATAATACCTTTCATATGAAGCCAATATTTTTGATATCCATCCAAGCGGTTCCAACTTATACCGGTATTTCTGAAACCGATATCCGGATCTTAATATGGTTATATTCCGAGCGCCACTCGCAGATCATCACCAATTTTTCACTTAACTTTTTTTGATTAATGGAGACTTATTAAGCCGAATTCGAACTCGAATTTCTCACAAAGAGTAATGGTTCGGAGATTTACATGCCTGAACTCTGAAACCATCACCAAATTTTTTAATTCACTTTTTTTTGATTAATGGAAACTTATTCGGCCGAATTCGAACTCGAATTTCTCACGAACACTGATGGTTTCGAGATTTATATGCCCGAACTCGAAGAGCATCACCAATTTTTCACATCACTTCTTTTTTTTTCTTTTTTTTTTGATTAATGGAGATTTATTTCGCCGAATTTGAACTCGAATCTCTTACAAAGACAGATGGTTTAGAGATTTATATGCCCGAACTCGTAGACCATCGCCATGTTTTCACTTCACTTTTTTTTTGGTTAATGGAGATTTATTTGGCCGAATTCGAACTCGAATTTCTCACGAACACTGATGGTTTCGAGATTTATATGCCCGAACTCGAAGAGCATCACCAATTTTTCACATCACTTCTTTTTTTTTCTTTTTTTTTTTGATTAATGGAGATTTATTTCGCCGAATTTGAACTCGAATCTCTTACAAAGACAGATGGTTTAGAGATTTATGTGCCCGAACTCATAGGCCATGGCCATTTTTTCACTTCACTTTTTTTTTTTTTTTTGATTAATGGGGATTTATTTGGCCGAATTCGAACTCGAGTTTCTCACGCGTACTGATGGTTTCGAGATTTATATACCCAATAACTTGACAATAGAACTCATCAGTTTATTTCATAACGAAACTTCCGCAAAAGAAGCGAAGGGATTTGTTAAGTACGTAAATTCTTTATATCAGGATCTTTTAGTTTTGTTTTATTTTTTAGCTATTTACACTATGGGCCTTTTCATGAATAAACATTCTCAAGAATATTTATTTATGATAAGGCCCAATATCAATGGAGAATTTCTTTAATTTAAACCTGGACAATAAAGTCGTGTAGGTGGTGTCTATTCTCTGTTTCGCAAAGAAGCGCTCTTTGCAAGACTATTTCCGTGATTTTACGTAAAATTTCAGATGGTCGGTTTAGTAGACGATATATCGTTGCTTAAGATAGTCCAGTTTTGAGGCGAAGATCGTTTTTTCCCAAGTTCACAAACGAATTGCCTAAAAATAACACAGTTGGTTTTAAAGTATTTTTAGTTTGAACAAAAAATGAATCTAATAAACACTAACATTAGGACCAAGACATAAATAAATAAAAAATACAATATGACAAAACTGCAATAAATATATAGAAAAAAATCAAAATACAAAAACAATAGTGTATTCTTTTTCCAAGACATTGCAAAATTTTAAACGCAGCTATTTAATAGAAATATAAAAAAATATTTAGGGACAATTTATACAAAAAGAAATAAAGATGAAAGCATGAAGTGCAATGTGTTATAACAAAATACACACCATAAGTATAAAAGGCACTTTAACAGCATACAAATATTAATATGTAGTTACTTTGAATTTAAAATAAAGTTTTAAAAATAAATAAAACAAAATGTTAGCTTAAATAAACTTATGTTATTGAAAGAAATTTTGAAAAGTTTGTATAGCAAAGAAGCGTATAAAGTAAAACATAAGAACAAACAATAAAAAATTAAGTTTAAAACTAAAATTTAAAAAGAAAAAAAATAAACCCACTTTGTTTTTTCTTAGTGCTGAAGATGTAAACATTTTTTTAATATTGAGTAAGATTTTGAATAGTAAGTATTCTTTTAAGTAAAGAAAAAACACACATTTTTCATTTAGACTTTACTAAAGCTGCAAATATATTTGTTTAAAGTTCATTTTTAGGGTGGAAAAATCATTATCAACATCTAAATATATCGCTTATAAATTACTAATTCTTTAAAAGCAAACATTTTTAACAAAACTTTTTTTCTTTTTAAACTACATTATTGTTTAATTTATGTATATAAATATGATAATTATTTGGTATGCTAAAAAAACAATTTTTTTTTTTCTTCACAAATTCGAAAACAACATTTATTATTAACATTGCATATAAAAAATTTATTAGTTACAAAAATTTTTAAAGATAGGAGTTTATAAGTGTGGGAAAAACAGTAGGTAATTTAATCAAGTTTTCATAGAACAATTGAAATGAAGGAAAATGTCAAGAATTTTTAGTTAAACTGAAGATGTGCTTAGAGTGTTGCTGAATCCAAAAAAGCCAGTAGCCAACGCAAGGGTTTTTTTTTTATTTATTTATTTTTTATCACTTCTTCTGCTAAACATAAGAAATTTAGACATTTTCCTTTAGATTTTACAAAAAAAAAAATTATTTGTTAGAAAAACGAGATTATTGAGCTTTAAACAAACAAAAGCTTTTTGTTACAACTTTATAGCGTAGGTATTTGTTAATGTGTGTGTATGGTTATGTCTCTCTGTGTGTGTTTCTGTGTGCATATAAACGTTTTATCAAACTGCTTAAATTTTAGAATATGTATTAATATTTTGAATATTTTTTCTAATAGAAATTTTATAAATATTTCATATAATTTATGTATATTTTGTAAAATCACGATTTGTGTTTTGTCTCTTTAAAGGATCCGCTGAGTTGTCATCAATATCGCCAGCTGAGCCGACTGGTTGCTGAATACTTTGGTTCTCAAGCTTAAAATAGAAAATGTTAACCAAAAAAAATATTTAAGCGTTTTAGTAAGAGGATTTAACACAATGTTGTTGCTATCTACCTTTGTGCGTAAGCGCTTAATTAATCGCAAACGCTCTAACCAATTCGAAGCATATGGATTTTTCTTTTTAACGCTTTGATATACAAGCGCCGCAAGCTGGAAAAAATGAAAACAGAAAATTTTAAATCATCATTTGAAAATGTAACATTTTAGTTTTTCGTACATTGGCATGTAGCGCCATTTGGCGCGCCAACAAAGGTGCGCTGCTATCGGAAACAATTTTTGCATCTGGATGGCAAACGTATTTAGCAATCTCTGGTCTTGCCTTAACGTAGATGCGATTGGTGTTTAACTCCAGTGGTTGCACAATAACGCAGGCATAATTAAATTGAGTCTGAAAATGTAAAAAGTAAATTTTATATTATATTTTTTTTTTTATACTTAATGTAATGTAAAATAAATAAAAGGTCTTATCGTGAATGAATATTCTCGAGAATTTATTCTTGAACTCTCTGGTATGCAATTGTAAAATAACATGTTTGTGGAAGTGTAAAATTTGTTGGAATGTAAGTTTATTGGCAATAACTCGGGAGGGCATATTTTGACATGGTTTTTTTTTTTGGTACGAACGATCACTGAGATACCACCACGCCCAAACGTTTTTTATAATGAATGTTTATTGGCTTAGTGCCCTTTACATATGTGCCAAATTTCATCCTGATGTGTCAAACAGTTTCTGAGTTATGTCAAATTTTGTTTAAGGGGCGTGGCCTTGCCCATTTTTGTAATGAGTGTTATTTGACTCAGTGCATTTATATATGTGTCAAATTCATTCCTATGCGTCAAACAGTTTCTGAGATCTGTCGAATTTCCATTTGCCATGCCCCTGGCACCGATTATTTTCTAATGTGTGTTATTTAACTTAGCGCTCTTTACATATGTGTCAAATTTCATTACTTTAAGTCAAATAGTTTCTGAGATATGCCGTTTTTTGTCTTTTAAGATCGTGGCACCGCCTATTTTTCTATAGCCTATAGCCTTTTTCTGATCTATCCGAGCGACCTTTTCTGATAACATATTTTTAGTAAGGTATAAAAGCTTCATTAAATAAAGTAGGCTTCATTTTTTTTAACCAAATGGCGGATTCAAAATGGCGTATGATTTTCACAAAAAATTATTATATCACGACAAAATTGTGGATACGGGGATTTGAGCTCGTTGATTCGGGATCAACTTTTTTGAAAACAAAAGGCGGCTCCAAAATGGCGTACAATTTTCTCAAAAAATAACTATATCAAGGCAAAATTGTTACTAGGGGGGTTTCTGAGCTTGTTGTTTCCTAATTCGGGATCAGATTTTGCGAAAACAAAATGGCGAATTCAGATATGAAATATGTATTACTTTTGTACATTAAATATTCACTAATTTATGGCGATTTACATGCTACATGGGTAATGTCTAGATGCCAGCAGTATTACCTCAAATGTCTAATATCATTGCTGTACCTCTTATAGCTTGACTATTATTAGTTTTACGAAACTGAAGCGTTGGAAGAATACAGAAAAGTCGCTGGAGAAAAACTCATTGTTCTCCAAAATGCGGTAATACTAAAATGACCGTGCCTTTATAAATGCATGCAACTTTTAAATTGTAAGCCACAGATTGTAAACTTCAAAAATTTTGGAAAATAAAATTAGGTATCTTATTAGATGATCCGGATTTGCTTTTTATATTAATAAAAACCAATATTATTTAAGTATGCAAATCTTCAGTAAATAAATCAAATAAAACATACTATAAGTTTCAGGTGGTATGAAGAAACATTAACCGTTTTTAAGAGATTTTTGGAAGAAATTTACATATTCTGAATTCATAAATTCACAGAAATGGTACGAGTATTATTTTTTGGTATTTTGATACTTGAAATATGTTTACTAGATATTTTACTTTTAAATTTATGATAAGGTCTAATAACTATAAAATACAAATCATTAAGGATTTCGTTTTTTAATTATCTATACAAAAATACAAAAAAATTGCAGTGCATAACAGTATGGGTGGGATATGAGATTAGAATGTAATTTTTTTTATTAATTATTTTTAATACATTACCCCAATTGTATTCAGATTGTACTCTTCACCACTTTCGTTGTAGATGATGCTCACATAATCATTACCAATGTGTTTTTTCTTTTCATAACAATTCGGATCCTTTTTCAAATTAGTTGGCATTAGTGTAGCAACATGGAACGTAACCTGCGCGCGAATGTATAAAATTTTTAAAAATCATTATTCTTTTTTGGGATTTCATGATTTACCCACCTGCACAATATCGTCCTTCCATATGTATGCAAATTTGCCATCTGGCCCATCTGTTTCCATCATGATAAATAAATTATTTTCCTTTGCGCTCTTAAGGCTAACCAGCGTACCTATACTACGTAGAAATTCTACATAACGTGCACTTCCATAGGAATTACGCAGCATTTCAACTTCATTGTTACATTGCCCCTGACCCACATAAAGCACACCTATGGTATGCGTCTCAAATGGTGGCGTTAAATCAAGCAACGAAACAGCATTCATATTCTCCGGTGGTACCTTAATGGGAACATCGGTTACCTGCTGCTGGCCGGTATGATAGAGCTGCATAAAAACAAAACTCGGATTCATGCAGAGTTTTGTATTGATTTGTGGTGGTTTGTTTTGTCCACCAAAACGAAAATTTGAACTCGCTGGGCGTGATTTACCATTTACTTCACGCACAACCGAAATGGTTTTGGAACGTCCCCGTATGCCATCACCATTATTGTAATCAGAAGAGTTAGAGCCACCGCCACCACCAACATTGTTATCACCGTTGTTATTACCATTACCTCCATTATTATTAGCACCACCGCTGCTGCTTGACTTTGCCAAACCCAAGTGATGGGCGCTATTTTTGGCAAGCATACGCGGCGATAGCGGCGCTGGTGAGAGTGGCGGCTTGGCAGTGATTTTTTGAGCTGCTGCTGCGGCTTTTGGTGTTATTTTTAATGATGTTGCCGAAAGTGAGGTCTGCACGGGAATTACAGCGGGTCCACCCCCACCAACTGCTAAAGTGCTCATTTGTTGGGTGGCATCATCTGCAGAATGCTGTTTTAGCGGCACCTGCACTGTTGACTCACGATTTGGTAAATCGAGTGATTTCTGTACCAGCGTAAAATCGCTGGCCGTCGTAGTCTTATCATCTGTAGCGCTACTCTCTGGCTGCTGAAGGTTGCTCGCCTTTAATGAGTCCGTTAGTGAGGGTGGCGTCGAACCGGCTATTTCTTCCGGTATTGCTTCACAACTAACACGCATATCTTTGGAATAGCCAACAGTTTTCTTTTTCTGCAATTGTTCATTGCTGCCACTTATGCTACTGTTAACGTCTAAGCTGGTCACTTCTGCAGCAGCACCAGTAATTTCCGTGTTACTCAGTTCTTTTGAGAGCGGTCTCGGTTTATTCGCCAGAAAAGATGAACGCCAACTGGAACTCATTTCTGGACTGGAATTGACACGCCGTACAGGATTTCTTGACTTGCTGGTGCCATCGTCAAAAGCCGCGCCTTCTTCATCAGCTTCACCGTCGCTAACGCTGCCTGATAGGGCTTCTTTGCCCACACGTTTTACCGCCTTTGGTATATCAATAGCAGCTGTGGAAGCCGATGCAGATGAGATTTCCTCCTGACGCTGTAGCGCGCGTACTTTTGCTACAACTTTTGCGGCGGTAACACGCTGTTCCTCAGCATTGGAGGCAAGTGACTCACGAGATGATGTAGCCCCACCCACAGCACCATCTGCAGCGTTTGACATGGAGCTGATTTCGGGACCAATAGAAACGCGTGGCGATAGAAATTTTGCATCCTCAACAAAGTCGGGCCCAAAGACACCACCATGCAAAGTTGGCAAGAATAACGATGCAACATTACTAAATGGCATATCGTGGCCAAAGCAGTCGTTTGCAATTGGATTTTGTATGCGCGTTATCCATGATATATTGCCTGTTGGACGGCGTACATGTATTTCAGCCCAACCTGTGCAGGAACGTATGCATATCGGCTGTTGTACCTGCAACTGAGATGATGACCCAGAAATAGGTGTGGAAAGCTGTTGCATTGATGTACCCAACATAGAGCCACCAGCAGCTGAATGCAAATCAGCATCAGGATTGGAGCCGCGTCGTGATAAGGCTTCGAACGAAGCGGTGGAACTGTTCGATGTTTGGCGTTGTGTGGACGCATGTGATGCGGCATGATGTGATGATGAAGTTGATGTGGATGAGGTTAAATCAGTGCTACCAGCGGATTCGTTGCCACTACTATGTTGTAAGCTGACTTTTGTGTAGCGGCGTTCAATGTTTGCTGCTGCCTCGGCCCCAACAGTACCAGTTGTAGTAGTAGCACCTATTTCGGGTGAAAGTGGTGGCGGTGCAGTGGTGCCAGCTGTTTCACTTTTAGCCGTAAACTGTGTAGCTTTGCCAATTTGTAGACAACGATCGCAAAGGCCATTACGTGTGGGGGCTGATGGACAACCAGCAGTGGTTATGGTTACGAGGTTATTACCAACGAGCCATGTTTGCGATAAGCCATCTTTTAGTAGATAGTCTACAGCGGGCAAACTAAAAGCACAAAATAAAAAAATTAAAGATGAAGGAAATATCACTGGAAATACCGGAAACGATGAAGATTCCAAGTACAAGAAAATGAAATAATTTAACACTTGAAAACAGGCCTTGTAAGTGTGCTTGAAAACAGTCAATGATTTGAATAGTTTTTTGTTTTTGAACCATTAACTAACAAATGAAATACAAAACACTTCTCACTTACCGCTTTGGTAGCGCTGAACATGGTGAAAATGTGTGTCTTGCCAAAAAATCAATGCATGTCTCAGCCAACTCAGTATGAAAACTCTTTAGACTATCATTCATTAATGGACGCATATCCGAATCATTGCGTACATTTGAATTTCGGCTACCACGTTCGGTTAAACTTGTGCTACGTTTGCGATTTGATGAATCCTCATTAAGCGAATTCAAATCCTGCCGTTGTATATTACGTGTTAACTTATTAATATCTTCGTAAAGCATGCTGGCGTTCGATTGTATGGACTATAGCAATAAATTAAAAAATTAGTATTTTTACAAAAAGTTAAATTTTAATAAAGTACTCACTGAAATTATGTAAGCAACGATATTTTTGCGATACTCCAACTTAACCTTAAGAAACCAACCAGCAATAACATGATGTGCTAGCGACACAGTATAATGATCATAACGATGTGGTTTCGTATATGGTAATGAAATCGCGAAAACATACATATACTGGCGTGTAATGAAATTGGTGAAAATATTATTGTTAAGACGACTTAAAACTGTAAAGGAAAAAATTATTAAAAACATTTCCAACTCATTACAGCATATACTATGCGTACTTGATAAAAATTCCAACACCGGTATTGCAACAGCAGTTGTGTCTGACATTTTACTCATTTGCAAAAGTATATCAGGCAATAAACGCATAAATGTCTCCTTCATTTCCAATATCATAATTGTCATTGCGTTTATGCATACATTTGCGCTACCTGAAAATATACCCGCCGATAGCGCTTTCGTTACGGAAGCTTGATACGATGGCGCAATCGATTGATGATAAATCACTAAACTTGCAATTGCTGGCAATACTAAAGCATAAAATTCATCTGTCGTTGGCTTATATGATAGATGCGCCGATTTATCCGTAAATATTTTAAATAAAGCATTTGCTAGGGCTTCAATATCGTTGCCTTGTATGAGCGCTTTATTTTGCAGCACTTTTGGCAGTTCTTTGATGACCAATTGAAAAATTTGAAAATCTAAACAGATATTTTATTAAAATAAATCATAGTCCATATGAATAAATGCAAATTTTACTTACCACGATCGGACTCTAAACAACGTACAATAATTTTGCATGCCCTCCTTATTGAGATAGTGGTAAAGTGCGCCGATGGTATAATTTCTTGTGGCAACAATTGTGAACCAACTTGTTGACGTTGATGCTGATGCGTCATACCATAGAGTGGTAAGCTAGAATCTATGCCTAGATAATAACTAAATTTAATAACATCATTATTGGCAGCATCTGGATAACCAATATGATATGAGCCATTGGCGCGCGCCTTTAGCATCCAATTGAAAATCTACAAGTGATGAACACATATTATTTTTTGTATTTATTTATTTAAACGTAGACGCTCACCTTAAATCGCACACAATTCACCAATTCGAAAACCTTTGGTTTTTGATAATGCATTTCCAGATGACTTACAAGTATATTGAAAATTTTTATAGCATGGCACGATGGCAAACGATATAACTTAATAATAAATACATCAATTAAACCATCGACGGCAGTGATGGCATCCAATATTTCACTTTCATTTATAAAAAATGGCTCATTTGTATCAATAGCGCCAGTCGCAATAGCAGCTTGATATTGCTCGAATGGTCTATTCATAATTTTTTCTAATATATCCAATAGCTCACCGCAACGTTTGGTATCGCAGTGACGTGCAAAATCCACTAACGCTTTGGCAACAGCGACGCGTATCTGTACATCAGGTTCACTGGTGATCTGCGAAAAATGTGGTATAATCACACGTTCCAATATTTCCTCCTCATAGCTGGAACGATTTAAATCCATTATACGCACTAATGATTGTATGGTTTTAACGCGTATATTCGTATTGGACATTTTATAAAAGCGTCGTACAAAATTATTAAGTAATTGCAACCATTCGGGTCGTGTTGCGGTAACTTTTGAGGCACGATATTCAATTAGATGCAGTACAGATGCTTCGGGACGACTTTCAGCAACACGTTCAATCAAATCATAAATACGATCAAAATTGGCCAGTATTTTTGTTTTCTCATCTTGTAGTAATTTCTCAATAAAATCAACATTTTCATGAAAATTCACTTGCAAATGTTGTAAAGTATCTTTATTAAGGTTGGTTTGCTCTAAAACAAACAAAAATTTGTTGTGAAAAATTCAATTTTAAGTGACAAATTCATTTTCTAGTGCAAAATTAATTTTTATTGAATAATTAAATATTTAATGAAAAGTTAAATTTTTAGTGAAAATTAAAATTTTTAGTGAAAAATTAAATTTTTAGTGGAAAATTTTATTTTTAGTACAAATTCAATTTGTAGTGAAAAATTCAACATGCAGTAAAAAATTAAATTGTTAGTGAAAAATTCAATTTGTAGTGAAAAATTCAATTTTTTAGTGAAAAATTAAAATTTTAGTGAGAGATTAAAATTTTAGTGAAAAATTCAATTTTTAGTGAAAAATTCAATTTTCAGTGAAAAATTTAATTTGTAATGAAAAATTCAATTTGTAATGAAAAATTCAATTTAAGTGACGAATTCATTTTCTAGTGCAAAATTCATAGTGAATAACTAAATTTTTAGTGAAAAATTATATTTGTAGTGAAAAATTTAATTTTTAGTGAAAAATTTAATTTTTGGTGAAAAATTAAATATTTAGTGAAAACTTAAAAATTAGTGATATATTTAGTGAACTGATCAGCATAACAACTTTTGATACAAGCATCCGGGCTTGGACAAAGGGCAGTGACAATTTTTACGAAATGCATGCAATTTTTTTTTTAAGTTCGAAACTTTTAAACGCACTTTTTTACTCACAAATTCTTACTTACCATAGTGATCAATATTATTTGCTATGGCTGATAGAATATCGCAAATACGATCCCATATAATTTCTGGCAACTCCGTTTTATATTTATTCACCACTTTGCGTGCGCTCAAAATTACCTCATACGTTACAATAACATGACGACTTTCAAGTGCCTGAAATCAAATATCAATATTAAAAAGAAATTCAAAAACTTTTCTCAAATAAATATCATTTTACATGCAAAAAGCTGGTCAACACTGTAGAGGCATAAAACATTGCAGAAACTTGAAATGAAACATTTGAAGCAAAAATGTTCATGTTTAAATGGAAAACAGCACCACGCAATAGCTGTTGATCCTCATATAACGTGGAGTCATTGAGTATGTTGCACATCATTTTCATCGAATAAAAACCCAATTGGGTGCCCAATAGATTTTTCATTATCTATAAAGTTAAGAAAAAAAAAATTTTTATAAAAAAATAATAATCTATACTATTTATATAAAATTCTTTAAATAAAAACAATACGTAATGCTTTGGCTCAAAATATACTGCACGAATTTGAATATTTTTTTATTTTAAACGTCAAATTTGTGCTAAAGACCACACTGGCACACTAATTTTTTTGATTTTTACAGGGAAAATATCTTTTTTCTTAGAATTAAGTTTTTTGCATATAAATTTTCACACAAGCACAAAAATTTTCGTTCGCATTTTTGCTGTTAATGCTTATGCTGCTTCTTGAATTTGTCCTGTTATTGATCTTTCTGTCGATCCTTTTTTTCCTTTTTTTCAAGAATTTACTTAAAACTTTTACAATAAACTACTTACACATTGCATTTGAATGATTGCGACTTCTATATTTAATAAGGAGGAGTGGCCGTACCAAAGGTGCTAAGTACCAATACGAGGTAAATCTAATGTCATAACAATCGGTTATTTAACCGATATCATTTTTCAACATAGTGCCATTAATTCCACACCATCGTGTAAGCTTTTCGTGAAACAGAAAATAATTTCAATCATTTCTAACAAAATGCTGACCCCTTCATATTATGACATTACTTTTGCGTATTGATACTTAACGCCATTGGTACGGTCACTCCTCAATTATATATGAAAGCCAATATTGGACACTTGGTTTTGCATAGACCTTACTTTTAAGAGAACCCGAAAGAAACGAGTCCAAGGATGTCAAAACACATTTGACATCGCTGTTTCACGCGATAACAATATTAAGCAATTTTAAATATGGAGCACGCTTAATATATTGAGCGATTAGACACTGAAGCTAAAGAGACCAAGCATTTTGACTTGTAATTGATTCACCCAAAGAATGAGCACAACTAATCTCTCACATATACAATCACATGTTAAGTTGATAGCTGCTCTTTTAATATCGTACATATTTATAAGAGGCATTTCATGCCAAAACAAACAACCCAAATTAATTCTTATTTTTAACTATCCATTTATTTCCAATTTTTTTTAAATAACATAACTATTTTCACTAAGATTTAAGTAGCTTGAAAATGGACAAACGGTGGGAATTTTTTTTTTTTTCAAATTTTTAAATAAAACAATGGGTAAAAGTGATGGAAATGCCTGGTCATCGATCGGTAGAGGTAAATAATAATTACCAATTCCCATTATATCTACGCAACATGTTTAGTGTAACCTCCAAAATAGCCAAAATAGCTTCTACGCAAAAAGTTGCTTTAGATATTAACATTAGCTGCCCTTCATCAAATACTTATGGCTTTTAAAAAAAAAAAAAATATGTAAATTTTCAAAAATGTTTATATCTTGACTGGCTTGAAAATTACATGAAACTAAATTACAAAAATCATGTAATCCAGTCTCAACCAGTGCTAAAAGAAAGAAAATTCTAAAAGATCAGAGATGTCAAAGCGAATTGGTGTAGATTTGGAGTGGAATGCTCCATATATGTATATACACAAAACCTTTAAGCATTAATTTAAAGTTGTAAAAGCTTTATCAAGTTTTATTTGTTTATTAATCAAAAGCAACAATAACAAATATATGTGCCCGATATTAAAGGGTAAATAATACAAATATTTCTTTGACTATACTTGAATAATATTAAAAATTTGATAACCAGTTCAGTTGTTTTATTTTGCCTTACTAACAATTTGACACTTTCGCGTTAAAGCTTTATACTATAAAGTCCGAATATGTTCATAATTTTTTCAATATGCGTATTGTCTTGAAGTACATGCTACCATGGGAGATGTTTCAATTTGGAAACATTTTAGCAGTGAAAAATCCCACTCATAAGCGCCCGGAGGCCCGGAATATATTAAATGTTAATTCCACATTTTCACTATGTTAAATTTTAAAAAGTCACATTTATTTTATTGGGAAATTAAATTAATTATTTTCGTTATCGATTAGTTCTATGAAAATATGTGTATATTACTAGAATTTTTGTGTGGCGAAGAATGATAGATTTTTATGGAATTTGGTTCTAGAACCAATGCAATTAAAATTGAATAACCCTGAACTTTTAACTTCACTGCATTCTTGATTTAACCAACAGAAAGTAAGTTCTTTGCAGGACATATTTTCACAAAATTTGACCTCGAACAGTTTATTACCCTAGTACTTTAGAAAATATTCTAAACGAAAAAAATGTATGCTTAAATATAGAGCTTTCAAATGATATAATTTACATTGGCTGCAGAAACAAAATGCTCATGAACAACCCTGTTTTCGAAAACTGTTTTGAAAAAGTATTTCGATATTTTTTGTGGACTAGATTTGTGATTGGACTAGATTGCACCAAACCAAGATGCATAGCATAGGCCATTATTCCAAAAATGGTAATTTATGAGTTATCTAGTTGTAGTATTCTCGGGAAAGTCGTGGCAAGAGATAAAAGTCAGCGCAAGGGATCATGACAGATGGAGACGTTTCATTTTGGCTCTACGCTCCTCCTAAAAGTCACATGAGAATACTTAATAGTTGTAGTATTTAGCTGACAAAATAATAATTTCATATGTGATTGATTCTAGTAACAAAGGAAGGAAAATACATTATTTTCGCCATTGATTTCAGACAAGTAGTCTAAGTTCAGCTGTACTTTTCTGAAACGCGCTGATCAAAAAAAAAAAAAGGATGCACGAATTTATGGTGTTACCTTTGGCCTGGCCAAACATTAAATACCCTACACAGCAGTCGTAGCAACACGTGCAAGATACTCCTGTATACTGTATGGTCAGTAGAAGTGTCCGTTGACCGATTTCGCTCATTTTCAATCCCCCGAGCTAACTTTGACGACGGAGACTGTGCACCAAATTTAATTGAATTATCTTGGTTAGTTTTCCCAAAAAATGTATTTCCTCACACAGCCAGCCAGCCAGACAGACGCTAATGGCTATATCGACTCAGGAGGTGACGCTGATCAAGAATATATATACTTTTCTTTATCTGCCACGTCTCCTTCTCTGCGTTACAAACGGAAGGACAAAGTGAATATAACCTGGGTGTAGGGTATAAAAATGTGCTTAGGAGGTGAATACCTATGAAAAAAAATCTTATTACGCGCTGTTTGTTAAAACCCAATTATTTTTACTACACGTACTAAAAAACAAAAATTAGAACTTCCAGGAGACTGATGCCAGGGAGCTTAGGCTTTCAACATTTTAGTGAATTAATCTCTAATACAGCACGTTCCATGACGATATTATGGAGTTCAATAGTAAAATTTCAAGGATTCATATAAATGTAATTATAAATACCTACAAAATATATTCTTCACGAAAATAAAAACCAGGTACCAGAGCCATCACACACAAAACTCGGCGTATCGACTAAAATATTTACGATCTGAGGCAAATGAAAGCGATTCTAAGATAACTTTACTACGCAAATTAATCAAAATTTTTAAATGTTTTGATGTGCCAGGAGGCTGAGTCAAAAGACGAGTGCGAAATAAAATTTAATATTAACTGCAAGATTTGACAATTACAGTGAAACACTATTGATTACATATCTCGTTCCTAGTGCAAAATATATGTGAATTTCATTTCGGAAAAGAGACATAGCAGGAGACTGAGGATTTGACACTTAAAAATTATATTTTTGTATGAAATATCATTGGGTTTCTAGCTTATTTTCAGTTGTTTAGTTTTGTTTCAAAATCAATGTATTTACAAAATAAGGTCAGCCGCATAAAATTCCTTCGTGAGCAAAATCATCCGTGTATACTTTTTTGAAGATAAAAACAAATTTTTTGATGTTTTCCGGTTTTTTTGTTTTAAGAATGTGTTCTAGACGGTAATTTTTTCGTAGAGTCTACGGTTGAAGCCACACGGAAAACTGAACAGGCTTTAAACGTTACATAGTAGTTACATAAAGAACTTTTTTTGTAGATTTGGATTGAATTCATGTTGATCCTCGACACAAGATTATATGAGACTTTCTACAAAGTTTTAAAGAGTTTATCAAAAATTTAACTTTCTTTATTTTCGTTCCGTAGTTCAATTCTCTATAAAATAGAGAACAAAGTAATGTTTGAAAATAACTTATAATAAAATAAAAAATTATTTTAGCAAAGAACCATAAACAAAATTAATAGTTAAATCTTGAACCAAAATTAAAAAAAAAGAAAAACAAAAAAAAATATTAATTTTATTAAATTAATTTAAATATTTTCAAGCACGAAAATGTCATGCCCATCGTCAGCAACGCCAACACCAACACCATCACCAACATCATCATCCGAATCAGATTCAACCGGGACAAAACAATTAATACTATGTATTGGCTTTTGTGCGCTTGACATCATTCATCTATGTGATGTATGGCCACCAGAAGATATAAAAAAAGGTAGCCACAAGGGTTACTGGCAGCGTGGCGGTAACGCTTCCAATTCGTGCACTGTACTACGACAGCTCAACGCAAATTGTGAATATCTAGCCAATATGAGTTCAAATCCAGGTTTTGCCGTATTAATGCAAGACTTTGAAAATCGTGGCGTTTCAATAAAAAATTGTCCAAGAATACCGAATGAAGCACCCTTTTGCTCGATCATAATCGCAGAAAATGGTTCACGTACCATTTTAGTTTCAATAAATAATTTTCCAGATTATTCTTATGATGATTTTCGCAAAGTGGATTTAACACCATACACTTGGATACATTTTGAAGCGAGAAATTTCGACGAAATGTTCAAGATGATACAAGAAGTTTGCACATATAACAATAAAGGCAACTGCGCGAATAATCAGTGTGAACGTAAATTAAAAATGTCATTGGAAATCGAAATGGTTAGAGAAGACTTTATACCTTTGGCTGAATATGTTGATTATGTATTTCTGGGCCGTGAGATGGCAACACATATGGGATGGAAAACACCATACGCAGCGGTACACGGCTTAAGAGAATTGTTAAAGCCACAAGAGGTTTCAGGATTTCGCAAGCCTACCATTATAGCACCATGGGGATCGCATGGTGCTGCCTATTTAACGCCTGAGGATGAATATGAATTAGTACCGCCATTTCCACCACCAGCTATTGTTGATTCTGTCGGTGCTGGGGATACTTTTATAGCGGGCGTTATATATACATTGGATGTTAAGAAGAAAAGTTTACGTGATGCAGTTGAGTTTGGTAATCGCGTTGCTGGTTTTAAAATTGGTTACAAGGGCTACGATGAGATACACAAATTGTTATTAGCCGATGTGACAGAGTGCACATGTCCGCAGTACACTGTTCAAGCGTAAATCTATGTTGTTTAAATATCAAACAGTGTAATTTAAACATTTAATATGTTTAAAAAAACAAAAAGTACAATAAAAATCATTCGGTGCCAATAGATAAAATAAAACGTCGAAAAATATGTAGTAGTAACAACAAAAATCAATTAGTACTGAAAAATTTAAAAATATCGAACAATATCAAAAATGATACAATTGCAATTGAAAAGTATAAGGATCCCTTTTTTAGAGAATCATATATTTGAAAATTTCACCCTAATATCAATGTTTCGTATAAGAAGCGATGAGACTTATAAATCTAGTCGTTTAATTCTACCCGTTTCCATTGGCTGAAAGAGATTTACTTTTGGTAGAAAATGCGGAAAAATCATAAACGTTTTTCCTTTTCTTTTAATCGAAAATAGCCAAAATCTGTACCACTGTTGACATACATACAGTGAGTCAAAAAAGTTTACATACACCACAAGTTATGAACTAAAACTATTACCAACAAACCTTTAACATAAATCTTTCAAATTTTTGTTTTATAGTGTGGCGATATTCCTTAATCAAATAAGTACGTAAGTATATACGTACAAACTATTGGTTTGCGATTTGTTTTTGCAAAATTCCAAAAAACGGTACCCCATTTTTTATTTTTTATACTTCTCACTTGATCTGTTGTCAAACTTATTTCAAAATTGTGCAAAGTAGGCAGTTGAAATGGAGCGCGGTGATGAAATTTCGTTGGAAATGCATAAATTAGTACTTAAAAAAGATTTAGGCATAAATCTTTACGAAAACTAGGTAAAATGGTTGAGAAGTCTCATTCTAGTGTGCAGACAGTAAAAAATTCGAGTGTATATAATGGAATTTTGAGGCGTTAGGAAAAAACGCCCAAGGAAATAACGCCCAAAAAAAGACGAAATAACGCCCAAATTATTTTCATATAAATTTGGGCGATAATCATTTTGGAAATAACGCCCAAAAAATAAAATGACGTAATAACGCCCAAAATAAAAAACGAAATAACGCCCAAAAAATATGAAATAACAAAGTCAAGATCGTTTAATGAAACTTTAGTGAGAATTTCCTGTTTCCATCGAAGATTTATGAAGTGATTTTAAGCAGTAACTCAACTCATTCATCATTAGGGATTCCAATTTTTGGACTTTTTGCGATCCCGGGATTTCGGGATCAGAAATTTTTGAATCCCGGGATCCCGGGATTTTTCGGGATTTGTATGAATTTTGTTTTCTTCGTAAATAGAACAGAATTAAAAACAAAAATTCATAAATATTTGATTACTTCAAAAACAAGCATAAAGGTACATTGCAGCATTATATGCTTAGTTAAATACATATCGATACCTTAGAGCGCTATAGTTCTATCTCCATTTTTTCAATTATTGGGAAATGCAAAAAGAATAATTCAAACAGTGGTTATTTAGAATTGGCTGCGATTTTGAAAAAAACTATACATGCAATAATTTTACCTTAGAATATTTTAACATAATTTTGTGTTAAAAACTAATTTTATTAATTTTTAGCAAAATCAATTTAACAAATTATATGGAATTGCACTACTATTCAAATAAACGACACATTTAGTAAATTTTATGGGCGACAAGCATTTCCCGGTGTGCGTTGCGATACCTTCTTTTGTACGGAGGGCAGAGCATTTCCAATTAAACCAATGAATGTAAATTGTTCCGATGCAATTTATATGCGCACCAAAACTCATCTATGTGCATTAGATAGTTTCAGAGGTATGATACTTTCTTAAGGACTTGGGACCGCCCATTTTTCCCTTAGACATTTTTTGTCCCGTGACTCTTAATACACATAACACATCTCATTCATATCCTTTAAATGATTTCAGAGACATGAAAAATTATTTTTTTTCGAATCATGGAAAAAACAAGAAATTTTCAAAAATTTCTGGTTCTGACCTTTGGGTGAAAAAAAAAATGTTTCCACTAAAAACATGTAAAATGTCATGAAGCGTGTAGAAAAGACGAAAAAATTAAAAAATTTTCTTAAAAATGTGACTTATTTGAATATCAGAGGAGATAGCACAGTAGCGCTCTTCAAAAAATTACAGTTTGGAGATAGGATTTTTCTTAATTCTCGAATATTTCGGTGTTTTAGTGGTATTTTGACATCCCGCAGATTTCCACTTGGTAAAGAAGCCCACAAGGATACCATAACTGCAAAAATCGCAAAAAGTGGAGATAGGACTATAGCGCTCTAAGTTATTGATATATAAAATATCACACATATTTAATTAATTATATAAAATAGTGAGATCAAAGTTTTAACAAGTGTTGGACTTGGAAGAATTAACTTTTGTTTTAATCAGTTTTATTATTATTAAAATATGATTTTACGAAAATTAAAGCATTTATTATTTTATCATCCAATTTGGATCTAAATTTGTTACGTATATAACCTTCACACGAAAAGCATTTTTCTGATTCAACACTTGTTGGTTGAATTGAAGAAAGATAATCGAAAGTTTTCTGGAGGAAATAACCCCTATCACCACATTACAAAATTGTATATCAATTTCTTTCACTAAAACGTTGGATAAATTATAATACTTCCTAGAAAACAAATTTTTTGAAGTGGTATTCAAAACTAGATTTAATTTTTCTTTCAAGTTTATTGATGAGTTTACTTTAACTCTATGGCTATTGTCCTCAATTTCTCAAGAAGTTTCATTTTCAAATCTAGAGAGAACACGTTTTATCTCTACTTTAACGCGATTTAAAGATGGAGCTTTACAGAAGTCATTATTGGGACTTATCAAAAATGAAAAACTGTCAGAAAAAATCCTTTCCACGAGCTTAAAGCCGCTTCAGACTATCTGAGAAGTCATACAGAAACTCGTATGAGTTGTCAAATATGGCAACTTTGATATTAGGAATGTACATTTATTACACAAATGATTTATCAGAAGAAAACTCATATGAGTTATTTTGGCATTAGATTTGAGTCTATTTGAAAAAAGAAGTCATAGGAGTTTTCAAATTTTTAAATGTTGTTTGAAAAATAAAAAATTAAAACAATTTCACCAATATAAATTAAGAACAATAAAAAATTGACAGTCAGAGAAAAAATCATACAGAAAAACATAAGAGAACTAGTCTGAAGTGCCTTTTAGCAAAAATGATATTACTCAAAGCAGATTTATCTTTCTTTATAATATCAATAATGATTTTGATTGGTTGAAGAGTACGAGCTAATTGTTTAATAATTTTAAATTCGCTACAGTGGATCGAAGAAACCTTTAAGTCAATACAAGCTGTTTTTATGCTACTTTCAAGCATAATAAAGCGCTGCAGCATATCTAAAAGACTACTCCATCTCGTTTTGCAATCTAAGATTAACTTCAGCTCTTTATTATGTTCAATTCAATCATAATGTTGTAAGACTTTTGTTGGTGATTTTTGGAACATTCTAACAATTTTTCTAACCTAAAAAACTTACAAAAGAAATCCAGGGATTGGTAGCACTAATCCCGGGATTTTCGGGACTGCAAAAAGGCTGGAATCCCGGGATCCCGGGATCCCGGGACTGAAATCCCTATTCATCATGTATTAAACATCAAATAAATCTGGAAACAGCCATTAATTACCTCATAAATTTTCGGTGGAAACGCATTCAATGAAACAAATTTTTCATTTCATTAAATTTAGTAATAATGGTAAATCTTTCATTACCACCAAATCAATTTTTGATAATGAAAAAAATGTGACTATCACTAAATTTATTGGAATTTTTATTGAAAATTGGTAACTTAATTTAGTGATAAATGAAAAGCTTTTCACTACCACAAAATGCATTTGTTGATAGTCAAAGATTTTTCACTAACATTAAATAAATTTCTCGATAGTGAACCTTTCCTCACTAGCACTAAATTTAGTGAAAATAAAATTAACGCCCAAGTCTGAACTTTATGAACTTAAGCCTTAATTTCACTGATTAGTCATTTATTTTAGCATTAGTGCAGGTGTGTAGGTGACAATTTTTTTTTTTTTTTCATTAAAAACTATTGTACAGTCTGTTAAATAAGAGCGTGGTCATTGTTGTGAGAAAATGAAAATACCCATTGCGAAAATTCTTTTTAATATTGATTTATTTGATCGAAAACTTCAATGCAAATACATTAATAGCAGGTCCAAACACCCCCAGCATCAATTATAGCTTGACATCTTCGCGACATACTTTGAACAAGATTTTGCGCATACTCTTCTGAAAACGACCTCCAAATTTTGTGAATGCGTCGAACCAGCTGTTTCAAGTTGCAGGGTCGGTTTTTCTGAAGCTTCATCTTCATTTGCGCCCAAACGTTTTCAATTGGATTGGCATCGGGCGACTGAGACGGCCAATCCAAAGTCACGACACCATTTTGTCTTTGGCCCATTCAAGACGTTTTTGGACATGTTTTTTACTGAGCATCGGTTTTTGCAAAGTACTTCGGTATTTCCCACTATTTGCAATCAAATGATTACGAATAGTTCCGTGGGAGATATTCAAACCTTTTTGGGACAATTTCGAAGCACCTTCACGCAAAGTTAATGTTGGATTTTTCGAAAATAGAGCACAGATCAGTTTTTCCTGTTTTTCCGTCACTACACCGACAGACCCGCGATTTGGAAAGTCATCGACATTTTTTTCTTCTTTGAAGCGATTCACCCACTTACTCACAAACTGTTTCGACTTTTGCATATACTTCGCAGCCGCCGCTTGGGTCATTTTGGGACCTTTGGGGTGCAAACACAAAAAAACGGCTTCAAAGCGCGACGCGTACGCGGTACTCATTTTGGAAAAATGCTGAGAACGCATTGAAAAGAGTGGTCAGCTGATTCACTTTCACGAAGCATGAAGGACAATACTGCCCTCTGTGTGAGAAAAAAAAATTACAGCATTATACTTTACCGATCGCGAGTAATCGTGACCACGCTCTTATTTAACAGACTGTAACTAAAATTTCTCATACAAAACAAACAGTTGTTCATATGGCAAACTAACACGGTTTCTGCTTAACTAGATATAAACTAACTAAATCGGCTACATCAGGCAAGTGAGACCGGGCTATGATATGACAAACTAACCTGGTTTGTTCTTACTAACTAATTAATTAAATCGCCTTAACCAGGCAAGTGAAATGGCTTATGAACTTTTACCAACATTTTTGGCCTATATTTGGATTATTGGATTACAATGACTTTTATCTCTTTGACGTAAGCTTTACGCACTTAAGCGCTTACGAGTTAACACGTTTTGTGGAATACCCTTATTATATTTTTGGGTTACTTGGGAGTTTAGGAAAAGTTTTGTTTTTACTAGAACAGGAACAAAGTAGTGCTTGGGAAAAACTTTATTTAAATTTTTTTGCAGTTAAATATTAGGAATAAAAAAAATATAACATTAATAAAAATTTTATTTAACAAAAAACATACTAAATTTAAATCGTAAAACAATAATGTCATGCCCAAGAGAAGCAACAACAACTCAATCTTCACCAGAATCACAATCAAACGCAGATTATTGTATATTGGCTATTGGCTATTGTGTGCTGGATCTTATACATCTGTGTGATGCATATCCGGAAGAGGATGTTAAAAAATTAAGTATTTCAGGTCACTGGCAACGTGGTGGCAATTGCTCCAACATGTGCACTGTGTTGCGTATGATGGACGGAAATTGTGAATTTCTTGGAATGACAAGTTCATCGCCAGGGTTTGCGGTGCTACTGCAAGATTGTAAAAATCGTGGCATAGTAACTAAAAACTGTCCAACAACACCGCAAGAACCACCATTCTCAACAATAGTAGTATCAAAAGCAACGGGATCACGCACCATTATACATTCGGATAATAATTTTCCAATTTTTACTCATGAGGCATTTTCTAAAATTGATTTACGAAATTACACTTGGATAAATATGGAGGCAAAAAATCCAGAGGAATCATTAAAGATATTACGTGATATTTGTACTTTTAATCTTAGAAATAGCAAATGCAGTAGCAGCGGCAATCAAGATGAACAACGTGCGATAACAATTTCTTTGGATTTAGAACGTATAAAACCGGAACTAATAAGTTTAGCTGAATATGTTGATTATGTGATAATTAGTAAAGACTTGGCTAATCATATGGGTTGGAAGACGCCGTATGCAGCAGTGCAAGGTTTGAGAGGCATGTTGAAAACGCAAGAAATTGTCAAATATCGCAAGCCAAACATTATAGCACCTTGGAGTGACAAAGGAGCAGCCTATTTAAGTTCATGCGATGAATACGAATTGCTGCCCTCATTTCCACCCGAGGAAGTCGTCGACACATTGGGTGCTGGTGATACTTTTGCAGCAGCGTTTGTTTTTGCCACACATGTCCAATGTAAAAATCTACGTGACGCTGTGATTTTTGCTAATCGCGTTGCTGGCTTTAAAATTGGTCATAAAGGGTATGATGATATAAGGCAATTTTATGTCGCTGAATTAACAAAATGCACTTGTCCAAAGTAAAGTAAAAAAAATTTTTAAGTGAAAGAGAAAAATTGTAAGAAAAAATAGTAAAAAATTATGCCAGCTATGCAACAAAGTGATCAAACCCTTTTTACGCAGCAATTTGGCTAGCTATTGGGCACAAGAGAGCACCACTAACGAGAGAGCGACACTAATGAGAGAGCGCCAAGTTCGTTGGCAAGCTCAGTTTATACTCCATGACCGATATTGATCTTGTTGATAGCAGCTGATAGGTGTACGAATCCAATATTTGTAATTGTAAAGCGAAACGTTAAGCAAAACAGTTGATAAAATTAAATGTGGAATTTGCTGTGAAAATATAAACAAAAAGTCGCAAAAAAATCGAAAAACCAAAAAATTAAATCCAATAATATCCAAATCCCAAAATTAAAATGTCAACCAAATCCGAGGAGCATTGCATTTTATGCGTTGGCATGTGTGTGCTAGATATGATCCACCTTTGTGCGGAATTTCCCAGCGAAGATACTGACAAACGTTGCCTCAGCGGTTACTGGCAACGTGGTGGCAACTGCTCCAACATTTGCACTGTACTGCGTCAACTTAATGCTAATTGTGAATTTTTCGGTGTGCTGAGCTCATCACCAGGTTTCGCTGTGCTCTTACAAGATTGTCAAAGTCGTGGTATACAAATTGATAATTGTCCTCAAACAGTACAAGATCCACCGTTTTCATCGATCATACTGTCAAAAGCAACAGGCTCACGCACCATTATACATTCAAATAATAATTTTCCAATACTAAGATATGAAGATTTTCGTAAATTAGATTTGGCACGCTACACTTGGATACATTTTGAGGCTAGAAATCCTGAAGAAACGATTATAATGCTACATGATATTTGTGCTTTTAATAGAAATGTAAATTGCAAGAGGAATAGTACGAGCGAACGTAGAAAAATAACAATTTCTTTGGATTTGGAAAAATTACGTGAAGATTTCATATTTCTAGCTGAATATGTTGATTATGTATTCTTGGGTAAAGATTTAGCAAATCATTTGGGTTGGCATAGTTCCGAAACAGCTGTCCAAGGACTAAGGAGTAAATTGAAAATACAAGCACTAAATGAATATCGCAAACCCAATATTATATGTCCTTGGGGTGGACAAAGTGTTGGAATTTTAAGCTCGGACAATGATTTCCAGCTATTGCCCGTCGGTGTGCCAGCTGAAATAGTCGATACATTGGGTGCTGGTGATACATTTTGTGCAGCTACAGTGCATGCATTGCATGTAATGCAAAAAAATCTTAAGGATGCTGTCAGCTTTGGTATACGTTGTGCGGGTTTTAAAATAGCACACAAGGGTTATGATGATATAAATGAGTTTTATTTAAAGGAACAAATAAGCACGGAGCAATGAGGGTTTTTTTTTTGACAAAAGTGGGCATTTTTATAATTTCAGAAGAATTTCGTTTTTATATAAATATCAAAATTACTTTGTTGTCCCAATTACATATGTATTTTTAGATAATGAAAAATGTGTACTAAATAAAGAAAAAGTATTTATGAGAGAAAAAAACAAACAATTACATAAATAAGTACATAATTATATATGCAGACTTTGATAATCTGCATAACCATTATCCACAAAAAAATATATAAAATTTCAATTTATTATGACCCATTCCCATTTGCCGCGTTATATGTCTATTTAAGCACAAACCGGGTTAGTTTAGCATATAAAAAGCTTTTCGGTTTATGGGGGAAATTTCAGTGCATTTCAAATAAACTCACTTGCCTGGTTAAGGCGATTTAGTTCGTTTATATCTGGTTAAAAACAAGCCGGGTCAGTTTGGCATATAAAGTTTTCGATTTGTATGAGAAGTATTAGTTAGTTTCAAATAAACTACATAGATAACCAAACAAAAATGTCAGCTGCAGCCCTGAATTAAAAAAAATCCCAGTGGGAAATTATTTAATTTTTTTTCATCTATGATGTACGTCAAGATAAAATTTATACAACACAAATTGAAGCTAAACAATAAAAATTTCGCAATTTCAATAACTGTCAAAAAATTATATTACATCTTTTTTCAAAAACAGAAGAGAAAAAGAGAACTGCCAGAGCAAAAACCAGACGTAGTTTGAACGCTTACCTTTGCTAATTAGTCTTTTCTTATTTCACTTTGCTTAATCAAGACAATGAGAACAAGAGTTTAAGAGTGTAAACGTTTTATGTAATACCCTTATTATATGTAGGGTAAACTGGGGTACCTTTGACACCGGGGCACATTTGACTATTTTTTTTTTTTCGGTGTGAAAGCAGCTTTCAAAAAGCTGAAATGGAGAAACAGACCTAATAAGATGGAAACCACCGTCACGAACTTTGACAGTTCACCTTTTTTAAAGTTATTATCAAAGATTGTTAGCACTCTATAATTAATAAAACAAAGATTTTTTTGTCAATATATTTACAATAACAAAAATTAAAAAAAAAGAAAAATCTTCAAGGAGTTTTGGGGCACATTTGACTTTGGCCAAAAGGGTACATTTGACATTTGCAGAATTTATTTATTGAATATTCTGCTTGTCAGGGGCATTTTTAATAAAATGACTTTTTGAAAAATCATTTAAAAAAAAACTCTTAATAGAGTTTTTATGAAAATTTATTTATTTTATTCAATTTACAGTCCGGGAGCCGGCAATACTATAAGTGTCGTCATCGCGGATTCCGAAATTTTTAATGCAAAATGGTAATTTACACTAAGACGAATAAGAAAAGCTTGGTCAGCATGGTTGTAGCCTGGCAGAAATATTTTTAAATGATTTTGAATTATTAAATTTTCGGAATGTCTTGCCGTCATCGCGGATTTTGATCAATCTTAATATTAATCGATGATAAATTTTATAACCATTCAGAAAAAATCTGGCCGACCAAATTTTTTTTTGCCGAAAATGACCGGCAGACATTTTTTAATGGTGCTACAGTGGGTACAATTTCTCTGTTATCATGGAAATTTGTTTTTTTTTTTTTTTTAATTTACGTGTTTTAATGTCAAATTTAAAAATACCTTGGTATGCGAGCTTAGAAACTGCCGGAAGTACCCACTGTCGAACCATTAAAATAGGTCTGCCGGCCATTTTCGGCAAAAAAAAATTTGGTCGGCCGGATTTTTTCTGAATGGTTATGGAATTTATCATCGATTAATATTAAGATTGATCAAAATACGCGATGACGGCAAAACATTCCGAAAATTTAATGTGTGTAATGTGTACACTTGCATGGTGTACCTTGGACCGTTTGAGATTGGAACGAAAAAATTAATATTTCTACTCAATAGTAAGACATAGAAATATCATTGTCATGTCATTTGATGCTGCAAGCATTGTAGAAATATAACTTAATCAAAAAACTAAAGAAACTTTTTTGGAAAATCCAGCACATTGAAAAAACTGAAAAGCGGACCAAGGTACATACATCTTCCCTACTGATAAGATCGTGCAATAATTGTTGGAAATACAGGTCTTCAAAAAATTAGTGTCAAACGAACCCCTGTTTACGCTATGTATTACTTGGACATTTAAGAAAAAAACATTTTGTTTGACTAGAATAGGAACAAAGTAGTGTTTGGGAAAAAGATTATTTAAATTTTTTTTTTTTTAATATTTGCAGTTAAATTTTAGGAATAAAAAAAAAAAAACAAAAACAAAAATTTATTTAATAAAAAGTACATACTAAATTTAAAAACGTAAAACAATAATGTCATGCCCAACAACAACGCAGTCTTCACCAGAACCATGCCCAACAGCGGCAACAACAACTCAATCTTCACCAGAACAACAATCAAACGCAGATTATTGTATATTGTGTGTTGGCTATTGTATCCTGGATCTTATACATCTGTGTGATGCATATCCGGAAGAGGATGTTAAAAAATTAAGCATTTCAGGTCACTGGCAACGTGGTGGCAATTGCTCCAACATGTGCACTGTCTTGCGTAGGATGGACGTAAATTGTGAATTTCTTGGAATGATGAGCTCATCGCCAGGATTTGCAGTACTACTGCAAGATTGTAAAAATCGTGGTATAGTAACTAAAAATTGTCCAACAACACCACAAGAACCACCATTCGCAACAATAGTCATATCAAAAGCAACAGGATCACGCACCATTATACATTCGGATAATAATTTTCCAATTTTAACACATGAAGCATTTTCTAAAATAGATTTACGAAATTACACTTGGATAAATATAGAGGCTAAAAATCCAGAGGAAATTTCAAAGATATTACTTGATATTTGCACATTTAATCTCGGAAATTCCAATTGCAGCAGTAGCGGCAATCAAGATGCAGAACGTAAGATAACAATTTCTTTAGATTTAGAACGAATAAGACCGGGACTCGTACCTTTAGCTGAATATGTTGATTATGTAATCTTGGGTAAAGACTTGGCAAAACATTTGGGTTGGAATACCCCTTGTGAAGCAGTGTATGGTTTGAGAGGTATGTTGAAAACGCAAGAAATTGTAAAACATCGCAAGCCGGCTATTATAGCACCTTGGAGTGACCAAGGTGCAGCCTATTTAAGTTCCAACGATGAATACGAATTGGTACCCGCATATCCGCCTAAGGAGATCGTCGATACATTGGGTGCTGGTGATACTTTTGCCTCAGGGTTTGTTTTTGCTAAACATGTCCAAGGTAAAAATCTACGAGACGCTGTGATCTTTGCTAATCGACTTGCTGGCTTTAAAATTGGTCATAAAGGGTACGATGATATAAGGAAATTTTATGTCGCTGAATTAACAAATTGCACTTGTCCAAGTGAAAATTTTGAGTGAAAAAAAAAAATTAAGAAAAAATAGTAAAAAAATTATACAACAATTTTGCATTATGAGTGATTTTATATAGCAATTTGGCTGACCATTGAGCACAAGAGAGCGCCACTGATAGGGAAATTGTTTGGTTATAAGAGCAAGCTCAGTTTATATTCTGCAAGCGATATTGATCTTATTGTTAGCAGCTGATAGGTTTATGAATATTTGTGAATGTAAATAAAATGTAGAATTTGTTGTGAAAATACAAACAGACCTTATAGTAAACCGAATTCGGATTCATCATTAAAAAATACATCTGAAATGACTATTATTGCTTCTGTTTGGTGTTCGGATTTTTTTAAATATAGGCATTTCCATGATGTCGAACGTGACCGTCGAACACATTTAAAGTAAAAAAAATTAAAATAAACTGATTTTTATTTTTACAATATGCTTAACTTATAGCTCTTAATTAGCCCTTTAATTGGTGCTAAGTGGTGATTTTTGGCATTTTTTCGTTTTCAAGATAATTCCAAAAAACCAAGCAGTCCGCACGGGACAAAACCAGAAGTGATTTTCGCGGCCAACAATTCGATTTCAGGGAAACCTGAGGCAATATTACAATGTGACTAATTTTAGAATAGTGTGCATTGATGTCTCTTAAAAATGGTTTTGATTTTACCCAAAAATTTATATTTTTTTTTTTTTATTTAATTTTCCACTGTATTCTATACCAGGATTTCCTGGTGTACGTTGCTTCTCCTTATCTTGTGAAGTTGACGTGGCATCAGCAATTTTTTCAAAGGATCTTATTCGTCCCAATCCATTTTACACATGTACCAAATCTCATATATGATTAATTATCTTTAGGGGCGTGACATCGCCCATTTTCACATGAATATTATTTTTCCCGGCGCTCTGCACACATTTATCAAATCTCATTTTCAAAGATATTATTAAGTGATACCGCCACTTTTCTCAGTACACATTGTTTGTCTTGATGCTTTTTACATATCGTTAGCTTAAATGGAAAAGGCGTATCTCAAATTTTTTCGAAATTGACTTTTTTGCATATTCTGGTTGGCCACTCTCCAATGCACCTCCCTACAAAAATTAGGCATGATAATTTCAAAAATAGCCAAGTTATAGTCAATTTCAAAAAAGCCCTAACACATAACAAAAATTTCTTGAAAGAAAAAAGCCCTAACTCACAATACGTAGCGTTTAAATAGTGTTAAAATCACTCAGAAACTATTCTGTTAATTAAGCTGAAATATGAGAAGCTTTTTATGCTATACACGAAGGTTCCCGAAGGCCATCCGAAGGTTTTCTGGTCAGAACGAAGAACATCTAGGTATACTAGAGGAAAAACATCCATGGTAGACTATCAACGAACCTTATTTGATAGTTTTCTAAGGTACTAGAAGGTTTTCGAAGGCAACCCGAAGGCTTGATAGTCAAAACGAAGAGTATTTCGGTATACTAGAGGGAAAATATTATTGGCGGACTATCAAAAAGGTCTAACTGGTAGTTAGACATCCGAAGGTTCCAGTAGTTCACCCGAAGGCTTCCAAATCAAAACAAAGAATTCCTAGGTATACTAGAAGGAAAGCATCTATGGCGGACTATCAAAAAGCCTTAATTAATAGTTTTCTAAGGCATCCGAAGTTTACCGAAAGTCACCCGAAGGCTTCATAGTCAATACGAAGAATATCAAGATATACTGATAGGAAAACATTGATAGCATCTACGAGCTTAGTTGCTGTGGGTACTTTATTATCATAAACTTTACTTGATGTACACTTTAATGGCTTAAATTGTTGTTAGCTGCCGATTGTCACCACTTTTATGATAATCTTCCATACAAAACATAAACATTTTCGTAAAAATTTTGGTCCAATCCAATTAACTTCCTTTGTAAAGGTTTTCCTTTTCATTTTATATTGAATAACTTTAATTTTATTCATAATTTTTGATTTATTGTAAAAAGCCCTAACTCACTTTTTTTTAAATTTTTAAAATGAAAAGACCTAACACACAAAACTACCCAAAAAAACAAAGAAAATAAAAAAAAAAATCCTAGAATGAAAATTGTTGATAATTTTTGTTGTAAATTGCATTTAAAGTTTTTTTAAATGTTTGGCGTATCAAATTTTATTCAGTTTTTTCCTTCTCCTGTAAAGTATTGAAAATGTGAGTTACGACTTTTCCATATTAAGCTAACGATATGTATCAAATCTCATACATGTACGTTCAATAGTTTCAGAGATATGATGATTTGATTTTTTGACTCGCGGTTTACTTTTCTGTGGAAAACACATATGCAGTTAAACTCATAAATGTATCATTAACCATAAGTTTGACGTTAATGACTTGTTCTTACTATCTTGGTTAACCAAATTGAAGTAAGAAAAAACTAATAAGCAAAGGTCAGCATTCAAACTAAGCAGCTTGGTCTTTGCTGTGACAGTCCAATGACAATTGCTTTGTTGTTAACCAAATCACAACACTATTCTCACTTTTTCCAATAAATTTTTTTTTTTTTTTTTCGATTCGATTTTCGTTAGAATTGCGAAAGTGCTATTATTGAATTCTACTCTTTAGGGACGTGAGTTCAAATTTTGTTGAGTTTGAATTACTTCTTAAATTAAACTGGAATCGCCCCATGGTCAAAATTTAATCTCAAACGTAATAAATAATTCTGGTACTTTTTGGACAGTTTTAGTAGTTTTTTTTTTTTTTTTTTCTTAATCATCCTTAGTACAATGAAAAATGTGAAACGAAAAGAAAACAAAAAACATGAAGTCAGTGTCAGTCAGCTTTTTGTTTTTCTCTTTGTGCTGAATCCTCTTTTCAGCTTTGTGTGACCGCATATTTTGTCGATATGAATATTGAAAAATTTGCATTTAATTTTACAATACAATAATTTAATAATACAATACTATAATTTTCGCTTTGTGCACATTTACACACAAATACATTTCTAATGGTGTATGATTCAAAGTCGTGCTCCATTTCTAACTTAGTAAAAAAGGTAGGACAACTTTTTGTCTTACGAATTAATATATAGATTACGATACTTATCTAATAGCCAAATCTAGGCGTCCAAAACTAAGAAAATTTTAAGTTTCGAATGGATTCAGTGATGTAAATCTTCGAATTTTGTATTCGCGTTCGAAACGATTCGAATTCAATGATAGCACTTTCGTAGCTCTTACCAAAATCGAATCTACGATGGATTCAGTCAAAGGCCTGAATATTTATTTGAACTTTTTTTTAAGTAATTGAAATTGCAGCATTTAATTTGTTTGTTTTGTATTAATCTTATTTTGACGTACACCATAAGTGTAAAAAAAAATACATAATTTCCCTCGGGGAGTTTTTTGAATTCAGGGCTGCAGCTAACAATATTTTTAAGTTATTTGTCTAGTTCATGTTAAAATTAACTAAAATTTCTCATACAAATCGAAAATCTTTTATATAGCAAACTAATTTGGTTTAATCTTAACTAGACATAACTTGCCTTAACCAGGCAAGTGAGAATGTTCTATAAGTTTCATAGAAAATTATTATTTAGCTCGAAGAAAGAAGATTGCAACCTAACCAGAAAAATAAGTGTTTTCTAGGCCAAGTAAAAAAAAAAAACAAAAGAAAAAAACAATATTTGGGAATTAAATTTTGTTAACATTAAAAAATATGATAAGACATGCATTGAAGTTTTTTTCTATTATTTCAAATCGTAAAAAAATATTTTCAAAATCTTATAAAATAGCAGATAAGCAGTGAAAAAAAAAACACTAACATTTGAATCATTTTTAAATTGGGAATAAAAACATTTGCATGATATTTGAATTAAAGATAAAAAAAAAATTATACAAGAATTGAAGTAGTTAATCAAAACCAATGATGATTTAATAACAGCAACAACAAAATATTGTTTGTAAGGTATCTCCCAGGAAATTTGTTGATAAAAACCTAATCAGCGTTTAATAAAAAGCTTGTAAGACAATGAAATTTTCTTAAACGTATATCTAAAGTCGTGGCAAAAAGTGAAAGAATTAACCGTTGGTTATTGCAGTAAGGTTTAAGGATATTTTTTTAAGTGTTGAAATTGCCCATTGAAATGAAGTCAAGTGAGTTGGAATATGATTGAAAAACAGACTTAAATAATCAAACCTAATAAAAATGTAAACTTCTTTTCTTAACGCAACAACAGTTCTGTTTATCCTGTTTCAAATTGTTGCCATTATGCAGCAAATAAATGCTGAAAATCATTTATGGAAATTATTAGCAAAAGTAAGTAACGTTAAAAGGCAAATTCTATACAACAAAACAAAATTTTATGAAGATTTTGTATGTACCCAAATTATACACTAAAGATATGGTAAATACCGAAAGTTGAAAAAACATTATTTTTTCTTATTTCGCGATTAACTTGAAAAGAAAAAGAACCAATATTTTGAAAAAATGATATTTGGGTTTTCTTTAGAACTCTTCGAGCGCTACATAAAAACTCTTCTGCGATAAAAATTTGTTTTTCTTAGTGACCGATGAAACCTTTTCTTGGCGATTAACATGAAAACTACCAATAAATTGGAAAAGTGGTATTGGGTTTTTCTTTAGAACTCTTCAAGATCTACGCAAAACTATAATCAGAACTCATCTACGATAATTTTTTTTTTTTTTTTTTTTTTCCTCTTACCGATGGAACCTTATTTTACGATGAACTTGAAAACTACGTATAATTTAGAAAAGTGGTACGAGGATTTTCTGTAGAGCTTTTCAAGCGCTATGCAGAACTCGAATCAGAACTTTTTTGCTTTGCTGTGTTATCAGAACTCCCTCTACGTGAAAAAAGCGGCGCTGAGCTAAAGTCACGCCATCGATTTTTGGTCCAATTTCACGGAACTATGTATTTCGAATTTTGTAAAAGAACTCCTGAAATATTCCCAACGAACAAAGAACTCTAAAAATTTTTTCGGTTTTCGAAATTAGCGGAGCCAACTTCATAGTTTTGGGAGGAACAATCCACTGTCAGTCAGAGCATATATTAAGATTAAATTGACTTCCATTCAAAATTGATATTCTAATTAAAACATTCCATTTTTTTTATTCAACAGCCCCCCGCCGTTTTAATGCCCAACCTTTGCAATTCAATGAACACCGACTGGAAAGTTATCGGCGATCCACGGGATTGTCGCAAGTTCTTTGGTTGCGTCAACAATGTCACCGAACACTTGGAATGTGCTGAAAATTATTATTATAATAATTTAGCAATGCATTGCATGCCAGGTAATTGCCAGCATTCAACAAACGACGAATGCGAGGCTTATGAGGTGCTACCAGTTGCAAATGAATGCCATAAATTTACTTTTTGTAAAAAAGGCAAACGTAAGCTTTATCACTGTCCCCTTACACAATTTTTCGATAGCGATATGAGTGTTTGTCGTCCACACCAGAATTCACCAGATGCAAAATGTCGTTGCGGTGACATTGATAATAATAATATTTTTGCAAATCAAGAAAATTGTGCAACTTATTATACATGTGTTAATGGCAAAGCTCTGCTTGTTCAATGCCCCAAGGGAGAGTATTTCAATACGACGACAAACAGCTGCTTACGTGATGTTTATGCAGTTTGTTTGGCGGAACCAACTATGAGTCCACCAGTTATACCACCACAAATTTACGACATGTGTGTTGCAAATGATGTAAATGGTATACATTTTTTCAGTTCACCAAGTGATTGCAAAACCTTCTTTATTTGTGTACAAGGACAATTGTTAATTGAACAGTGTCCAGAAGGATTTTATTTTGATGATGAAGAACTCTATTGTCGTGCAGATAAGAAACATGTTTGTAAAAAACGTCATATTAATGAAAAAGAAAATGAACAGAATGGTGATAAAAAACATCAGCATCATCATATATCTGAAAAACGAAATGCTGGCAGTTCATCGGAAAAAATGCACGGTGAGGTGGCGAATTTCGAAGGACCAAAAAGGAGACCGGTTCATTCAAAATATGATACATTGCCATCGAAGTTTTTAAGATTTTTTAATTTATAAAAATAAAGATAACACATAGCAAAAACAATTGAAACTTTTGTGTTTATTCTTTAAACTGTTGTTCTACTCAGAGAATTTGAACTACTAACGGTCCATTATTCTTACTATAAAAGTGTTTGGAATTAGGTAATAGTGCGTTTCTACCGGAGATTTACGAGGTGATTTACTTCTGACGAGATTCAATTTAAATCTTAATCGAAAATAGCCAAAATCGGTAGCTCTGATTTTTTGCTATTTTCGACCAAGTGGCACCCCTTAGCAAAAACAATTGAAACTTTTATTTTTATTCTTTAAACTGTTGGTACTAGTCAGGGAACTTGAACTTCTGAACGGTCCATTATTCTTACTATAAGTGTTTGGAATTAGGTAAGTAATACTGCGTTTCTATCGGAGATTTATGAGGTGATTTACGGCTGTTTCGAGATTTAGCTCTAAATCTCGCTGTAAATCACGTGATTTGCCATACAAAAATAAAGCTACTTCTGCCGAAATTCATTTTAAATCATCGTATAAATCTTAACAGCGCTACCGATTTTGGCTATTTTTGACCAAGTGGCACCCCTTAGGTTTGATAATTAAAAGAAAAGCAAGTAAAAGATACATAGATAGTAAGAAGAAACGGAAGAACAACTTTCATTTTCCCGCATATGAGATTTACTGTTAAAATAAATCTCTTTCGGCCGATGGAAACGGATAGGATTTAACGATTTATTAATCGCGTCACAGCTAAATTCCCGGTTTTTAAAATTGAATGTAAAGAAAGCACACAAAATAATTTAGAAAAAGACAAACATAAAAAAATGGTAAAACGAAAATTTTAAAAGCGCCACGATCTAATGAATGCACCTTAAAATTTTAGTTATCAAAATCGTTTGCATTTCTTCCAACTTAACGGTGATGTTGATCCCCCACCACAAATTTACGATTTGTATGTAGCGAATGATACTGGTAAACACACTGTTCCTGAGCCAAGGATAGGTTTGACAAAAATTAATAAAGAAACTGAGAATGCAGAGTTTCCGGTCCTGTTCGCGAGATATTTCATTATTTAAAAAAAAAATATTTTTTTTGCTTGGTTCCAAGTTTGAAAAGAAATGACTACGCAGAAAGTAATTTGTATGTTTAAAGATTAAAATTAAAAAACCGGAGAATCCTACTTGAACTCCATTACGAGAAATTGAGTTTTTATCAAATTAATTTTTTTTTATAAAAAAGTTAAAGTTATATACACAAAAAGGTAACGTATTGTAATTTTAAGCCACAAAACTTGATATGACTTGAAACTACTAGACTTTTCTGTAGAAACTCAGTTTGAATTATAACTCAATCTTTTATTCTCGAACTATCCTAATCTAAAAAGTTATAGACGAAATTCTTGTGGATTGGTGATTTACACAAGACATCTTGAAATATAGTGTACCTTTTTTTTATTCGGACATTTTACACTGATCTGAAGCATTTGATCCACAAAATTTAAGATTCAAATCTTTACTGTACACCGATTTCATCTTGACACTGAAGATCATTGTCGTCTTTTATCAATATCAAAAAAACCTGATTCTAACAAATACTTCAGTGTACTGAATTATATACAAACAAATACTTCAGGTCAGTGTAAAACGTGCGAGTATAAAAACTACATTAAAATGATATGATATGACTTGGAACGCATTGGTAACTTTCATAAATTTTCAAGAGAGGGAGAGAGAGCGTAAACAAAAATTATCCACAAGAATACAGCGAAAAACTACAGTATATGCACTGAACTGAACTGAACTGAAACAAAGAAAACAAGACAGGTGCGAGCAGTATTTGCTTTTCCTTCTTTCATATCCAAGTGCTGTCAAGATATTTGCAAGCGACACCGAACTGAAGTATTTGATAAATAAAAAGCGGGTACAAGACATAACGTTTCTTGAAACGAAATGTCTTAAAACTCCAAAAAGATGTCTTGTGCAGATCCCTATTTTCTATTTACTTAATAGCTAACCGTTCGCAGAGGCGATATCGTAATCAATGAAGTTCTACTGAGGTGCGAAACTATTCTTTATCTTTATAATGAGCTATCAAATGGCCATCTATGATTTTTCTATACAAAGAAATGACTAATTTAAGATGATATCGTGAAATGCATTCACCAGAATTTATATTTTTTTTTTTTTTTTTTTTTTTTTTTTTTGCACTAAGTATACCTTATTTCACTTTTACTTTTTTCGGAATATGTAGATAAAATATAATTGAAATGTATATTTTAAGACTCACCTTCCATGATGCTTGGCAGTAAGGAACATGATTAACTGTTCTACATAATGTGACAACACATTGTGGCAAGGGTTCACATGGAAAAATTGTATAACTCATAACGAGTTCCAGAATGGTTAAACATTGTAAGCCGATTTCGTTATCTTCAACAGTACAGCTAAGGTGGCATGCGTTTCTAGAAGAATAAAGCATATCTATATTGTGTCTTGTGTCATTGTTAAAACTATTGACCAAACCAGATAATGGCACATTGGAGAGAGAACTTATTATTTGTTCAGCTTGAATTAAAAATTAAAGATTTTAGTCTTGAAAAATTTTAAATTTTTTTTCCAAATAAGCTTTCGACTTCATAAGCAATTATAAATAATGAATTTAGAACTTAATTGTAATTTTGGCCATAATGCTCTCTACAAATTGCCAATTTCCGTCAAGATCGAAATAAATAAAAATAATTATTTTATTGTAAGTATATAAAAATATGATTAATTACTACGCTACGTACTGTACAATTCCCACAACAATATCTGTATCTAAATGGGCAGCATTCCATTTTATTAAATTGACTAACATATCTAAATAGGGGCGCAGTAAATTAGCCTCTGTAATGGCAGGTATCCAAAGGAGCAAAAATTTGCCGATCTAGAAAATTGTGTTAAAAGAAATAAGAATAATATAAAGAAACAAAATAAATGTGTTGCTTACCTTCTCTTCAAAATTTTTAATGTCTTTGCCATTATCGGTAAGAGTATCTAATAATTCTAAGCGATGTTTCAAATCTTCAGGAACTTCATGGTTCTTTTAAAATAAATTTCATAAAATAATATTCAAGTCATTGTTTATTATTTGTTCGTTTTTGTACGCACCTGTATGACCAAAAAGAAATGTTCACGCAGTAAATTCAAATTCTTATACTGACTGTGTATCAACTTCTTGTAGAAGATCAACGTTGTCTGTCTGTACTCTGCAGGCTTGTTAGGTACAATTAAATCCTTAGTAAGATCCCAAAGTTTTATAATAGAGGACTTTAAAGAAGACAAACAAAACAAAAATGGTAGTTAAAAATTTAAATTGTCAGTCAACGAATTTGTATGTGCTTTAAAACATAAACCGAAGGCAATACTTTTAATGCCTTGGTAAATAACTAAACATAACCAATAAAAGTAATCTAGATCTTAAATAGCCTATCTCTATCTATATATACATCTCTATCTATATATACATCCCTATCTATATATACATACATACATATATCGTGTAACTTCTGAACGACCTGACTAAACGAAACCATATTCGCACTATATATTGCTTTGTTGTTCCACCTGGTTTATATCTATGCTAAAGCGAGAATGCTCGAGACGTTGTATCCCCCATACAACAAACATTTGTAATTTCACACCTTTACACCCATAGCAGCTATCGTTAAAAAACTATTACATAGATGTAAATAGTATCAACCAAACATCATACAAAAAGTGGCTCGGATTTAATGTTGTACTCGTACCCGACATACAAAATAACACTAAAAATGCTATATTTTTGCACCCATTGCAGCATTAATATAAAACTTAGCAGATTATAATTCCTTTCTTCTATCCAGACAGAAAATAGGTACTTAAGCCAAATAAAAAACGTAAGGCAGAACAACGTTTTACGAGCCAACTGGTTAATAGTAAAATTTCATGAGAAAGCCGTAAAATACCTAAATCTGCCGAGGCAACGTTTTAAGGTTTAAGCTAAGCAGCAAAAATATATCGAAATTTCCACAGTAAAGGTGTGACACGGGAAAGGGTTTCGCACTTACCTAAATAAGTGCAAAAGCTTCAAAATAAAATTTTAAATTTAACCCGCTCAAGGTGCTGTCTGTATGTAGGAAAGACATTATTTTAAGTTTTTTTTTAGTTCATAAAAAGAAGATGAATTTTATACCACGGTAAAGGTATATTTGTTTGTATAATCAAAATTTACGAAATGCTTTGTTTTGAAGACAAACTGGAACGTTATTCGGGTGTCAACGTTATTTAAACATCTCTGTCTGTTACATGTCTATACAATTTATAAGGAGTATACCGAAACAGAGACGGTTAAATAACGCTGCAAGATAAAAACTTAATAACCAAATCTGCAACGAAAACATCAATACGAATCAGTAGTACTTTTTGATATTTAGTTTTTAATTTTGTGATGCAATGGTTGGTATGTAAATCAAATTAGATCCATATTGATCAAAACTTGAGGATAAAAAGTTTTTCCAGTTTTGCAACTTAATAAACTTCTAATCATGCAGAATTAGTTAAATTGTACTGTTATAAGAAAATATTGTAAAAATTAAAAATTTTTAAATTTGAAAGTACTTAAACTTGGTTTGTATTAAGTTTTTGTCGCTAAGGAAAGGTAGGGTACAGGCATTTTAACCTCTTCAAGGCTTTTTTTATTGTTGCACAATACTTCAATGACGACAATAACCTATGTCAGATTTAGAAAACTTTGGAAAGTAATGAACTATACCATTTAAAAGTCATATTTGACATTTTCTAATGATCAGAATTATTCGGACGGCTTTTTTGTAAAATCGCATTTTAAACGGAAGGATAAAAAGAATGACCATAGAATCTTCATAGGATGATTGGCGAGTGCCTTTTATTCATCCTAACATTTATAGTGGAGTCAATAAAGCCAAAAAACAGGCAAAATGAGGAAATCCTCAAGAACAGCTCCGATTTTGATGATTTTTTTTTTTTAAATTTTGTTTTTTTTTATTTAAAATTAGAAACATTATGTTTTAATAAAAAAAATTGGAAAAAAGTAGAACAAACAAAAATCAAAATAGTAATTTCATATGTATTTGGCAATTCTAAATCCGAATCTGGCATTAGAATTGCTGTATCTTATATGGTCTCTGAGATATCTTCTATTTTATAGGGTCTAAAATTGTGTATATAAAAATTGTTGTCATGTTTTTCTCTAGAACGGCTTAAGCGATTTTAATGAAACTTTGGAAAATTATGTGCATTTACTTAAAGAATGAGATAGACTTTGACTTAGTTTATACTTAGGAAGAGGTGTGACACCGCTCCAAACTTTTAAGTTAATTGGGTCATATCTTTTGAACCGTATAAAATTTTTTCATGAAAATTAGTACACAGCTACTGACTATCAATGCCTTATAATGGGCGAAATCGGAAAAGTGCCACGCTCACTTTTTAACCATATAAGATACAGCAATTCTAATGCCAGATTCGTATTTAGAATTGCCAAATGCATATGAAATAACTATTTTGATTTTTGTGTGTTGTATTTTTTTACAATTTGTTTTTATCAAAACATAAGTTTTTTATATATTGTTTAAAAAATTATATAATTCCGACCGCGCTACATAATGTTTCCGACTTTAAATAAAAAAAAAGAAACAAAATTTAAAAAAAAAAATCATCAAAATCGGAGCTGTTCTTGAGGACTTCCATCTAAAAGGCTTTATTGACTCCACTATTATGTATATCGTGGTTCTAGAGACCGTCTGACTCGTAAGGAAAACGAATTTGGTCGATTCGATATTGAAGGTGTCCTTAGCAATGCTTTGAGATTAAGCTTACAAAAAGATTTGTTTCCAAGTTTTCGCCAAGTTCTATTTGACAGCGTAGGAACACTTTTTTCACAAAAAAACACACACATTAATTTTTGCCAACGGCATTAATGACCTCACCCAATATTATACATTAATTGCATGAACTTACATCTTCTAAATTCAAATTATATAAATGTTGATCGCCTAGCTCTTTAAGCGTTTTACATCTCTGTGCAACTGGAGTTTCTGGTCGTAGCTCTCGTTCAATTTCCGGGCGCAGTGAACGCTCACCAGTAGAACCTGTACGAATAAAAAAATTTTGTATCACAATTTATCTCCTATAATGATAAGTCGTCTCCTACTCCAATAGACTTACCGGCTGCATTTTTCGAAGTTTTAAAAAATAATTTAAATTTCGATTTAGAAATTTGGGCCTCTTTGTCTTTAGAACTCATTACTTTTTCCAATTTTTGCACGGTTGTACAGCAACCCGCAGTTTTACTGGCACAAAATCGACACTCCCCACGACCAATGAAAATTATCGTATATTGTATTATTTAAAGTATTTGCAGCAGGTTTTTCCACAATATTTCTTTATCCTACACTTTTCTTTGCCAACGAAAAATACGAAAAATAGCACCAAACAAAATTCAGACTCAAAACAACATTGTCAAAAAACCAGCTGATAATTAAAACAAATACAACAATAAAAACCAAAATTGATAAAAACTCAGTGTTGCTAAAATGTGGGAGTTCTTCAAAATCGGAGGAATTCAGAATCTGCTTGAATTTTTATTTGAGGATTTGTTTTAACCAACGTATAATTTTTGATATTAACTATTTATTAGTGGCTTTCTTTTTTTACTACAATAAAGATTTAAGGATTTTCGGCAATATTTTTCAGTAGGAATACACTAAATTCTTTTATCCGTTTTGACGAGGTGTCCTTATATTAAAACTTAAGTTTATTAGAACAATTCTGAAATCATACTTGCCCTTTTGAAGGTCCCTCAAAAACTACTGATTACTTGTTATACACTAAGATTGATTTTAATATACATTGGATTTTAAAAACCTTAAGTTTGTTTAAGAAGTGGTTTGAACTTCTTAATATCAACCTGCAATACTTGAGTGGAGTGAGCACGCATTGTTAGATCACAAATTTCTTCCAGAGCACAGTTGAAAAAAGACTTTTGAAGAAAAACATATTATGGAATCACCAAAATTCCCTGATTTAAAGACAGTTCTTACACTGAATTTTTCTTAATAACATTCTTGTAAGGGCTAGTTTACAAAAACATTCATAATCAAAATAATCATGAATTTTTTTGCTTCATGATTTAAACTATATTTTAGATTACTAGTACTATTTTACTACTTTTTCAATGCTATTTATTTTAATACTTTTTTGTACTATTTTTTTATTTTGTTTGGCCTCTCAAATTTTATTTGACTGATTCAAAGATTGCTATTAACCACTTATTTCATCCATCTCGTAGATTTTTTCACGAAAACTGTATTATTTTACTTCCAAAAGGAACAAATTGTGAAACATTGTACAACACAACTCTGTTTTTATGAAATATTTTACAACACAACTCTGTTTGATTTCGTGAAGTGGCATCGTTTGCTCATTCATTTCATGATTAAAATAATCACCAGATATATGATTATTTTGAATATAAATGTCTATGTAAACTAGCCCTAACTGAACAATAAATCATAATCAGAATATGATATGATTTTATGACTTTTCCCATCAACTTTAAGTTTAATTCCGTCTGTTGAAAGTCTTCGCCATCTATTTCAGATATGAGGAATTTCACTTAAAATTGAGGATTTTTTATCGATTTTTGAGGATTTTGTTAGTTTTTTATTGGCAACACTGTAAAAACTACAAAGCCAACGAGCCAACGTTCCGCTTTGAAGTACAGTCAATTCCAACGTTCCACTTTGAAGTACAAAAGTCAATTCCAAACGTTCTAAAAAACGTGGGGAAAACTGTTAAATGGCCAGAATTTGTCAAAACTTCCCAAATCAATGAAACCAAAAAGTCCCAGTAGAAATTTTTGGTGACTAAAAACAAGTCACATATGTCAGCGAGAAATTTATTATGGTGACTAAAAACAAGTCACATATGTCAGCGAGAAAATTTATTATGGTGACAAAAACAAGTCACATATGTCAGCGAGAAAATTTATTATGGTGACAAAAACAAGCGAGAAAATTGGTCATTCATCAATATATAACAACGCCCAACGACTTTTCAATTAATTTTGCTTTTTTAAAGCTGTTTTATTGATTTTTTTATCGAGTAACTCTAATTTTTATTACAAACAAAAAACTCTAACTAAAAATATTTTTTCCGATAACAAGTAAAAAGTCGGCGTTTTTGCAATTTCGAAGTCATTATTTGACATTTCATTATATCTGTTTGTTCGAAAACAATATGCCACCTGATTTTATTTCTTAAATTATAATAGACATCCAAAAAAACTTTCTTAAGAAGAAACCCCATAATATGATACTTCCTTTAAAAGTTATGGCCGATTTAAGATGACATCTTAAAATCCCATAAAACGGGTAAGACGACACAGCTTTGGACTTCATGAATATCATCTTAAATCTGCAATAACTTTTGAAAAAAGTATTGTATGGCACTTTTTAAGAGCTCGTTTTGAAGGTAAAAAGTTTTACTCTATTTTTCAAAAAACCAAATGCAAAAATTATACGCACTTTTACCCAAGCTACTTGGACTAGTAGTATCTTCAGTATTTTCTATAAAAAAAAATTGAAAAAATGCTTCTTTTTCTATCTTGTCTGTCTTTTGCAACCAGAATAAATCGGAATTGCGGAAAAAAATTTACCTGATAAAAAATTCAATTCTTACTAGTTTTGGGTTTCTTAGGACTAATAAATTCCAACAAAATTTTAAAAGCTTACAAGTTCAAAATTTAAAAAAAAAAACTAAAAGTCAGGGGTCTAATTAGAATTTATAGATTTTTTCACAGAAAATCAAAATTACAATTTGATAAAAAAACAAATTACTTTAATTACTTTTTATTAATTGAAAAAAAAGACCTAAAATCTCGAATTTTTTGAGTTATCTCAGTAAAATGCAAATGCATCAATTTTGACACATCGCTGAGGAACGAAAAATTATTTTTCCCCAAAACAAAATTGGCCAATTTGAAAAGTTAAAAGATAAGATTTATTGAGGATATGCGCCAATGTCTGAAAATAACGTCTTTTGAACTTTAAATTAAGGATTATTCGGATCACAGACCTGAGAGAAAAATACGGTTGGCAGATTTTGACTCAGTTACCGAAAAAAAAAAAAATCAATCAAATTTTTTCTCTCTATATGTTGCTTTGGAATTTGGTTTATTGGAATACAAATCCGATTTAATCTTTTTTCACCTTAAATTTTATTTAATTCCGATATCAAAGAGAATCGCATTTCAAAACATTGCTGCATTTAACGTTTTAAGAATAATTCAAAACTTCAAAATCATCAATATAGTTAGATTAGATAAGAAAACTTTTGTTTTTTTAAATTTTTCGCGCCCCTCAGAATTGTCTTTACTTCCTCCTAGGAGGGCGCGCCCCACCAGTTGAGAACCACTGTTCTAAAGCAACTCATTGGTCGGCCAACGCTCCATAGGTAATCCGATAATCCAACACTGGAACCTTTATAAAATAAACAAAGGCTGGAAAAATTTTTAAATTTGTACCGAATTTCTGTTTTATAGCATTTTCTTTTCTAAAAAAAATGTTACCTGCTTGAAGTGTAACATTTTTTTAGTTTTGCACTCTACCCTGATAAAATGTTACATTTTTTTAGATAAGAATAGAACAAAAAATTCTATACAAATCACAAAATTAAATTTCTCTCAAAATTGTGACATTTGTTTTTATTTAATTTAACAAATTTGAATTCATTCAAATGTTTGTAAATAAAAAACCAAATAAAAACTTTCAATATCATCTGTTTGTGAAAAATAAAAATTCAAAATTCTCACCCTGTCGGTTAAAAAAAGTGTAAAAATGTTACACTTTTGCCTGCTCAGAGGGCAACAATTTTTAGAAAATTTTAGAAAAGAACAAAATATTTTGACAGCCTTCGCAAGGGGCAGAAAAAGTGTAACATTTTTTTGAGAAAAGAAAACGACATTAGTCTCGCTGGCTGTTTCGCTGAGAGTAAAATTTAGCTTACTTTCTATTTTTACTTCACTAATTTACTAGTTTACTAGTACTCTAGTACAAGGTACTAGTGTAATAGGGAATGACCGTATTTCCTACAGGGTATTTGTATATTATGTACAAATTTGACAGCTATTATATACTATTACAGCCAATCAAAAGCAACCATGAAAAAATGTCAGAAAGCAATGTCAAAAAAATTGACATTCGGCGCTGAAGAAAACTTGGAAGGATTACGAAAATTTGGAGAGGAATTTGTTGATAAATACTTCGGATTAAAGTTTCGAAGGCAACATTTCATTTGAAAACTTTCCCTGCTACTGTTCCTCTGCGCTGCTGCTCCCCACGCACTGGCTTTCTATTCACCCTCTGACAATGTCGTTGAGTTAACGCCCTCGAATTTTGATCGTCTTGTCATAAATGATGATTCCATTTGGATTGTCGAATTTTTTGCACCATTTTTTGTCAATCATTAGTGCCGGAATATAAAAAATTAGCTACAGCATTGAAAGGTGTTGTCAAAGTTGGTTCCGTCAATGCCGATGATCATCGCTTGGTAGCCAATATGGTGTAAAGGGTTTTCCCACTATAAAAATTTTTGGCACTAACAAACGGCAGAAGCTGAATCGCTGGAGCTAAAAAGAAGGTACAAGCAAGCAGCTTTAGGTGGTGGTAGTGGCAGCAGTGGTGGTTCTTCAAGATCTGATGATGCGGTCATTGAACTCATGAACTCACAGATGATAATTTTGATAAATTAGTACTGCAATCTGATGATGTTTGGCTGGTGGAATTCTTTGCAAAAATTTGGGGTAAAATTGCAGTTTAGCGGCTTTTCGTATTTTTAAGGGTAGAAAAAAAATTTTGCCAAAAATGGGTTATTTTGGACTCCCACATTACCAAAATGGCGGGGGAGCTCATCGTTCGGATCTGGTTTCGGAGATATAGACATCGGAGATCCGGATATATCTTCTATGTAAACCGCTATAAGTTGGGAACCCCTAGATGGATTTTAATAATATTGGTGCCATATGAAAGGTATTTTACCGTGCTATATAATTGTTCCACAAAGTTTTTAATTCCGAGTAATATTTTTATTGGCCCTATGCTCCTCCTAGGAGTTAAAGGAGAATACACATACATACAATATTTTTCGAGATATGACAATTTTTCAAAAATTAACTTACCTTTACTAATCCGCGGCCGAAGGCCGCTGCGAAGCCGGTGTTGGATTTTTAGGAGTTTTAAATCCTGAGTTGCGGCCGCAGGCCGCCCACTTACCCCTACTCTTATGTAAAACTACTGTGGCTAGCGAAGCCCGTGTTTGATATACTACAACAACAGCAAAGTTTTCGCAAAAAACGCAAAAACCGCGGATTTTGACTCACCTTATTTTAGACGTTGTAAGAAGACAACAAGAACAACTTTACTACTACTATAACAACAGTAATTTTATACAAAAGTAGGGGTAAGTGGGCGGCCTGCGGCCGCAACTCAGGATTTAAAACTCCCAAAAATCCAACACCGGCTTCGCGGCGGCCTTCGGCCGCGGATCAGTAAAGGTAAGTTAAGAGAAGGGGTAAATAGCCTGAATTTTTGAAAAATTGTCATATCTCGAAAAATATTACTTAGAATTAAAAACTTTGTGGGAGAATTATATAGGACGGTAAAATAGCTTTCATATGACACCAATATTATTAAAATTCATCCAGGGGTTCCCAACTTATAGCGGCTTACATAGAAGATATATCCGGATCTTCCGATGGCTATATCTCCGAAATCACGCAAAATTCTTGAGCTCCCCCGCCATTTTTGTAATGTGGGAGTCCAAAATAAGCCATTTTTGGCAAAATTTTTTTTCTACCCTTAAAAATACGAAAAGCCGCTAAACTGCAATTTTACCAAATTTGGCCCCTGAATGGGCTTAAGCTGCTAAAGAATTGAAGGGAAAAGTGAAGTTAGGTGCATTGGATGCTACTGCTCATCAATCGAAGGCTGCGGTATTTGATAAGAATATGTAGTCAAATTGTTAAGGAAGATCGGGTCTTCGCACCGGTTAAAAGTTTCTCTAGTTTTATAGTTAGTGTGATCATGTGATCATTTATGTTCTTAGCTAAAAATTTGTATTAGAAGTTTGGAATGATTTTCTCACCATTTCCGAAATTGTAGAAATGTAGAAAGATCAATGTTGGTATAACAATTCTTTCTCCGTGTTAACTTGTCTGCCTATCTTCTCTTCTTATACGAGATAAAATTGTATGTACTTATGTATGTTTGGAACGGGCAAAACTTTTTCTCGAAAACGGCTACACGGCTACAGCGACTTTAATGAAACTTCGCATCGCATTAAATTTTAAATTTGATGTAGTCATAACTCGTAAACCATCCAAGGTATTTGAATGATATTTGATAAGCGGGTACGGCTTAATAATACCTTGTAACAAACAAAAAGTGGGCGGGATCAAAGAAGTGGCACGCCCACTTTTTAGCCCTTGAAAATTTTGATTCAATATTACTCGAAAACGACTCCAACAATTTTGATGAAAATTTAGGAGATGATACCTCTGGAAACAAGTATTAATATGTGATATGCCGTTATATTGGAAAAACTCGGTGAAGGGCGTGGCACCGCCCACAAAAATATAATACGGTATAAAAAGAAAACTAATTAAGTAATCATTCTAAAATTAACTGTGTGGAGCCTACTTGCTATAAAGCATTTCTGATCTGAAAGTGGGCCAAATATCGCCGTTGCGCGTGGAACCTCCCATACAAGCAAAATACGTTAAATGCTATTTCTCGCAAATTTTACAAGGTATTTTAATGAAATTTGGTATGTAGGTACTGCTTAATAATACCTTGCAACAAACGAAAAGTGAAGGGATCGAATAAGTGCCACGCCCACTTTTTAAACCTTGAAAATTTTGATTCAATATTACTCGAAAACGACTCCAACAATTTTGATGAAAATTTAGGACCTGTTTTGTCTGCAAACAAGTATTAATATGTGCTAAGCCGTAATATTGGGAAAACTCGTTGAAGGGCGTGGCACCGCCCACAAAAATATAATGCGCTATAAAAAGAAAACTACTAAAGTAATCTTTCTGAATTTAACTGTAGGAAGTCTTGACGTCACAAAGTTTATGGTTCACAAAATTTTTGTGACGAAATATGAAGTGAACGAAATATGTATTAAGTGTTTTTAATGCTGAAAATGAAATTGATTATATTGGAAGCACTTAAATGTAATAAACTGATTTTGAATGCTATCAGACGAGTATATTTATTGCTACGTTAAAAAAGAGCTAGTTTTGCACTCCGAAAGGTATTATACACCAAAAAATCACAACCTTTTACACATTTACGAAATTCAATTTTGATCCTTGTTGGAACTCATTCCCTTCCACAACGACGAACCAAACAGTTGTAGTGTTCTTTTGCTAATTTTTGCGAAGCTTAAGTGCAGGTTCACACGACAAACTAAATTTTCGGGCGATAGTAGTATTTTTAGGCAAGCGGTGGGAAGCGGTCCCTCCGTTTGCCTACAAAAAGTACTATCGCCAGACGATTTAGTTTGTCGTGTAAACCAGCACTAAAGCAACATTCACATTAGCTGTGTTTTAGCCGACAGTTTTCAGTGTTTAACTAACCACTTTCTGAGAAACGTATGGAAAAGCAACAACTAAAGTGCTTAATTTAACACAGATAAATTTGAGTGTTTAATTATTAAGCATAAAGTAGACTGTTAATGTTGCCATACTACACTGAATATAAGCTGAGCTTAAGCTGTGTTTAATAGGATTTTAATATAGTGGCACCACATTTTTACCGATAGTCTGGGCAAGCGGAGGGAAGTAGGGAAACTGATGCTATTGTGGTATTGCTAATGTTTAGGTGGAATTTGAAAGAGAACCGTTGGATCAATTTCAGTCAAATTTTGTTATGCTAAGCATTGAAGTATTGGCTACAGAATATATTTCAATAAAACGAGCACAATTTCATTAAAAAAAGTTATTGAGCAAAATCAGGAAAAAGTCAAAAAAGCTGTTTTCAAAAAGTTGGGAGGTAATGTGGTATAAATGGTGGCACAATGTGGTATATATGCTGATCAGTACCTGTAAACTGGGCTGGTAATGTAGTACATATAAGTAGGCTAATGTGGTATACTTAACCATACAACCAAATATAAAGTTTGAAAAGCATGAAATAAATTCATAATAACATTTACATTGGTTCTCAAACTCATAGTTTTTAAAAAAAAATAAACAGCAATCAAATAATGCTAAGAATAACAAGAAATATTCATATACCACATTAGCGAATCCCAACTATTCCACACTGGCCAATTTTTAGAAATTACAAAATTCTAAAAATAAAATGGGAAACTTTGTGAATTTACACAGTTATACTATGTTTACACCAAAGATTTATAACGCGATTTACGGCTTTTTTGAGATTTAGCTCTATACCTTGCCATATATCGCGTGATTTACCATACAAAAATATATCTACTTCCAACGTGATTTAATTTATATCTCCTCATATATCTCGGCAGGGCTACCTTTTTTTGTTATTTTCATGCATATGGCACCTTCAAACTTTAATAATTTGAAGTTTTTTTGACATTGATGTCATAAGTTTGTTTACTTTTTCCAAAATAAAAATTGAAAACAATCATGGACTAGGAATAAATGAAATGCACAGCATATTACAGGCCAATGACACCAGCTTCATAGCCGTGGACTAACGTATTTAACAACACACTTCCATTAGTGGTGGAGGCGCAAAAGATCCTGGTTTGGTTAAGATCGCAGACAGTCATATGAAGTGAATGAAAATCACTATATCCCGACGCTGTACGACTTTATTCATTGCTAAAAGGCGGTGATGTGGATAAAATTGCCTCCAAGCTATTGTCAAATTGTAGCATAACCGAGAATCAAATATCCTATTCACTGTTCGTTAAAGCGGTGGACAAATCTTCGCCAAACTCAGACATTGTTGACCATTCATAAGAACAGCGAGCTACTAATGGATATTTGGCCTGATTCGTAATCCGTGTGTTTCAATATTTAGGAACTCAATGATGTTTATAAACTTAAAATTGTAGAGTTACTCAGCAAATAAAAAGATATAACTTAATAGGTGTATGTTTTTATTTTTATTGATGTTAGTATGAAATATACATATGTCACCTTTAGGTACTTCAGGTAATGATCAAATTGTTGGCCATGGGCGGCAAACGACTAAGGCGATTTGATAAAAAGCAAAAAGCAATGATAATGCCATTGTGTTCCAAAACTTATAAGTTTTTTTCCGCATCCTTGCTACCAAATGTGCATAATGTACTATGAGAAACTGCAACAGTTGATAGCTTCTTTTTTGATTCAACTTGCAGTTGTCTAAATTCCTAACTTTAAAGGTACGATACACATTATACATCCTTGATGTGATCTTCAAAACGACGTCTATCCGGGAAAACAGACACTGCGTAGTTGCTATCTAATAAACAGAAAATATCGTTGATGAAGCATAAATGTCCATAAAGACGTTATTATGGGAAATCATATTAGGTTACTTCATCGCGTGTCTACCTCCAAACATTAAGTGTCTCGTAACTTTGGATGGTGGCAATTGCTGTAACCCAACCAATCTAAACAGGATCCACGAAGTTGCAATTTCTGAAACATATTGAATTCAGTTTTGCGACAGCCTCGATAAGATTATTGTAAAAAAAAAGGAAATATAACGTACAATCAACTTTTTTTCCAATGCTTATAAACGTTTATGTTTTAATAAATATACACGAAATTTAAATATTTTTTAATATTTATGGCAAGAACTACATTGTTCAACAACAAAACAAATGTCTTTCAAGAATTGACATTTAATGTCAAAAATAAATCCTATTCGGCCGGTGTAAACGGGTAGGATTTAACATCATGATTTATTTATATCTTCACAGCTAAATCTTTGGTGCAAACATAGTATTAAATACTTATTTCATTGAATATAAATAAAACTTCACCAAAAAGCAACTTTTTCTTAACAAAATTTTTTTGCAAAAAATCCGGAAAAATAAGTTATGTTATGACACCGGAAAAATTTTGTTTGGTGTATGGCAGCAACACATCCCTGGTTTTTCGTGTTTTCTGATAGGATAAAAACAGTGACGTTCACAGGTTCTTTCCCAATTCGGAGATATGCGACCATACCACATTGAAAAACTATACCACAATAGCATCAGTTCCCCTAGTGCGGAAACAAAAAGCAGAGTAAAGTAAAACCAAATAAGAGGGAGATAACACACAAACTCGTTTTAGAAGAGCAGTGATAACTCCGTGTTAACATGCTGCCTTCTAAAACAGCTATTTATTGCTGCTAGTATAGCAAAAAGTGACAAATAAAACATAAAAAAATGCTCTCAAAATGCTCCCGTTGCAACTCTTCCTTGAATTTCTTGAATTTGTGCATAATTATCTACGATGTGGGGTGTCACACGAAGGGCACGGGCACTTCGAGCTTGTAGGCAAATGGAGGGAGATGAAAAGCACCACTTCCCGCTTGCCTACAAATTTGACGTGCCCTAAGTGCCCGTGCCCTTAGTGTGATTTCACTAGTACTGTTTCATAACCATATATGTTATAATTTTCAAGAATTAAAAAAAAAAGAATTTGACTTTAATTTGGATATTTCTTGATGCAGGATACTTTTTATCTGTGCTGACTTTTAGAGGATTTCATGGTGGCAGCACGGTTTGCAATTTCTAATAGGTTTTCTTTTCTAAAAAAAAAGTTACCTGTTTGAAGTGTAACATTTTTTCAAAAAATGTTGCCTTTTTTAAATAAGAATAGAACAAAAATTCTACAAATATATTTTCTCTTACAAATGTGACATTTGTTTTTATTTAATTTAATAAATTTGAATTCAATCGAATGTTAGTAAATAAAAAAACTTAATAGGAAAGTCAACATTCAAAAATCTCACCCCGTCGTTTGAAAAACGTGTTTGTAAAAATGTTACACTTTTGCCTGCTCAGAGTGCAACAAATTTATAAAAATTTTAGAAAAGAACATTTAATATTGACAGCCTTCGTGTGGCGCAGAAAATGTATAACATTTTTTAGAGAAAAGAAAACGCTATAATATCGTAAAAAAAATGCAGCAGTATTGCCGAATTGATACAATTGTAAGACATTATTGAGAACTATTTTTTTTTTAATTTATAATCCTGGAGTAACTTTAATTACTTCCGTTGCTTAAAACGCGAATTATAGTAATTTTAATTTATAATCCTGAACTCAACTGCGACACTGAACTGAAGTGTGATAAATAAATAGCGGGTATAAGACATAACGTATCTTGAAACGAAATGTCTTAAAACTCCAACCAGATGTCTTGCGCTGCCCCTACTGCGAATATCTTCTGTTCGTTGCGTTTTCGGGACATCGAAGCTTAAAGAAGAATGCTCCCTAAAAACTCAAAAACATAAGAAAACATCATTAAATCTAACTTTTCTTGAAATTTCTTCAGTATTTCTGTACTCTTTAAGCCGCGATATCACGAAAATAATTCAACAAGCAGACGATAACCATCATAGTCGTAACCATCCAGAGCAGAAAATCGCCATAATTTGAAATCTGAATGAAGTTCTTAAATCGGTCCAATGAATTTTTGCACAAGCCGCTTTAAATGAAAAAATTCTTTTCCCACAGAATACATTCATTATACGAAGTTCATTTAATATCAAGCTATTTCTTCACTATATACACTAAACTTGACCTCACTTAAAAACATGCTATAATTACTTATACTTCATTGAAATTCTTTCGAAAATAATTAGTAGAATTTTTATACTGCATTCTCACACATTATGCATTACTCATTGGGAGTGCAGTGCAAAACCTACGTAGCAAATGTGGTGCAAAAATTAACAACATCATCGATTAAACGAAATAAATGGCAAATGAATCGCTGAAGCCTGTCGAAATGTTTGCACGCACGCATGCACCCGGGCCATAAATCAATGGCAGGCAGGAAAAATGCGTGTGTGTTTATCATGAGCGCAGACAGACAGAGAAACGGACAGACAGACAGGCATATGAACCAGGTCATAAAGTAATACTTCTTTCAGCAATTGCTCTTGCTGTTCCTATTGCAATGGATGAGGAGGACAACATGCAGCGTGTTCAGATTTATGAATATTTAGAAGCTACAACGACTACGACGCGCCTTGTCGTTCCAACGACACACTTGAATTGTAGCCTGTGTCTTGTGTTGTTGCATAGCGTCGCGTTTCTGACCATGAAGTGTTAGGAGTTGTTACCAACTTCTTGCTATCTTGCTGTGTAAGAGCTGGTTCACACGACAAACTAAACTGTCGGGCGATAGTACTTTTTGTAGGCTAACGGAGGGACCGCTTCCCACCGCTTGCCTAAAAATAGTACTATCGCCCGACAATTTAGTTTGTCGTCTGAACCAGCAGTTAGTTGCTGCTATTTGCAATTATAAATTGTTATTGCTGTTATTTATTGCCAATATTCTTGATTTGTTTTCTTCTGTTTTTTCTTGTTAATCTGGGTTTGTTCTAGTTCATCTAATTCATGCTCCAAGTTATTTGCATTTTTATAAAATAAATTTTTACTGAAGTCTGATTTTTCATTTTGACTTTACTTTATTTTTTTTTTCCAATTTCAAAATTCAAAATCAGCTGGTACTTGGAGAAACTTTCCTCGTACCAGCTGGTACGAGTTGGAGAGTTTCATAAAAACAGCTAGTACGAGTTGGAGAAAAAACAATTGTTTTTCTCCAAATTAAAAATCAGACTTCAGTAAAAATTTATTTTATAAAAATGCAAATAACTTAGAGCGTGAACTAGATGAACTAGAACAAACCCAGATTAACAAGAAAAAACAGAAGAAAACAAATCAAGAATATTGGCAATAAATAACAGCAATAACAATTTATAATTGCAAATAGCAGCAACTTACACAGCAAGAAAGCAAGAAGTTTGTAACAACTCCCAACACTTCATGGTCTGAAACGCGACGCTATGCAACAATACAAGACACAGGCTACAATTCAAGTGTGTCGTTGGAACAACAACCGCACTGATACTTTTTGTCACATAAAAAATAAAAACAACAAATTGCAGTTTTAATTTGAAATAACAATGCAGAGTTTTTCCATAATATAGAAAATGAGGTGAATATTGGAAAATTTACTTATTTTTATTGGAATATGTTTTGCTCGTACGACTTAATTTTCGTACAAAGTCGAATCCTAAGCCTAAGTGGTCGTGCACATATAACGAAGAACTTTAAGGAGGGGAGGTGGTCATCGTCCTTGCATACCCTTTAAAAATATTAGAACAAGTGTAAGCACAAATACGTGTGGAATAGATAGTATCACAAAAAAATGTTCGCTTTAAACTGCCCATTTTGAAAGCTTATCGGTTTTGATTTTTAAGGAAAAAAAATTTTTTTTTTCTGCCTTTAAATAATAAGCGTTTTAATTTTTTTTTCCTTAAAAATCAAAACCGATAAGCTTTCAAAATGGGCAGTTTAAAACGAACATTTTTTTTTTTTGTATGGGGATCGATACTATCTAGTGTGGAACTCAGTACACGTGAGAGGGGTGAAACTAGTATATAAAAAGTAAGCCATTTCGACCAGTGTATGGTATATATGTTCAGCACTTACTAAAGTGATAGCGCCCACTCTTCGACCAGTGCATAGGATGGTTGGGAATCGAAAAAAATGGCGTTATTTTTGCCGTTATTTCTGAATGTAAAATTAGTCCATAAGGATCCAAAATTAATGTCAAACAAATTTCGTGCCATAATAATCGGTTATTTGTCTTATATAAATTTTTCAACTTAATATTATCAACTTCACATCATCAGATAAACATTTCGTGAAAACAGAGCTCAGTTTTATTCATTTCTAACAAAATGTCAGCCAATTCATATTTCGACATTACTTTTGTCCCTTTATGTACTTACTTTAATAAATCCGTTGAATGGCAGCGTAATTCATCCAAAGGTGCCGTTTTTAGGTGAAATATTATTCGTTTTGTCATAATTTTACTAGAATCCGTTTTTTAAGGCAACACAAATCAACAACTTAACAAATTTTAAGTAAAAATACTAACATGAAATCCTAGAAACGCTTACAAAAATTCTGATGTTACCTTATACTTTCACACAATAGGCGCGCACAAAATATCGGTTCGACGTCAACTGTTAGTTTGTTAATATAAAGTAATTAATGAATGTAAAAAATTAAATTTATAATTTTTGACATCAATTATAAGCCTGGAGAGTATTTTGATTTAAAAATATGTTTGAAACCGTGCATAGTTTTTTTATTTTTTAACAAAACTCAAAAACGTACGAAATTAGGAACTAGCCCGTAATTCGGTACACTTATCTTAGCTACCAAAATTCATCGAAAAACCTTCTAGAGTTTGCGAGATATAACGGAGTGTAACTAAATGTGACGACAAAAAGATTCGCAAAAACATGCAAAAACGTTATTAAAACATGTTTTGTTCGTACGACTTAATTTTCGTACGAAGCCGTATCCAATGTAACATTAGCCTAAACTATCGCCGTTTTCCACATTTTTATTATTATTTGAAGGCTCTGGATTGCACTACGACCTGAAAGATCTTTTGCACAGACATTTTTTCTTATAATTCAACTAACGTCTAGGCTTGCAGTCCTTACGCATTATTTATTTTCTTCATCGTGAGTACGCTTTTTATGATATAGGTAGCGATATGCTTGATGGATTTGGATAAGATTAGTGATATTCAAACAAGATAAAAAATTTGCTATAAAAAAAATTGAGTCTGTGGTGCTGTTCCCAATATATTAATTTTTATCTAAAACTTAGACCAATCGTTTTCTGAAAATAATTATTTTCCCGAAAAATGTGTAATTTACCTAAAATTTGTTAGCAAAATGAAGAAACCTATATTTTTCTCTTTCATCTGGTTTAATACTATACTTAAATAAATAAATAAAAATATATATAAATATTTGCACCTGAATAAAAAGCATTTTTTCATATAACAATAAGAAAAAATACATTGAAGGTATTCAATAATATCAGGTGTTGGAATTAATTTTGAGCATTTATTTAGAAACAACGGTACAATGTATATTATTCAAAGTATTGTCCATCGTTAGCTACAACATTTTCCTATCTTTCTGGCAGCATATGGATTCCGCGCCGGAAGAACGACTCGTCTTTTGAGGCAATCCACGAATCGACCCATTTGTTGGTATCCTTGTAAGAAGTGAAGCGCTGCTCAGCCAAGCCATGCGTCATCGATCTGAATAGGTGGTAGTCGGAAGGGGCTATGTCTGGGCTATAAAGCGGGTGGGGTAGCACATCCCAATTCAGCACCTCCAACGTTTCCTTGACGGTTCTTGCAACATGTGGCCGTGCGTTGTCATGCTGAAAAACCACTTTGTCGTGTCTTTTGGCATATTCCGGCCGTTTAACCTTTAATGCTCGGCTCAATTGCATCAATTGTTATTGGTAGCGTTTACCAGTGATGGTTTCATTAGGTTTTAGTAGCTCATAGTACACGACACCCTTCTGATCCCACCAAATACACAGCATAAGCTTGGCGCCATGAATATTCGGCTTGGCCGTCGATGTTGATGCATGGCCGGGTGGTCCCCACGATTTTTTTCGCTTAGCATTATCGTAATGGATCCACTTTTCATCGCCAGTGATAATACGATACAAAAAACTCTTCCTTTTATGCCGTTGAAGCAGTTGTTCGCACATGCAAAATCGCCGTTCAACGTCTCTCGGCTTCAACTCGTACGGCACCCAATTTCCTTGCTTTTGAATCATTCCCATGGCCTTTAGGCGTTTGCCGACCGTTGATAAGTCGACTCCCAATGATTCTGACAATTCTTGAAGGGTTTGACACGGGTCTTCATCGAGCAAAGCCTCCGATTCCTCATCTTCAAACTTTTTCGGCTGGCCCGGACGCTCTTTGTCTTCCGTATCAAAATCACCACTTTTAAACCGACGGAACCAGTACTCACAAGTAGAAATCGATGGAGCATAGTCCCCGTAAGCCTCAGTAAGCGTGCGTTGTGCTTCAACCGCTTTTTTCTTCAAATGGAAGCACAAAAGTAAACCTTCCCGCAAATTGCGTTTTGTTGGAACGAAAGTCGACATGTTCACAGAGTAAAAAATATATGTTGTTTACACTTCAGTGGAATGACACATACTGAAAAATGAAGCTTAGACAATGTGCTTTGAAATGAATATAGTCACAGGTGTGCCCGATGCGATCTATTGATAGTTACGCCATCTCTTAGAAAACCTTTAAAACTAATTCCAACACCTGATAACAGAATGTTATTTTGTCTTCTAGATATATTTTATCATAATGTGTATTGAATATTGACGTTAAAGTCTTGTTTATAAAATGGAAACAAAAAAGAAAAATTTTAAAAAATTGTTAAGAAAAATCTTTACGAAATCGTTACGAAAACTCTAAACAGTTTCGAAAAACTATGAATTTAGAAAAAATCGGAACATTTGGTTTGTTGGGTTACTATCGCCCGACAATTTAGTCGTGTGTGTGAACCAGCTCTAAAAGTCTGCAAAAAATTTTTCACAATTAATGCGAGGTCACGAGCACGTAGGGCACTTCGAGTTTGTAGGCAAACGGAGGGAAACGAAAATCACCGCTTCCCTTCGATTTCCAACAAATTACAAATAAAGTGCTCTACGTACCCGAGCCCTTCGTGTGAGTTTACATATACAAATCAGATTTAAACAGGAAAGTTGTGCAATTATTTATTTTATTTGCCGTGTAAACCAGGTCTGAATAATGCATATTTTCTTCAGGTTCTGGCAACACTGTCAATAACGTGAAAAAACCTTTTAGGAGCCGAAAATAAAACTGATCATCGTTCGCAAATTTAGAAAAACTAAATATTTCAATTTATAAAAGACAGTTGAAAGTTTTTTTTAAGTGCTAAAGTATTGGGTTAAAAGATTTATAGTTGTGGCCTTCAAATTTTCATCTTTTTTCTGCGAATTTGGTTTTTTCTTTTTTCATCAGTTGAAATCAACTCAAAGGTACCAACATAAAAATTTTGTTAATATTTATACCTAACTTATTTCATATTTTCTTCATTTATTAGGTAAGTAATGTGGAAAAAAATTGTGAAAAAAAGGGATTAATTTGAATTAAAATGAATTTCGCAATGCAATCATGTTACCTGCGTCGTGCACATCTGCCCCAAGCCAACGCACTGACCTCTGACATTTTTTGATGTGTGTTTTGTTGCTACATAACAGTTAATCAATGTGCCGCTATGGTGCCGCGAAAAAGCCGCTTGCCTTGTGCCATTTTCTTTTTCATTGAATTTTGTATTTTTTTTGGAAAATGTAATTTCAATTGAGAACACCTTATTGTTTTAATAATCGGTGTTTTGTTCTACTCCACAATTGTGCTTTGCTTTTAAACTTGGCTTGTTTTGTTTTGTTATCAAAAAGTTTCCCTCGGATCGCGTTATAGCCATTGGAAGATGCGGATATACTGTTGCTCACAAAAGTATTTGGAATTTGAAATTTTTTTAAAGAATCTTCAAATTTTTTAACTTCAAATCAATTTTTTTAACTTCAATCTTAATAATTATAAGGAAATGTCTATACGGGGCGTTCCGCGTACGCGAAAACTCCTCTCTCTCTCAATTTACTCAATTAGCGTACGCGAAACTCAATTAGCGTACGCGAAACTCAATTAGCGTACGCGAAACTCAATTAGCGTACGCGAAACTCAATTAGCGTACGCGAAATCCAGTGAAGTTTTTTCCCCCCGGGGAACTTGATTAATTTATGTATTGATCCGCGGCCGAAGGCCGCCGCGAAGCCGGTGTTGGATGTCTGACGGGTTTAAATCCTGAGCTGCGGCCGCAGGCCGCCCACTTCCCCTACTTTTATGTAAAATTACTGTTGTAACGAAGATGCGTCCCGGGGGAAAAAACTTCACTGGATTTCGCGTACGCTAATTGAGTAAATTGAGAGAGAGAGAGGAGTTTTCGAGTACGCGGGACGCCCCGTATAGACAGACTCTAATTATAATTCGGTAAGTATCTAGTTTTATTTGTTAAAATAAACTTTCCTAAAATGTAACTTAAAAATGCAAAAAAGAGCTTATTAGCAAAATCCTACTTAAATTCAATACACAAGTATTCGGGAATCTAGAAAATATGGCAATATCTTACACGAAATCAAAGAATAATCCAAAAGTATTGGCGACACTCTTAATATTCAACTAACAGTTAGTTTGGGTAGCTCTGTTCTGTTTTATCTTTTTTTTTTTTTTTTAAACGAAAGTCTTCGTTTTTTAGAAAAGTAAGATTGAAGAAAATCAGATGAAACCAGACCCGTGCACACGGGGGTGTTTTGGGGGTTCAAACCCGCCCCCAAGGAAGGTCTTTTACACATATAATGGTACAAATTTAGTGTTTCCTCGTTTTTATATATGAAAACCCCTCCAAGAGCAAATCCTGCCCACGGTGCTGTGAAAGAAAAAAGTTCCATAATTCACATAATTATAAGTAAGGCCAACCGCAAGAATCGCTTACATATATACTTGACAAACACTTTATGTAATATTTTGTCTCGTTTCTAGAAATAACGCTTGACCTAAACCATTCGTTGCAAAATTTAAGTGCTTTTTGCAAACTCTAAGCGCTTTTTGCGGTTGGCCGTACTTATAAATGATTTGAGACGTTGAGCTCTTCCATTATAACTAGCATTTTTGATTGTCCTGTGATCAGTTTGATTTGAGGCGTTGAGTTCTTCCAATATAACTGGCATTTTTGATTGTCCTGCGATCAGTTGCATCACTTATGTTTACTCCATTTTATTAGGTGAGGTTTCTATTAATGTGCACAGCTGACGTTGATATTTAGTTTTTCTTATGATATCCGACCTGTCTCGAATGCCTAGTTTCGATTATCTACCAAAGCGTTGTGAATTACACAGTGCAACATTTTTCAAGTCATTGACGGTGAACTAAAATCCGTTATAAGGCGTCGAAAGTACTCGCCGAAACAAGAAATTCTGCCAGAGCGTTTTACAAAGTTGACTCATATAAGGATTTTATGGTAATTTTTGCGATTTTAAGGCACTAGATGAATTTTTTTCGGTTAAGTTTGTTCGGCATTTTTTTCTTCTATACAATAGCTACAACATTGCTGAAGTCATCAAAACAATATCTCGGCTCGTTACCGAGATATAGCCATATGAAAAATTGCTCAAAGTTGCAATTTTCAGCTGGATAATTATAATTATAATGCTGAAAATTGCAACTTTTTGCCTCAAATTGGATTTTGAGCGATTTCGGGTTAAAATTGTCTACAAAAATATTCCTCGTAATATCCTGCATAAGTTTACTAAACACATAATACACCTCAAACGTAAGGATCATATAGTTAAATTCATCGATTTAACACAAGAATGCGCTATTTTTGTATTTTTCATGTACAGTGGATTAAAAAACTTCAAAAATCGATTAAAAAAAATCTGACGTGCTGGAGAAAAACGACGAGACACGGGTATTTTTTTTAACGCCTACTTTAAGATTTTTTTTGGATTTTCTCATGCGTTTTACAAAAAGTTTTAATTATCGAACAGTTTATTAAAAAAAAAAAAAACCAAAAAAATAGGGAAAAACGCATTTGGTAACTTTTCAATGAATTGTATCCAACTTTTGCATTTTTCCATCGATTTTTTTAAGTGGTATCTTATTTTCTTCACAAATATATAGTCTATATATAAAAAAGTTATTTCTTCTTGTATAAATCTGCAGTTGATTTTGATTTTTCGTTAATTTTTTCGAAAAAAAAAAAAGTTTTTTTTAGAAATCAATTTATTTCGCCGAAATTAAGAAACCAACCAAAAAGTGATGAGGGTATTATTTGTAGGTAATTTAATTACCTTTAATATGAAATATAATACATTTGAATACAAACATTAGTTCTTGAGATATTTGTATTTAAATGGAACTATCTTTTTTTTTTGGTCCGAAAACCGAAAATGGCCGATATCTCGAAAACGACACGAAAAAAAAAATAATGCGATTTTCGGAATCAGCAGCCCATTTTACATATGAAATGGATAGTGGCATTCACTGGGAGATTTGGCTGTTGCATAGTGTTATTAAGGGTGATTCAAAAAAATTTATTTGTAGTTAAAAAATTTTTATTCTTTAAAAAGATTTCAAATTCCGAATACTTTTGTGAGCAACTGTAGCTTTTAGAAAAACCGGTTACAAGCTCGGAAAGGTATTTTAACATATGAAAGGTATTTTAACAGGGATCGGAGCGTTTACTCGAATTTCAAAATCTTAAAAAAAAATTTATCTTAAAAAAAAAATCTTGAAAACAAAATCTCTCTAAAAAAAAACCTTGAAAAAAATAATCTTGAAGAAAAAAATCTTAAAAAAAAAAATAAATTGGTTATATTATAGACTGATCCACGGCCGAAGGCATGATACAATTAACGAGGTAACGTCAGTAACTGACACTTTTCTTGTTCTTCTTTTTTGGTAGCAAGTACTGTCAAAATTAACTGGCAAAACAAAAACAATTTTTCTGATTTTGACGTTTATCTTTAGGCGATTTGATTTTTCTATTTTTGTTTCTATATATTGAGCATTATTTTTTTTTTTTTGTGCGCAAAAATTAATTTTGTTAATAGAAAGCCCAAAAATTAAGTAAAAATGCAATATCTCGTTAGCGATATTAGATAGAGTTTTCCAGTTTACAGTTTTTATACCCTACACCCAGGGTATATTCACTTTGTCCTTCCGTTTGTAACGCAGAGAAGGAGGCGTGGCAGGTATAGAAAAGTATATATATTCTTGATCAGCGTCACCCCCTGAGTCGATATAGCCATGTCCGTCTGTCTGGCTGGCTGGCTGGCTGGGTGGCTGGCTGGCTGGCTGGCTGGGTGGCTGGCTGGCTGTGTGTTGAAATACACTTTTTGGGAAAACTGAGCAAGATAATTCAATGAAATTTGGTACACTGCCTTCGTCATCAAAGTTAGCTCGGGGGATTGAAAATGAGCAAAATCGGTCAACGGACACGCCTACCGCCCATACAAAAATTATATTCAAAATGCAATTTTAGGAGTATTTTTCACGACAATGCAACCGCAATACATATAAGTACTACGAATTGTAAGCGCAAGCTCTGATAAAAATTTGAGCGAATTCGGACAAGAGGGCGTGGTACCTCCCATATAAGCAGAAGCTTCAAAACGCTATACTGAAAGCGTTTTTTGAGATATTCGAACCAAATTTGACTCAGACACTAAGAATTATAAATGAAAGCTCTCAGCAAAAACTGGGTGAAATCAGACAAGGGGGCGTGGCACCTCCCATATAAGCAAAAGATTCAAAATGCTATACTGAAAGAGTTTTTTGAGATAATCCAATTAAATTTCACTCTGACACTAAAAACTATAAATGCAAGCTCTGAACAAAAACTGGGTGTACTCGGACAAGAGGGCGTGGCACCTCCCATATAAGCAAACTTTTCAAAATACTGCAGTGTAGGGTATTTATTTTTTGGCCAGGCCAAAATTTACACCCTTACTAGTTTAATCTACAAATAAGCAAAAAACTTTCGGCATATCAATTTTTTGTATCCGTTTTAGTCAAACTTTTTTTTTGATTTTAGTACAGAGCCCCGTGCAAAAAAATGGGGTTTTCGGCCCTGATTTGAAAAAGTGCCGTTCACTTTGAAAAAAGGGCTATGTATGTTTCATCCTAGAGTCATTATACACATTTTCCCGAAAAAAACATTTTGGGTGCAAGCACTTTTTATTTAAAACACGTGGGGAGAGGTGTGTTTGGTTTTCGTTCATAAGACCCCAACCCATTTTAACAAGCTATAAACATTGTCCAAAAAAGCTTCATAACTTTGAGTTCTACTTAGCACCGTTTTCAATTCACTTCTAACCCATTGGATCAGTAACAAAATAAAAAAGCCTAATTTATTTCCTTTGAACTGCTGTGCCGGATGTACCCTAATAATTTTTTTTTTTGAAAAATTATAAAGTGACTCATAAAAATCCCACATGTACTACGGACGATTCTAAGCATTTGATGCCTAATACGCTTTTTTTGTAAGAGTAAAAAAGCGTTTTTCCGACCGCGTAAATTTTTAACCTGAAAAATGTTTGAATAAAGCATTTTATAGGAAATTTTATCAATTTATTTATTTATATTTTTTTTTTTTTTTATATAAAGCACTGCCTATACATATCTCTGACCCCAAAAAACGCTAAATTTCGCATATCGCCAAAAAGTGCGTTTTCCGTTTTTTACCCGGCATAAGGGGCTTAAATTAAAAAACATCTTAAACAAAGTCGATTTATTTTTCATCAAGAAATTTGCTAGAATTTTTTCAGAATTTTAGTACCTGTTCTGTGGGCGTAATGAGCGAATTAGACTTTTTTTAACACATTCTCTCATCGAGTTCCACGTCCGGTTTTTCTGAATTTTACTTGAGAATATTTGGAAAGGTGTCGCGCAACATATCTACTATTTCTGAAATGTGTGCTCTCCCGTATATTATCGGAAATCTCAGTTTTCCCGAAATTTTCAAGTATATATAGCGACTTCCTGATAACGAGCCCTTGTCAAAATTTTCTTGTTCACCTATTGGGAATTTAATTTTACACGTCTAGGAATATGTATCCCCACAGTTGGTTATAGAATAGGAAAGAAAAAAAATTTTTTTTTTGCTGAAAACCTGCGCCATTTAAGGGAAGATTATTTTCGGATATGCGCCTTTACGGATCTTCCGATGTGGTTGGAGCTACATTTATTGATTACATGTTCTTTTTTATTTATTTTAAAAAAGTGTCTTATATTCCACCGCTTAAAGATATTGAAGTCAGGGTTGCCAGGTGAAATTCGCAGCTTTTCCCCAAACAAGACCTTATTTTTCCCCAAAACCGCATTATTTTCAAAAAATTTCCCCAAAATTTAAAAAATACAAAAGATGTTTTTATTAAGATTTTTGATGTACAACATAGAATTACGCAAGAAATTTTAATTAAATATGGTATTATGTTAGAAGTTCTAGCGACCTTTTTAATATAAATAATAAGAGTTGTTTAGCTGGCTCCAGGTCATAAAACAAAATATAAAACAAAAATTTCTTTTTTTATAATTTTTGAAGTATATTTGAACAGTGTTATGCAATAACGAGTCAACCCACTCGAAATTAATTTTGAGATATTTACGTTTTTATGTAGATGTCGTAGAAATAATGATATGAAAATGTCAAACAAATTTCGTTGTTTTCAACCTCTTATTAGCAATATTTAGGTTCGGTTTTTTAAAGATAGGTGTTTCTTCATATTTAGAAGCGAACTGTATTCATAAGTCGAAAAAAATTTGTTTGAGGGTTGACTCGTTATTGCATAACAGTGTCCATTTATTGTGTAGCTTCAATATTTCGAGTTGACACTGCAACTCATCATCAGGAAGCTGAATATAATAAAACCAATAAAAATATTTAAATTAACAAATAATCACAAAATTCTAACAAACACTGAATAATTCTTACATTTGGATATAACGTATTATCACTAACACGGAGTAATTACAGACACATTATTAGCCATAAGGGGGGAAACATGCAATAATAGAATTGACAATATTTAGTTTTAATTACTCCGTGTTAGTGATAATACGTTATATCCAAATGTAAGAATTTTTCAGTGTTTGTTAGAATTTTGTGATGATTTGTTAATTTAAATATTTTTATTGGTTTTATTATATTCAGCTTCCTGATGATGAGTTGCAGTGTCAACTCGAAATATTGAAGACACACAATAAATATACTTCAAAAATTATAAAAAAGAAATTTTTGTTTTATATTTTGTTTTATGACCTGCAGCCAGCTAAACAACTCTTATTATAAATACGGTATTATAATATTAAATACTATACGTACTAATTAATTTGGTTATTGTCGTAAGATATATGTATGTGTATATATGGAGCATTACATACGTAACTGGATAGCGTTTGGTTTTGCATCTCTGATTTTTTTTTTTTTTAACTTTTTATATCTTACACCAAGCGTATATTCACTTTGTCCTTATGTTTGTAATGCAGAGAAGGAGGCGTGGCAGATATAGAAAAGTATATACTATTCTTGATCAGCGTCACCTCCTGAGTCGATATAGCCATGTCCTTCTGTTGGCTGGCTGTGCGTTGAAATATTTTTTACGAGAAAACTGAGCAAGATTCAATGAAATTTGATACACCGCCTCTGTCGTCAAAGTTAGCTCGTGGGATTAAGAATTAGCGAAATCGGTTAACGGACACGCCTACCGCCCATACAAAAAATATGTTCAAAATGCAACTTTAGGAGTATTTTTCATTAGAATTCAACCAAAATACACATAAATACTACGAAATATTAGCGCAAGCTCCAAGCAAAAACTGGGCGGATTCGGACAAGTGGGCGTGGCACCTCCCATACACGCAAAAGCTTCAAAACGATACACTGAAAGCGTTTTTTGAGATAATTAAACTAAATTTTACTCAGACACTAAGAACTATTTATAGATGTAAGCTCTGTGCAAAAACTGGGTAAAATCAAATAAGAGGGCGTGTGGCACCTCCCATATGAGCAAAATTTTCAAATTACTGCAGTGTAGAGTATTTGAGGAGTTATTTTTCAAAAGGGCGTAAAACCATGTTAAACAAATTTTCAGTAATGAGAAAAAACTTTTATGGGCTGTTTACAATAATTTATTTTTGTTTTAATGTCTCCAGTGTTATAGTGAGTTGACCAAAGATTCTAATCCCCTTAACATTTTTGTTGTAACATATTTGTAGTAATTGCAAAAAGTAAAAAACATTTGGAAATAAGCCCTTTTGTTCTGAAACGTTTGGAAATAAGCCCTTTTGTTTCAAAATCACTCTTATTTCACTATTTGGAAGTTTATTCTGATGTCTATAGGCATGGTATGTAAGTACCTATATAGCCTGGGGCATATAAAAAATATTAAAAGTTTTTTTGGTCACTATTCAAAATACGTCTTTTTGTATCAAACTCTAAAAATTTCTATGAAATTATATGGAAATAAGCCCTTTTGTTCTGAAATGCGACTTTTGATCACGATTTTATCTTAGAAAAATGCATTTTTTGTGATGAATTTTGAACTAGAGGATGCATTTTAGCATGGTAATGGCATCCTTAGGTTTGTTCGAGGTTGGAAGTGGTTTTACGCCCTTTTGAAAAAATCACTCCTCATTTAATGTTTGGCCAAGCAAAAGGTAACACCCTTACAAGTTTTTTATTATAGAACTAGTTGAGACTATGTAATATCTAAAAAAAATTCTTAAATAATATTTTTAGAATTTTTAAATTTCAAAAGAAAGAAATGATGGAAAATGAGGAACCAATTGAGATAACGACTTCATTTAAAAATTATTTTGCTTGTTTTTGCAAGCGCTACAAATTATGTTATCACAACTTTTTCAAAAATCAACACCCAAAAAAAAACTGATTTTTTGTAACTTTGGTGGCCTCTACCGCTCAAAATATCAACATATGGATATCGCGACCGAGATGAAAAAAACGCAGAATTTTATTGCCCGTAATTTTTGTTCAAAAATTTTTTCTGTCCGACCAATAGAAAACGAGATTAATTGATTAAACGTTAAGCTTTTTTAGTGGTCCTAAAAACATTAAGCAATTTTTTCTAGGTCATCGTACAATTGACTGTACTATAACATTTTTTAAAAATTAAACTCGAAATTAGCTTAGAATTGATAGACATTTGAAAACTTTGAAATTAGCCAACGCACACTGGTCGGAAAATCAAAAAAGCTGGTTAAAATTCGCAAAATAAAGTTGTTGTTTTTGCACTTTTAATTGTTGGTAATGGTAGAATATTATCCGAAATGGAATCTCTCAGTGAAGGTTTAATTAATATGTTTCTCATATCCAAAACGTTTTATCTCGTTTACAGTTTATATAAATAGGCAACTGTTTCGTGAAAAATACATACAAAAAATTTTTGAAGTGGTTTTTAACATGATAAATGCTACAGCATCCGCGCCCATCTGTCTTATTTCCATGTGCATCTTATTCAGGGTAAATTTTTCTACAAACCTGTAAAAAAATTAGCTGCCCGGAGGTGCCCGCGAGAAAGTTATTAGGACTTTTGTATAGTACTTAATTTTCGTAATAATTGATCCCAGAAACGAAACTTTTGTAGATAAAGATGCTGTTCAGCATATTTTGACCGAAATTTCGGATGTTATTTTGTATCACAAAAATTAATTTCATATTTCCAATCAGCTACCTCAAAAACTCCAATAACTCACTTCTTCGTTTTGGGTCCGAAATTTTGTTTTTTTGAGAATAGATTTCAGATTCGTAATCAGCATCATCACAAACCTCAAATTACCGACTGTCGTGAGAATGTATTTGGTTTAGCATTATTTGTGCACCATTGTGGATCCGCATTTTGTTTTTTTTTTTTAAATGGATTTCAGATTCGTATTCAGCATAATCAAAAACCCCTTATTATTGACTTTCAGAATTTTGGCCAGCTTTCTCAATTTTCCGACCACTGTGCAACGGTAGTAAATATTTAACATCGAAATTACGATTACTGTAATCGTAATTTAAGCTCGTTCGATGAACGATTACAGTAATCCTAATCGTCTTTTTTTGTTTTTAAGGATTACTGCAATCATAATCCTAGACGAAATCAATTACACATAAAATCCTTATTGCCCAGCGCTGCTGAAAAGAATGGATGCCGCATTGTGGTATTTTTTTTTTTTAGATGGGCATTTTTTTAACACACTTATAGTCTAGGTGCCAGGCGACACATTGTACTACTCATACATAACAGCTTATAACTCTTAGGATAGCTTAATTATACCTAGACCCCCAAATATCTCTTGGGAAACTTTCTGATTCGGGGGCTTTTCCTCTCCAGCTTTTCCAAAAGTGGTCAATTTGAAGTGGTGTACCAAATTTATTAATAACATATTGCTGTTTAATGAATTCAAAAGTCGACTTCGTGAAATATCCGAAAAAAAACTTGTCCGACAAAAATTTTGGTCCCATAAGGGGTGTCTACCAAACTAAACATGCCAAAAAAATGACTTAAAAAAATTTAGTAATAACAAGCTGATTTTTTCAATATCGTTTAAAAATAACGTGCAAAATAATATTTTTACATTGTCCGACAAAATATACTTGCCGATTTTTCCGTCCGACAGTGAAAATCGGCTTTTCCACGAGTTAGTGGAAATTTATTAATAACAATGTTTTTTTATGATTTTTAGATTTTAAATGAAGAGTACAACTTAATGAATGAGTTGTCCGACAAAAAAATAGGGCCTTTTATGTAAAAATGACAAATGACAGTCGATATTACTTTTTTATAGAATGTATGAGCATTAAAGTTGTAGACGTCCTATTTATAAATAACAAGCTGATTTTTCTAAGTAGTTTTATTAAAAAACGTAGTATACAATTGTAGAATTGACGGACAAAAATCGTTTTCCGATTTTTCAGTCGGACACGTTTCGTACCCTTGGTAAACTGAAATTGAGTATTTTTTTTTTTTAATTGTAAAGCTAGCGTTTTTATTTTTTAATATCCTTTATGTATATATATAATAGGGTACAACGAAAAATTTTTCATTATTTACAAATTTTTTTGTGTCACCCTAATATGGATGTAAAATATTTTTTTTGAGGCAACATAATATATATATACATATATATAAATCTATATATATACATAATAAAATAACAATATTACAATTTTTAATATAAAATTAAATTTCATATTGAATGTAAAAATATTATAATTTTATATCATAAATTGTTAGAAAAAAAATTATCAACTTATTTAAAGCAGTAATGGAAATTTTAAGTTCCTGTCTTCGGAATTCTAAAATTCTTTGAATTACGCGCTTTTTTTTGCTTTGGACTCCAAAATTATAGCTAACCTGCGCACATTTTAGAAAGTATGTGTGCACATTAGGGGTGTTTTAGTGCACGAATTTTGGATTTTGATACTTGACACCCCTCAATTTTGTGAGGTTGGAAAAAAAAATGAGTTTGCAAAAAAAATTTTGAATGTGGGGTGAGGGTAAGGGTTGGCGCATCGAGGCCAAAGATGAGAGAAAAGGAGAAACAATTTACTTACAGTCCTACAAGAGGGGCCACCTCTAGAGGGTTCAAATGTAGGACCGACCCACATTATTTTTTCTCCCCCAACATTTTTACCAAACATACCTACCTCTTACCTCTAACCCCTAAGGGTGCTTCCATACAAAATTGAGATTTTAGGAATTCAAACCCCACCACTCCCAGGGTGCCCTAAGAAGGGTCAAATGTATGACCGGCCCCTAATATTTTTTCCTTTTCAAAATTTTTTCGCACCATACTTACCCTCTATCTCTAGCTCTTAAGGGGGCCACCATACAAAATTGACGTCATAGACATAAAAAATATGGAAAGGAAATCGTCAAATGGGCCCATAATTGCCCAGGAGTCTCTCCTAGAGGAATCAAATATATGACCGACCCCCATTATCTCCTCTCCTTAGTTTCACAGCTTACCTACCCCCTATTTCCAATCCTTAAGGGGGCTCCCAAACAAAGTTACGGTTTTTTTCAAAAACTGCCCCCACTGCCCTAACTAGACCATGGGTACCCCTAGAAGGGTTAAATGTATGACCGACCCCCATTACCTCTAGGAAAATTTATAAAAAAAAAATTATATGGCAGCCCCTTTCAGGGTTGAAAATAGGGGGCAAGTATGTGGGAGAAAAATATAGGTCGCAAAAAAATAATGGGAGTCAGTCATACATTTGACCCTTCTAGGGGTACCAGTGGGCCAGTTAGAGCAGTGGGGGCATTTTATGTAAAAACAGCAACTTTGTATGAGAGCCCCCTTAAGGATTGGAAATAGGGGGTGGGTATGCTGAGAAAAAACTTTGGAGAGGGGCTAATGGGGGTCGGTAATATATTTGACTGCTCTAGGAGTGACTTTTGGGCAGTTATGGGCCTATTCTTTCCATATTTTTCATGTCTATGACAACTATTTTGTATGGGAGTCCCCTAGAGAGTCAGAGATAGAGGGTAAGTATGTTGGGAAAAAATGTTGTGGAGGAAAAAATATTAGGGACAAGTAATACATTTGACCCTTCTAGGGGCACCCAGGGAGTGGTGGGAGTCGATTTCCTAAAAATGTCAATTTTGTATGGGAGCCCCCTTAGGGGTTAGAGATAGGGGGTAAGTACGCTGGGTAAAAATGTTGGAGGGGGAAAAATAATGTGGGTTGGTCGTACATTCGACCCCTCTAGAGGGGACCCCTAAACATTTGTATTGCTGTATGTAAATTTTTCTCTTTTTCTCTTACCTTTGACCTCGATACGCCAACCTTTACCCTCACCCCACCCCCAAAATTTTTTTTGCAAACTCATTTTTTTTCCAACATCACAAAATTGAGGGGTGTCAAGTATTAAAATGTTGTTACTAAGGATCTCCATACATTCTTAAAACACCTCTAGTGCACATGTTGCTCCAAAATACCGTTATATATGTATACCCACGTATATACTATGTATGTACTAGGAACCGCACCTCCGCTTATAACGAGGATTACCTGTACTCTAAACTTTATTTATAAAATCCTAAAATTCTGTTATGCTTGAAAAACGCTAAATATTGAAATATTTATCGACTTATACTTGCCATGGGGCGCTCCCGCACTTCTTGATTTGTTCGCCAATAGTATTAAACATTGAATTATCATCTAAAAAATTACCTTTGTATATAGTCCGACGGTTATTCATAAAATTTAAGCTTTGCGTCAAATCTGAACTTTAGATAGATTTAATAAATAAAAAAAATTGCCATTTTTTGTCGGACTGCAATTTGGGTGTATTATATTTGTCGGACACACATTCAATTAAGCATGTAAACCTTTCACTAATCTAATTTTTTTTTTGTCCGACAGTTATTAATAAATTTCCACTAACTCGTGGAAAAGCCGATTTTCACTGTCGGACGGAAAAATCGGCAAGTATATTTTGTCGGACAATGTAAAAATATTATTTTGCACGTTATTTTTAAACGATATTGAAAAAATCAGCTTGTTATTACTAAATTTTTTTAAGTCATTTTTTTTGGCATGTTTAGTTTGGTAGACACCCCTTACGGAACCAAAATTTTTGTCGGACAAGTTTTTTTTCGGGTATTTCACGAAGTCGACTTTTGAATTCATTAAACAGCAATATGTTATTAATAAATTTGATACACCACTTTAAATTGACCACTTTTGGAAAAGCTGGAGAGGAAAAGCCCCCGATTCAGAAAGTTTCCCAAGAGATATTTGGGGGTCTAGGTATAATTAAGCTATCCTAAAAGTTATAAGCTGTTATGTATGAGTAGTACAATGTGTCGCCTGGCACCTAGACTATTAGGACAATATGAGCTGATAGTTTTCACGGACGCCAGTCACGGACAGTCATTTGTGACACTTTTTGACTCTAATAAGCAGCAGGTAGGGCATATAATGATAAGAAATTGCTTGCATTTTCGCAAATTGGCCTTAATCGTGTGAAGAAAGGGTTGGTTTTCTTCCTAAACAACGTTATTCTATCATAACATTCAGGATTTTGAAATTTGCAATAATGGTGGGACTACGACCTCTTTTAATTTTTTTTTCGTTGAAGTGTGCACTTTCTTATTAAATTTTCGCATCGTTAAAAAGTGGGCTTGAAACATTATTACTGCCAACCACCTTTCGTCCATTACAAGGTAATTACATTGGTCAGCGGTCTGCCATACTTAATGCAAATATCTATTGCAGTTTGCGAAACATAAACTGATAAATGAACGATTTCACGGTTTAATCTTCCAGTCGTCATACCGTTTCGGCATATTGTTTGTTTTGTTTTTAACTTTTCAACCAAAAAAATTAATTCATTATTTATTTGAAATTTTTGTTTATATATACATGTATGTATGTATGTATTCTCCTTTAACTCCTAGGAGGAGCATAGGGCCAATATGAAATCTCTCCATTTGTCACGATCCCTTGCGATGACTTTGATCTCTTGCCACGATTTTCCCGATTCTTATATATACATAATTACTAAGAATTACTTTAATATTTGATTATCTTAATACAGTGCAGTTTAACTATAAGTACACAAATAACAAATGCTTTCCACGTTCATTCATTTCATTTATTAATTATTCTGTTTTCAACAAAATGAATTTATAAACTTACTAATATACAATTTAAACTTAATATATGTATGTGTGTATATGTAGAGATAAATTGAAAATGTAAACATCAATGATGTATGTAGCCAGTGTGTGATTTTTGTTTATCATTTTCGTTATTATTAATTTTGTTTAGTTTGTTTTTCTTTTCTCCGCTCTATTGTTGACATATGTATATATTTATCTTTTGATTTTAAGTTTGTACCTTTCACCACACTAAATTTTGTTTTACACAACAACACATGTCAAACAACGTTAATCTTGTAGTACTATTTGTCAAAAGCTAATGCTTAATTTGTATTTTTTTTGCTATATGCTCTAAATTACAGAATTTTTTTCTTAACAAATCGTCACTTTGATAAATATATACAATGAGCAGCGTTGAAGAAAATAACCAACCCACAACACCCCAAGAAGGATCCGAATCGCAAGATCAGGTAAAAATAAATTATTATTATATCTTTTAAAAAATGCCATTGATTGTTATCTTTAAACTTTTTGTTTGTAATTTTTGCAGTCAAATCCAAGGGAATTGGAAAAAATTGAAGAAGAAAAGTTAAAATCAAAATATCCTGCTGGTATGCGTGGTCCTGGTGGCCATTCAGCATTTTTACAAAAGCGTCTTCAAAAAGGGGTAAGTATAATTAATACCTTCACAATTTAAGTGTTCCGTCATAGATATGTCTGTAATAAAAGAATACTGAATCGGTCATTTCAAAAAGAAATCACACAATATAGGGCTGGCCTTATTATGAATAAACATTCTCGAGAATTTTTTCTCATACTCCTTGTATGCATTCACAACAAAATTTTTTTGGAAGTGTCAATTTGATGGAAAGTAAGGTAGGCTATCGACAATAATTTGACGGGAAATATGTTGACATTTGTTGTAAGAATTTACTCTCCATTATTTTAACAGGGAACAGGGTTTGAACGCTCCAACGCCATCTACATTTGGGAAGTAGAAATACAGTATCAATACAAATTTATTTTAAAAATTTTATATTATTAAGTAATTTTTGGCGTTTGTTACTGTATTTCTACTTCCCAAATGTAGACAGCGTTGGAGTAGGGTTAAAACATACTCACTAATAGTAAGTTCTAATCCATAAGTGGCAACACTTCTGCCGGCATTAATGGTGCCAGTCGTGTCAGAAAAATTTCGTTTCGAAAGAGTAAGTTTTTTTTTTGTGTTTATCCTATTACACAGGCCTGCAAATTCGACACTTTTTTCCTCTCTTGATTTTTGAAGCCAACTAAATTGGAAATTAATCTCGTAATTTTAAGAGGGGTACCCGTCTGTGCAGCATTTGAGAACTTATTTATTCAATCGTTAAGGCTTCAAAATCACGCCTAAAATACTCAACATATTTAAACCATTCTTGCACCATTATTTTTTTGGTGCTCCCCGTACGATCAAGATATTGCTATGCATAATATTCATCTAGGTATGATGTTTCATAATGCAGGTAAATTAACTAGATATGCGTTTTTTGATTTTGGTATGATTTCTTTTATACCGAACGCACCTTACTTTCATTTAATTACCCTCGTTATCAAGACAAATCTGTCGGAATGTCAGGCGGATTAATGGTGTTAATATGGTTTCAATATACCTGCTGGTATAGGCGTAGGAGCGACTCAAATAAAATTTTCAATTATTTTGAGTTTTTTTTGTATGAGGGGTACAACACTTCCTTGTCCAATCGTTCCCATATTTCTTATAAATGTTTTGGAGCACCAAAAAAACATTTCGTGCAAATATGGTTTTGATACGTTCAGTAGTATAGGCGTGGCAGTCTTGTAAATAGAAAAAAGGCACTTAAGTAAAACTTAAATTACTGAAAATTGTGACGTGCTGGCATTTTTTCACTATTTTTCTCATAATCAGCACACTTAAATCTAAAGAAATCGCTTTTTAAAATTCGGAGAAGAAAACCTATGCAGGACTGTGGTATTTTTAACAAAGGATTTGATTTTGCCTTATCTTAAAGATTTTATGTTTTGGTTTCATTTGTCTGATTTTAAATACCTAAATATTTAGTATACATAAATAATAAAATAAAATAATAATATGGCTTTCATACAAAATGGATATATATCAAAATATCCGATATTTTGATATGGGCAAATCCGAAAAAAGGTCAACCAAGAGAAAAATTATAAAATTGCCGTAACAGCGCATTTTGCCGTTAGGTGAGCGGGATCGCCCTGAAATGACTATGAGTTTTTAATATGCTTTCTAAGGGTTCATTTCTTATTCCGAGTTTCTTAAAAATTGGTGCAACGGTTTAGCCGCGGCAATGCATTTCGCCTTTAGAGGCGTGGCACTGGTAGCTACATAACAAAACGCCTTTAATAAGGTTGCATTCCAAATTTCATAAAAATCGATGTATTCGATGAGCTGTAACAGCATGCGGTGCCAAGAAAAAAATTTACTTTTGTGTGCACTGCACTTCTTTCCAACCTTTTAATAAAGCGAATATATTGTGCTTAAGTTAGTTGAAAAGAGGCTGCATCAATTTTCGTTAGCCTATGTATATATATAAAATAAAAATTGTAACGTTCGCAACGTAACGTGCGCAACACACAAAAGTTAAATTTTTGTACGAACGAAGGACTCTTTGATTCCCTCAAAAGCAGTTTCGATAAGCTCAAATATTCTTCTTTCTTTGGATAATTTTTTTTTTGTTTATACTGGAAAATGTAAAAATGTACATTGATCTCCACAACGACTTCTGTTTTTTGTAACGTGCAAACAGCACTTTATGCACGATTATATTGTAACTGATAAAAGCCAGGAAATGTTTTTAAATGCCTTTTGAAAGTGCTCTCAAATGGTAAAATACCACTGCAGGTAAATTAAGAATTTAACATTCTGAGCGCCTTCAGGATTAAAAAATATGCGTACGAATGTAACGTTCGCAACGCAAGATTAGCCCATATTTAAAATAAATATAGGATATTTTCGAACCCTGACAGAATTCAAAGCGCGAATAAATACTGATAAAAACTTTATTGGAAATCACATCTTAAAGAAAAAAATCTATAACTTTTGAAGACGTTAGGAAATAAAGCACAAAAGAATAAAAAAAAAACAAAAAAAACGAAATAACGGCGTTAGGAAATAACGCCCAAAAAAACCAAATAACGCCCAAAAAAAAATCCAAATAACGCCCAAAAAAAAAAATCCAAATAACGCCCAAAAAATAAAATGACGTAATAACGCCCAAACAAAACGAAATAATGTACAAAAAATACGAAAAGCGCCCAAAAACGAAATAATGCCCAAAATATTTTCATATAAATTTTGGCGATTATCATCTTGGAAATAACGCCCAATATTTGGGCTTTAATTATTTTTTTTTTTGGCGTCCTAACGCCGAAATAACACCCAAAACTAACAGGAAATAACGCCCAAAATAAAAACGAAACAACGCCCAAATTATTTTTATATAAATTTGGGCGAAATCATTGTTGAAAAAACTCAAAATTTCGTTTTTATTTTGGGCGTTATTTCAATTACTAAAACAAAAGAACGCCCAAACACAAGAAACAAAATTACGTCCAAATAATTTTCGTATAAATTTGGGGAATGATCATCTTGGAAATAACGCCCAAAATTTTGGCTTTATATCGTTTTCATTTTGGGCGTTATTTCATTACAAAAAAAAAAAAAACGAAATAACGCCCAAATGAAGTAACGCCCAAATTATTTTCATATAAATAAATTTTGGGCGTTATTTCCATTATGATTATCGCCCAAATTTATATGACAATAATTTGGGCGTTATTGTTTTGGGGCGTTATTTCATATTTAATTTTTGTGTGCGTTATTTCGTTTTTTTTTGTGCGTTATTACATTAGGCATTATTTCCTAACGCCTTCCAATGTTATTATTTAAGATGTGGTTTTTAATATATTTTGTATGAACTTCTTTTGTTTTCATTCAAATGACCTAAGCTTTGGAATGGCTAGCCGTATTTTGAAGAATAGACCCAAAAGGTTATAAATTTTTCAAAACTATTCTCGCAATATAGAAAAACACTCAAAAATTAAAACGATTTTGAGCTGCCTCGACATTCACAGCAGATATATGGTCCCGATGAGTTTTTAACTTAGATTTTAACGCAGAATCTGAAAATTCACGAAGCCTGCACCAAAATTAATTGATCCTCTCTAATATACGGAATATACAAAAGTTCGCTGAATAGGCTAGAAGAAAAATAGAAAATTATTTTTGTTTATTTATTTTCGATCTTCATCCTTTTTTATTTTCTCTGTAAAATCGCCATTCATTTCAATACATTTTTTCAGCCCATACAACAACAGTCCGTAAAGTCGTGTTTTCGAAGCTTCTCAATTTCTACATTAATTGCATTAATAAGCTCCGCATTGACCTCCCCAATATTTTTTTATTTTTTAGAAATAACAATATTTATAAAAATAAAAATATGGTGCTCGGCGAATTTCTTAAACAAATCAATAAAGCTACATGTTACTTCAGCAGTGTTTATCATGATGTAAGAAGACAATTCCTTTTTCTTTTGGTCTTCAAATAAATTTTCGAAAATTCTTGTCTTCAGTATACCATTTCGTAGTTACTGTTTGTCAAATATTGAGGGCAGCTTTAATTTTCGCTCTGGCGATGTAAATAGACATCATTGCTTTTGTTGCTGCCTTTTTTTTGTCTTGCTTTAATAGGAGGACTTGCCCCTTCCGGGCTTCATACCATGAGCTGTAAACATGATCACCTGTTACGATTTCAAGAAGTTAGATTGTCCGTTTTCGTATTTGCTTAGGAAATATTGGGCAAAACGTACTCGAGCTTCTTTTAAGATCTCGATTAAAATTCGTGGAACCCATCGAACAGATTTCTTCGTATACAGGAGATCATTATCCAATATTTGCAACACAGCCATGGCATTCAACCCTAAATGGTAAGCAATCATTTCTCACCCTCAGATCCTAATTAATCTCATCGGCTGATGATTTTTGGCGGCCTTCTCGTAGCTCGCTCTCCACAGAAGAGTTGAGTCTGGAGCCTTTTAAACCACTTTGACCCAGTCTGAAGAGATGGTCCTTTCGTTATATGTGCAATTTGGCATTCATTAATAATTTAATTGACTCTAAAAGTTGTAAATAATCGCATGAAGAATTTCTATTTGTGTTAGTTTCGGAATTTTTTTCGACTTTTCATCAGTTATTTTACGTTTTCTGGTCTCCAATACATTGTAATCGATCTTTTGAAATTTAAATAAAATATCGTAAGACAATGGTAAATCGCGTTTTATCTTTGAATTTTTTGAAAAGAAATAAACTAGAAGTGGTTTTGTATGTGACAGAGCTGTTTACTAATATCATGATGCTAAAATTAATCCATCCCGTCCTTCCCCTCTTCCTTCTTATGATTGTATGTGAAAAAGAAACAACGTGATATTTTCCCCCATACTCGGAACATCACGATATTCGTGAATATGACCCTATATCGAGAAATTAATATTTTATCATAAAATTTGTATTTAAACATTTTTCGCAATTTACTGTTTTTATTTGCAGCAAAAATTCTTTGATTCTGGTGATTATCAAATGGCTAAACAGAAGGGTGGCAGTGTTAAACAAGTGTTTGCCAATAAACAGACAACTGGCGAAGCTATACCTACACCTGAAACAGTGCCTGCACGTAAAACCTCAATTATACAGCCATGTAATAAATATACGACGACGAGTTAAGTTATATTATTGTTGTATTTTGTTGTTTCGGCTTTTAACGATATTTATGCCGTCTTGAACACTTGAACTCTTTATACTATGTATACTCCCATACGTTAGAAAACAACTATGTATTTTTAATCAAATTTTTTCTCATTGGGAGTCTTTAAGTTTTAAGCATTACTCTGGCACTAATCTATTTAAAAACAAGATATGGAATTTGTAAAACACACTCTTTGTTTTTAATGTGTTTTTTTTTCTTTTCTTTTAAATTAATCATATAACACATTGAGGGGATTCCTGAAAACGTGTAAAAGCCTCGAAAACCTCGTAAACTCGTAAATGTTGTCAAAATCAATACGAAATTTGACAGTTTTATGAGTTTACGAGGTTTTCGAGGCTTTTACACGTTTTCAGGAATCCCTGCATTAATTTGTTTATGTACGCGTTTATTTAAATTAAAAATAAAAGAAGATTATGGCAAAGTTTGAAAAAAATAATGAATAATAAAAGATCACAGTGTGTTCAAAATAAAAAAACTTTGCATAATTACACAACTTTTTTTTCTAATAAATTTAATATAAAATATAATATTCTATTTAGTTAGTAAATAAGTCATTTTGGGGAATCGCATAAAAAACTTTGTAATTATTTTATTTTTTGGCAAAATTTATTCTAAGCAATGTTTATATCTTTTCTCCTGCTTATTAAATAAAAAAATTTGAAAATAAAATTTTGCGTGCAACTTAAAAGTTGCTATATGCCAAGATTTTTTAGTGTTGATATTGAATACACCTATGCAAAAATACAAAGTTATACAAAATTCATTAAAAAATTTTTGATTCCTAAATCAAAAAAAAAAGAAGTTTTTTATGGTTTTCAACTCAGCTATGATAGATACTCTGTAATTTATGTATGTTTTTGAAAATGTAAGTAAAAATATTTTCAATAAAGTTTAAAACTTAAAAACAGCTTTTTATATTTTTACTGTTTTTTTTTTTTTCTTAAGCCATAAAACTATTTAAAACATTTTGAAAAAACTAAAATAGCTAACTTCAATGTATTCCTTTCCAAAATGGGGCATACAGTTTGGTAATAAAGGCATTTCATAAATAATAAATTTTAGCCCTCTAAAACCCTGACATGTGGGTCATTTTACTCCCACATGTAGGTCATTTTGACCTAAAAATATTCCTCGTAATATCCTGCATCAGTTTACTGAACACATGATACACCTCAAATGTAAGGATCATATAGTTAAATTCATCGATTGTAACAAAATAATGAGTTATTTTTGTTTTTTTCAAAAATCGATTAAAAAAAAATCTGACGTGCTGGAGAAAAATGACGAGTCACGGGTATTTTTTTTTAACGGCTTTAAAAAAACGAAAAAAGGCAAAAACGCATTTTAGTAATTTATCAATGAATTGTATATAACTTTTATATTTTTCCATCGATTTTCTTAAATAGTATCTTATTTGCTTAACAAATATATAGACTATGATATAAAAAACAAAATGATTTTTAAATTTTTTTTTTTTGTATAAATCTGCAGTTGATTTTGACTTTTTTCTCATTTTCTCGGAAAAAAATATTTTTTTTTCAGAAATCAATTTATTCCTCCGAAACTAACAAACCAGCCAAAAAGCGATGTGAATATCATTTATAGGTAATTTAATAACCTTTAATTTACCTTTAGTTTATGACACGTTTAAACACAAACATTGGTTCTTGAGATATTTGTATTTAAGTGGAACTATCTTTTTTTCGGTCCAAAAACCGAAAATGACCGATATCTCGAAAACGACACGAAACAAAGAAAAAAAAAAAAAATCCGATTTTCGAAATCAGTAGCCCATTTTACTCGTACATATAAAATGAATAATGGCATTCAATGGGAAACAAATTTTTTAATCATATGTAAACTAGTGTTATCAAAAATTTGTGTTTTGATTAAACTAAGCGAAGTAAAGTTTTTTATTATAAATAATATTTGAGTTAATAAATAGAATTAATAAATCTATATATAAATAGGCAAACGAAATCGGTTAGGTCCCTGTTTCTATACCTAAATCTCAACCGATTTGCTTGATTTTTTTTTTGTTGGAAAGGTTGTGAGGAGGAGCAGTGCATAGGACTATATTTGTTTTTAAAGTGGGAGGTGCCACGCCCCTAAATGGAAAAAACGATCTCACGGCTTAACCGCTGCATCGATTTTAACGAAATTTGGTATGGAGACAGGGTTAGGACTAAGGAACGATAATATGACTCATTATGTTTTTCAATGGGCGGTGCCATGCCCCTAAATGGAAAAAAACGCTCTCATGGCTAAGCCGCTGCATCGATTTTAACGAAATTTGGAATGGAGATAGGGTTAGGATTAAGGAACGATAATATGACCATTATGTTTTTCAGTGGGCGGTGCCACGCCCCTAAATGGAAAAAACGCTCCCACGGCTAAACCGCTGCATCGATTTTAACGAAATTTGGTATGGAGATAGGGTTAGCACTAAGGAACAATAATATGACCATTATGTTTTTCAGTGGGCGGTGCCACGCCCCTAAATGGAAAAAACGCTCTCACAGCTAAACCGCTGCATCGGTTTCAACGAAATTTGGTATGGAGATAGGATTGGCACTAAGGAACGATAAAATTACCATTATATTTTCAGTTGGCAGTGCCACGCCCATAAATGGAAAAAAACGCTCTCACGGCGAAAATACTGCAAAAGATTTTTATGAAATTTGGTATAGATATAGAGTTAGCACTATACAGCACGACAACATGATTGATTTTTATGAATTTTTGTATAGATAGATATCAAAAACTGTTTGCTCTTTAGTAGGAGTTACACGCCTCTAAATGGAAAGTACGATATTGCAACTTAGCTGCTGCACCGATGCAGATAACTCGAACCCTAAGGAAGAATATTAAAAGTTGTTTGTGTTTTATCGACCAAGGAAGGGTATAAAAACTTTTTCCTTTATTTTATGGTCAAATCGAAATGGGCGAATTTCGGCCACAAGGCGAACTCTAGTTTTAGAAAATATATAATTTGATACATATTGTAGTGATTTTAATATATGATATTATCAAATCAAAAACTTCAGAAATTGACAAATTTCGATGAAGAAAAAAAAAAAACAAATCCTATAAAAATAAGTGCCGTTTTTGTTTTTTGATCTACTAGTACAGATTCCAACTTCGTCCTACAAATATTTTTTATTTTTATTTTTTTTAAAATGCTTGAAATGAAAAATTTACATAAAATATTAACACGTTGAGTGCCACCATACAAGCAAAATGTGCCACGTGAACCGCCGGCGGTACACACTCAACTTTTACCTGTGTGCCACGTGCACCACCGGCGGTACACACTAAAACTTCCCCAGTGTGTACCGCCGGCGGTGCACAGTCATATGTGAACTCAATGCAGTAGATATTCTGAAGCACTGTATTTTATCACAGAGGAAAATGTATTTTTGGGTAGAGTTTTGAAATTTTTACGATATCTTTTATTTTATAAGAATTACAATAGTAACATAAAAGAGGACCAAAAAAAAAAATAAATTTATTGGAACAAAAACTAACAAAAGTAAAAATTACATTCAATTAAAGGTTATTAATAATAAAAACTAATAACTAATGCGTTATGTTGAAACATTCCAGGCAAAAGGTGGATTATAATCCATAATAATTATAATAACTATTTATACACTTATTTCAAAATGTTGCAAACTTTTTGGTTGTTTTTATTGCTTCTTCACCTCAAGATGTATATTTTATTTGAATGATGGCACTGTGGTCAAATATTTTCAACAAACCTGCGGTGAACAAGGTACTTAGATAATTTGGTTTCACTCATGTGCCACGTGCACCGCCGGCTGTCACGCCATTTTATAGGACAAATAACCCTTTTAAGCACAAATCTCTTTCCACAAACTTATTATATACCCCTATAGATCAATATTCAACAGTTATTACAAGTCGACATTTTTTCATACATATTGAATTTGTATGGTGGCACCTGGTGATAGACATTTTTTTTGTACGGTGGCACAGCGCTACAAGTAAAGTGTGTACCGCCGGCGGTACACATGGCACTCAACGTGTTAAATTTATGTCGACAAGCTTTTTTGTTTTTATTTATTAACACAAATGGTCTCAATAGTACAAAAAACATTATTTCTACTACGTATATTTCATTTGTTATATTAAACATTATAGCCCAGGAAAATAAGACGAAAAAAGAGCTGCTGTGCGAAATAATTCCAAGTGAATTTTTTTCACCGGAATTGTCCATTGAAGTCCATTGTGCGCATAAAAAGTAATTCAGGCTCAAAGGTCGCTAAAATCAGTTTTTTGCAAATATCTCGCTAACGCAAACATTTACAGAAAAATTTTTTCTCCACAATTTTGTAACACAGGAAATTTCCTATGTAAAGATGTAAAAAATGTTTAAGTTTAAGCTTATAGTTTAGGAGATAACTCAATTTAAAAAGTTGTGTACAGTTTAAAAAGTTGTGTACAGTTTTTATTGTAAATGCTACGTATAAGTTCATATTAAAATATTTTACTTTTAAAATTGCGAATACTCTTTAACGAGGAGTCGTACAAAAAAAATTAAAAAACCGTTCAAAAGATAATTGGATTCTGTAAACACCGTATTAAATTTTTTTTGGAGCCACTCGTGGTCTAAAAGATATTCTTCAAAAACCGTTAAGGTCTCGAAAATACTGGTTTTTGAAGGATATCTCTGAAATGGTAAGTCATACGATAAAATGCAGTATTAGTCTTGTAGAGAATCATAAGATCTACAAAAAATAAGCCACATGTGTACACATTAGATTAACCGTTTAGAAGTTATTCAATAAAAACAGGTTTTTTTGCCATTTAAAGGTTTTTTTTTGAATATTTTCTACACGGTTACTCTAATGTATACACTAGGGTGGAGCGAAATTTGTTTTTTGCGATTTTCGAAATGGCTCACATGCGAAAAGATGCTCCATAATATTCTTAATAAAAAATGTTATATGGTACTTTTTGATATTTTAATGTTTTGTACTGCCACAAAGACATTGAAGTTTTGAAAAAAAAAAATATTGCGTTGAGTTTATTTGTATGGGATAAAGTCAATAAAAGAGCTTAAACATGTCCAAATTGCGATTTTAGATAATATTAACCTATTTTAAACAAATTTTAACTCCTTTTTAGTATTAAAAACAGGCAGTGTCCTTCGTGATTCCAGCCTTGTTTTGATAAGACCATCTCTTCTTTCTGAACCACATACAGCAGCAGCAGCTTCACTAACAATTTGATTTGAGTATGACCTTTAATTCCCTGGCCCATTTAGAATATGTAAAAATTAAAAATCTCCATAGAGCCGCGCTCCTCCACATTGTGTACTATAGTAAGCATATTTATGAATTTCATATGAAAAACATAAAAATTATTCTGACAGAAAATAATATTTGCGTTGATTTATCAATCAACAAAGCAATGGTTTTCTAAAATGTTTTGTCAAAATACGTATATGTATGTTTCATGAACACTTCTCTATATACTTTCCCGAAAATAAACAACAGTGAGCTTAGTTATTGCGAGCTGAAAGTTGTATGCTTTATTCAAACTTTTAGAGGCAAAAAAGGGACGTAGAGCCGGTTTATTCGCAAGAAGGAGTTGTTTTGATTTACTTCTTCACCTTATCCCACTTACAAGAAGCTAACAAAAAAAACTTCATCAACAATTTTCATTGCCAACATTTGGAGGTCGATTTAATATTAATAATTTACAAAATACCAATAAAAAAGGTGCTTAAGCTCGGTTCATACGCAATACGGAAGTGTTTCGATTAAATGTTCTTATTTTCCACCTCTGGACAAATTAACGAACAGGCCTGATCAAAACATTTTAATTTAATAGGAAATTTAAACATGCCTCGAAAAAAGGGGCTTAAGCCCAGCTTATTCGCAAGAAGGAAGAGTCTGGATTTTAATTTTTATGTTTTCCAACTCAGGAGAAGTGGACGAACAAAACCTCATCAAAAAAACTTCAGTGTTCCAATTTTGAGTTTTTCCCTATATTCTCAGGATGTGTTTAAGGTTTGATTGACTTGGGGCGGTACTAAAACTCAAAATTTTGAAAAAATATTTATACACCTCTAAAAGGTGATTGACGGAGCACCTTTTCCGCACTGAGCCGTTTAGAATATATAAAAATAAAAATCTCCATAGAGCAGCGCTCCACCCTAGTGTACACATATGGCTTATTTTTTGTAGATCTTGTGATTCTCTACAAAACTGATGCTATTGCATTTTATCGTATGACTTAACGTTTCAGAGATATCCTTCAAAAACCAGTATTTATTTTCGAGACCTTAACGGTTTTTGAAGAATATCTTTTAGACCATGAGTGGCTCCAAAAAAAATTTAATACGGTGTTTACAGAATCCATTTATCTTTTGTACGGTTTTTTAATTTTTTTTTGTACGACTCCTCGTTAAAAAGTATTCGCAATTTTAAAAGCAAAATATTTTAATATGAACTTATACGTAGCATTCACAATAAAAACTGTACACAACTTTTTAAATTGCGGTATCTCCTAAGCTATTAGCTACACAAAAACATTTTTTACATCTTTACATAGGAAATTTCCTGTGTTACAAAATTGTGGAGAAAAATTTTTCTTTAAATGTTTGCGTTAGCGAGATATTTGCAAAAAACTGATTTTAGCGACCTTTGAGCCTGAATAACTTTTTATGCGCTCAATGAACTAAAATGGACTTTTTACACATTGTTCATTATGCTTTAATAAAGAGAATTCCGGTGAAAAAAATTCACTTGGAATTTTTTCGCAGAAATATTCTTATTTTCCTGGGCTATTACTTTTTCATCATCGTTATATATGGGTCTTAAGAAAATCGTCCTAAATACCTGGTTTTTGGCAAAACTATAAGTTTACAACATATCTGAGATCGTTTTTGAGCTCAGTGACCCCAAATTACTTATAGTGCCAAATTTCATCGATATCCAACCACTCCTTCTATTTTTGACCTTTGCTTGTAGGGGCTAAAGGCACTGTGCGGCGCAGTTAACGGAAAAAAATTACAAAACCTTTTTGTCGGACAAAAAAGTTAATTCAATTGAAAGTGATGAAAAATTTGGATAAGACGTCCAAGAAATATAGAAAATAATCCTCGCTATATCACCATCATCTTCAAACATAAATGTGGCAATAACATATAATGGTGTGGAGATTTTATATTTTTTGGGGTGGTGTTGGGCCTGTTTGCTGCATCGGAAATAATGGAATCAAATTTATACGCCCCTATCTTGGAGAAAGTTATGCTTGCATATGCTGAATGGGGTATACCAATAAAGTGTTAATTTCAGCTAAATAAAGACCAGAAACACATTTCGCGCCTAGCAAAAAATTGGATTTTGGACAATAATATGTAATTAATGACTTGACCAGTGCAATCTTCGGACTTAAGCCCAATCGAAAATTTTTGGAAAATAGTTAAAGAGAAAATAGGACCAATGAAACCAAAAAACAAGGAGGAGTTGTGAGCAAAAGTTCAAAAGCTTGGTACGACATTTCGAAAAGCCTTAACCCGTTTTAAATCGAACGTCGCACTGTACAAAATTTGATTATGATATAACTTAGGGATGTTATGGAATTCATGGTCAAAGTCAGACTTTCTGATATGTGTACAAATTATGCATTCGAAGTTTTCCATATGAGCCTTTTTCGAGAAAAAAAATATTAAAAATATTAAATATGATTAATTTATGGTTGCTGCGCAAGAGTCCATATTAAATAAAAAATTTTAAGGTCCAACATTTTTTTTCTACACTGAAAAAAAAAAAATTGTCGCAAAATACCGAAAATCTTTAGAACTTCCGAACGAATTGAGGCATGTTAATATTTTTTTTCTGTATACTGAAAAATATAACAGCTCTTACATTTCACTCAGCACGCTAAGGAATTAATTTTTGATGGTACGAGTGTAAAAACCATAAAAACTAAGCATTCCATATCGCTTTTTTTTAAACAAAAACTTATAAAAACATAAATTATAGCTGGTGAAATTAAATTAAAATTTGAAGTCCATTTCCTCTTTTAAAGTCTGGAACTATTGCAACTATTGCACTGAAAAAAAAAAAAAAAAATTTAAATAATAAATCACAAAAATGTTTGGAAAAAAAGTTTATTATAACATGCAGTTTTATTGAAAAGTACAATTCAAAAACTTAACCTAAATTTTTTTGGAAACATTCATCGATATTTACATTATCTAATAAATCTAACATTTCCGGGGAATATATTTTTTTCAATTCTTTTTGAGTTCGGACATGCCTCAATGATGAAATCTTGGGGTCTAATGATGCAGCCAATATATTGAAGAGATCTTCGTTTTGCCGTTTTCGGGAAATCTTGCAGGTATTCATGTACCTGTATTTTTTATAGTCTTTATTTTTGGATTCTTGTGCTTTTTCGGACAGTTCTCCAGTAACAACTGGTATTCTATGATGTCTCTATCGTGCGTCAGGACTTTATGCAGTGTAGGTGTGAACATTTTTTCAGGATATTTGTTATGGATCAAATCAGATGTTTCTGTTGCATATATTCCATATTTTTCCGCGTTCACGCTTTCCCTGCAGTTCAAGATATTGAGGATGACTTGCAACCTTTTGATGATCTCTTCATCAACACCCGTTATCTCTGCAGTAGGGTGTCTCTTATTTGGGAAAAGTCAAAATTTTATGTCGCGCTCCCCCAGAATCGAAAGACTTTGAGAAAAAAATGAGATCCCCCAAAGGACAGGTTTTTTTAAACGAATTAACCTGTGCCACGAAGACATTCAAATTTAAATGAAAATTAACATAGATTTTATATACTTCTTGTTTTAACTTGCTGGGAATCGCGTTGCCTGAAATATTTTTCGCCATCAAATGTGTATCTTATTGTTTTTCGGGTCGCTAAACACGATACAAGTGTCAAAATTAAATTTTGACAGCTGATTTCAAATCAAAACACCGAGAAATGGAGGTTAAACCGGTAGCTTGTGTCGACACGTGTAGCCGTTGACAGCTGTCAAAATTTTATTTTAACACTTGTATCGTGTTCAGCGACCCGAAAAACAATAAGATACACATTTGATGGCGAAAAATATTTCAGGCAACGCGATTCCCAGCAAGTTAAAACAAGAAGTATATAAAATCTATGTTAATTTTCATTTAAATTTGAATGTCTTCGTGGCACAGGTTAATTCGTTTAAAAAAACCTGTCCTTTGGGGGATCTCATTTTTTTCTCAAAGTCTTTCGATTCTGGGGGAGCGCGACATAAAATTTTGACTTTTCCCAAATAAGAGACACCCTACTCTGCAGTTATCTCATTTCTATCGAAGAATGTTCTAGCTGTATTTCCATCATTCGTATTTCCCAACCCTTGTAGCGGTTGGTGAACTCTAATTCCAAGTTTGTTGCGGAATTCTTCTTGAATTTTCTTTTTCCTCGCAGCTTCTTTGTCCTTCTTTGCAATGTTCTCATCAAAACTTTCGCCAATTCGTGGAAGAGTGTACGCAAGATTAAGGATAAATTCTATACATCTTGTTCTTGCATGTAATGGAGATATTCTGTATTCGTAATTTTCCTCATCTTCAATATTTTCGTCGGTGCTTTGAAATTTGGTTTGTGACCTTTTACAAATTGGACAGCTTTTTGTATTCTTTGTGTTAGTCAATTCGTTCAGCACTTTCCCGTCAACCATAGTAAGGAAAAATTTGTGTTCTATGATGATAGCATCTTCGTCGTTAATTTTGTAGTGGGTTGGTTGAATAGTAGAAATTTGTTCTTTTATATTGTTAACTGTGCTTTCAATCAGTTTCGAAGATTCTTTCGCATACTGAAACATTATGGGTCGACAAAAATTAACTGATGAAGGTCGGGGATTTTTCCAGTGTTCGCCAGTTTCGCTTTGCAATCTGAGTGGAACAACTGAAGCCATGAACATATTTGCATCGGAAATTTTGTTTTCATTTGGTGAGACGATTATTTGCTTGTACGCACTCTGTCCAGATGATCTATCGCAGCCCCACTTACTCAACAAAGTCAGATTTTTTGGAAGCTTACTTTGCTCTTGTTGATCCATACATTCTATTAAGCGTTGAGCAGTATGATCCATCATATCTTGAATTTTCACTTTAGCTGAAACTTCCGTTATTTCGCAATTTTCTGGAACTGTTGCTTTCTTTGCTGCTGTGATGTTCTTATATTCTGGAAATATATTTACGTTCTGTCGTATCAAAGAGCTTCTGAGAAGTTTGTACTTTTCCTTGGAAAATCCCAACTCCAAGAATAAAGCCAAAGCTTCTTCTACGGTATATTTTAGGGGATTTGCATTTGGTGGAGTAGGAATGCTGTTCTTAATCCTCTTCAATCGGATAGGACTAGCAATAGAAACTGCCTTTGTTATATCGCCTCTTGTTTTTTCTTTATCTCTGTTGTATTTAACTGTTAATGTCTTTGGAATATTGCATGAATTTGCTAAATTTCAGGTTTTTCATCAGTGACGTCAAGATATTTTTGTAATGCTACTCTGAAATCTAGTTCAGTAGATGAACTTTTGAATATTTCATATATGATACGATTTGGAATAGACATTTTTAAATCACAATTACTATTTATACTATCCTTTTCCTTAAAATAAGTTAAAGTCAGCATAATATTTTTAACCCTCAATATAAATTTTTAAACTACCTTCCATAGGCTAATTACTTACATTTTTTACCTGTTAAAGAAAGCCTAATAAGAACTACCTGATACGCATTCTTTAGGTCTCGAATTTTTTACCTTTGAATAAACAGTCAGTATTAATAACATGCCTCGAAAAAAACTCTCTGACGTTTATTTTTAACCTGCTTCTTAGAATATCTTCACTTACTGCCTTACGAGTATACGAAAATTGAACTTCAGAAATTTAATCGTGCCACGCTATTAATTAACATTAGCATAGCAGGAAAAAAATAGTTTAATATATTTGTAGCTGTATTATTTATGTGTTTACAATAAAAATAATAATCCAAAAATTCCAATCCGTTCAATCATTATGAACTTTATCATCAAAAATGGTAGAACACGCGCAATGCAAGTTTTACTGCAATACGAGCATGAAAAATGTCATAGGTTTCCTGATGAAAATCATTATAACTCATAAAACTGCAATTTCCCGCAGCTAGAATTTTTATATTGTGTTCAGAATTGTTGAGTTTATTTAGTTTTAGTAGTCCGTAAGATATCTTTTGCGAACATTTTTTTGAAACTCCATTCGAAGTTGAAAAAAAGGGTAAAAATAGTGTTTCAGAAAAGTACAGAAACCTCAGACATTAAAAAAAAATCATTTAATTTTAGTGTTACTTGATAGTACTAAAACCGCTTATAGCATAAATAGAAAAAAATTAACTTTTCTTTCATAAGTTGCAGACAAATTAGAACCACATCTTGAAAAAAAAAAAAAAAAAAAAATTACAAACTCGAAAAAATCATCGACTTTGACCAGCTCTACAAAGCGAACCATTTTTTCAAATGAATTAAAATTTTACATCCTTAAGCACTGATCATTTGTTTATCGAACTGCATCATTAGATTTGCAAATTTCCACCACACCAAAATTGATTTTTGCAACCACTTTTGAGAAATGTCGCCAGTATGCACTGGCTGACCACGGTGATGACTGGGATAGTCTCGCTGTGCCTTTGCCTTACGACCCGCTCTCCGTCTTTGGGACCCTCTGGAAGAGGAGGACTGTCGAGAACGTCCCCGAGTGGGAGAGTGCAGAAGAGTGTGGTGATCATCACCACAGTGGTGACATCTTCCGGTGCTTCGGCAGCCCTGGCGCAAGTGACCTGAGGACAGGCAATTGGAGCAATATTCATTACTGAATACCGCCCTCAATCGCCCCTCAAGGTTCTTGTCCAGGAACTGACGACACCCCGCAAGACCATGCTCCAACGAGCACAAACGACATTTCGTTTGACGTGGCACTTGTACCACCAAACTTCTCACCACATCCGGAGAACGCTCGAACGCGAACAGCCTCGGGTTCACTAAATTGAACCTCGGATTCTGTCTGGATATTCAACTCTTCCAGAAGATCGCCAGCGATGGAGGAGGTAGAAGACATTCTGAAACGAGACAAAAGGTGTTATTTTAAAGGGAAAAAAGTAATTTGGGTTTTATGCCGTTGGGAGCACGACAAGTTTTATAATTGGTCGCGTGATGCATCCACGCTCGGTTCGGATGTCCGCGACGCGTGTACGATTATCGTTACCGGGATAAGTTTTGATTATCCTACCTAACCGCCACTCATCACGGTGCTCTTGAACAGTCGATAGGTTTTTTGGCTATGTGGAGAAAATCTGTAAATGGGGTTTCATTTGTATTAGTGTAGTGGTCTGAAAAATGCAAACCCCGAAATCGTAGCTGATCATCCCCGCGAAATATCGCAAAAATACATATCCCATATAAAATAAAAAAAAATTCAGAAAAAAAACGCAACAAACAAATATAAAAATAGTTATTTTTAATGTATTTTGCAGTGCTGAATCCGAATCCGGCCTTAAAATTGCTGTATCTTATACGGTTTTTGAGATATCAAAGACTAAACAAGGAGAAAAAGCCGACGCTATGTTTTATTGTTGTGTTTTGGAGCTATATAACAGGACGTATATCCGTAAATTCTGATGCAGAAATGGAAAGCTTTATTCAATCTTCTAAACCTAATTCAAATAATGTCGATATCTTTGTTTTTCTCGGAGATATCCGTACCTAAAAAGTTAAAAAAGTGCTAAAAACGTGTTTTGTCATTATTTCAGTCTACGATATTTCACAGAAAAATCAAACTATTGACATAATTTAAATGCGGTTTTAAAGAAAAAGATTGCAGCTTTCAGATAATGTATCGAATTTTGCGTATAAATGTTCTATATTCTAGTTATATAGCTTCAAAATATAGCAAAAACGGTATTTTTTCCTTGTTTAGGCTAAGATATCTCAAAAACCCTATGAGATATAGCAATTTTAAGGCCGGATTCAGATTCAACATTGCATAATACATTAAATTTAACTATTTTTATACTTGTTTGTTGCGTTTTTTTCCGATTTTTTTTTTTTTATATGGGATATGTATTTTTGCGATATTTCGCATTTTCTAGACCACTAAACTAATACAAATGAAATCCCATTCACAGATTTTCTCCACATAGCCAAAAAACCTATCGACTGTTCAAGAGCACCGTGTCATTTGATGGTAAATTCTCCTCTTTAACGACAACTAAATCATTAATGCAAATATTCTTTTGAGGAGACAACCACTTAACTCGCCTATGTAACTCAGTTAAGTATTCACTTTTCCATCTCTGGCAAAAATGTTGTTGCATTGCTTTTACTTTTTGCCATCGATTGACAATTTTCAAAGGCTGTTCTGCAATTTCAGGCTCAGCTGTAGATAACAGCGCAGTATGGTTTTTTTGGACTAAAAAGTGCACACAAAAATAATTCACTACAAGGACCCTTTTTTTTTTTAAAAAAAATCAAATGCAAAATTAAAGGTTATACATTGAGCTATCTGAAAAGATGCCCGCTTTTTCTAGCATTTGATCCACAAATTAGGGATAGAGGTCGAAATCTCATAAATTTAAAAAAAAAACGGTTTTTCTGTTTAAAAATGTTAGTTGCGCTAAGCGCAGGAGTGATATATGAATAAATTTATATGCATTCAATGAAATTAAGCAAGAAAAAATTAATTCATTATAAAAATGGGCGGTGCCACGCCCCAAAAACAAATTCCTGATATCTCCGAAACTATTAGACGCAGATATATAAGACTCGGTATGTTTGTAATGGGCACCGAATCTTATCTATTTGCGTCCAATAGTTTCGGAGATATGACGAAATTCTTTATGGGGCGTGGTACCGCCCATTTTCGCTTTGAGTTGATTTCATCTTAATTGATTTGATTGAATGCACATAAATTTATTCATATATCACTCCTGCGTTGAATGCGACTAACATTTTTAAACAGAAAAAGCGTTTTTTTCAAAATTTATGAGATTTCGACCTCTGTCCCTAATTTGTGGATCAAATGCTAGAAAAAGCGGGCATCTTTTCAGATAGCTCAATGTATAACCTTTAATTTTGCATTTGATTTTTTTTAAAAAAAAGGGTCCTTGTAGTGAATTATTTTTGTGTGCACTTTTTAGTCCAAAAAAAACCATAGTGCAGCGGCCCGCTGACCAAAAAATGGCCAGGAGTAAGTGTCTGAAAATCATTTGGATTTTCCGACATGGCGTTAAGTGGGCACGAATTAAGGCAAGATTCGATACGACTTAGCAAAGTGAGAAATTCTTCAAAGGTATAACTCTTGAAACTTTTAACCCCAGCTTCCCACAATCCTCCCATATGAGGAGCACCAGCGGGAATAAAATGCCAAGAGATCTCTTGATGAGCATATTGCGCCTGCACGACATCCTTGGACTGGTTTAGAAAATCCTTAAATTCTCTTGTTAGCACCTTTGAAGCTCCTACGAAGTTGGTGCCATTGTCCGAATAAACCTTTGCTGGACAACCACGACGAGCGACAAATCGCGTAAACGCTGCCAAAAAGGTAGCTGAAGAAAGATCGCTGGCGGCTTCCAAATGAACTGCTTTTGTGGAAAAACAGACAAAAAGGCAGACATAGCCCTTAGAAATTCGACAGGCTCTACCCAGGTAGCTCTTTATATCGAACGGACCAGCAAAATCAACGCCGGTAGACGAAAAAGGGCGTGACAAAACAGTTCGTTTTGGTGGAAGAGCAGACATTATTTGAGATCTTAACTGTTTTTTGTGTATAACACCAGTTTTACAATTGAATAAAGTAGTTTTTATGAGGTTTTTTGCACGTGGGATCCAATATTGCGTTCGATTAAGTCGAAGCATTAGTTGATTCCCTCTATGAAGTGAATCTTCATGAATAAATCGTACTAAAAGCCGAGTAAAATGACAGTTGAATGGCAAGCTAACTGGAAATCTTTCATCGTAAGTAAGTGAAGGCTAGCCGCCCACCAACACGCAAAAGTGCATCTGTGTGCAGAAACGGATTTAGAGATAACGGGCCTTATCGTAAATCTGAAGGGAGTTCCATTCTCTCCCTCCCGAAGAAGGAGCACTGGAAGTAGTGAATATTTCATGAATGGAAACTTCCCTTCCTGCAGGGATACTTTTTTTATTTTAATATCGTTGGCATTTTCAGAAATAACCAGTTTGCAACGCTGTGTTTTCCAAGAGCGTTTACATTTTACACAAAAACAACATCTGGCAACGCTGAGTCTTTCCCATATCTTTGACATTTTGCGCAAACAACCTGTCTGAACGCTGATTTTTTCCAATTTCGTAGACATTTTGCACAAAAAAAAAACATGTGGCAACGCTTTTTTCCATAAATCGTTGACATTTTTTTCCATTTTCCACTGGATTTTGACAGCTGACTTAAAAAAAAGATAAACAAGAAACAGCAATTGCAGCAGTGAAATTGAAGTTAATGCTTTACTTTTTAAAGTAAAAAATGTCTTTAATCATTTTTGTGGATTTGGAAAATCAAAAGTTTGCACCAAAATGTTTCCGAAAAAATTTGAGTGAAAAGTAGTTTTAGCAGAACCAGTATAAGTTGGAAACGCTTGGATGAATATTAAAATTTTTAGTGTCATATGAAAGCTATTTCAATAAGCTTTAAAATTGTTGTACTAAAGTTTTTAATTTGTCAAACGTTATTTATAATTATTCATTTATACATTAGTACTCCCTAGCAAAAAGTTGAGGAGCAAATTTAACAAATAAAAGTCAAGTAACTCGCTCCCAACTTATTGCCGATTACATAATTTTTCCAGTGAATTTTCCCTTTCCACGAATTTTTTTTACGATAAGGCCCAACAGCTCACTTTTAGGACCAAGGATTTGCTTGGTCTCAAGTTTGTGGTACACCTCCGAAAAATGTACTTTTTGGCACAACAAAATCAAGCGATTTTTAACAAATTTTATTTCTTCACACTCAATGTGAGGTGACTTGTACGAAAATGCCGCACGAGTTTGCAGGCGGGTACGATTCACAAAACGAAAAACGTATGCCAGCACCCGTAAGCCTCGTGGAAGCGAGGAGAAACGTTCCAAGATATCTTCATACCCTGAAAAATAAGAAAAGTGAACTTTAACTGCTTTTCGTTCGAGAGACGTATCAACTGCTGAAGGTTGCACTTTTCCCTGCCAATAGTATTCTAAAGAAAGCCAAGATGGCCCATGCCACCAAAGAGAATTATCAGCTAACTCTTGAGGTGAAATACCACGAGTTGCTAGATCAGCAGGATTTTCATGTGTGTCAACATGAAACCAATTTTGATTGCCAACCTTTTCAGCTATTTTAGAAGCTCTATTTGCAACAAAAGTTGTCCACGAGCAAGGGGGCTTGGAAAGCCAGGCAAGAACGATTGTGGAATCTGTCCAACAATACAAACTGTGCCTATCTATATCAAGATGGGAGATTAAAGAATCAACCATATCAGCTAGTAACGTGGCACCACACAATTCAAGACGAGGTAGTGAAATCGTCTTAACTGGTGCCACTCTGGTTTTAGAAAAAAGCAAATGACTGACAATACAATCAGCTTGCTTGACGCGGATATAAATCGACGCAGTATACGCCTTCTCAGAAGCATCGCAAAAGGCGTGAAATTCTACTTCTGAGTTTGGCGAATAATCCACATAACGTAGGATACGAATATTTTCAATACTTTCATATTGATGCAAAAATGTTTGCCAAGAAATAAGACTGTGCGGTGGGATTTTTTCGTCCCAATCAATTTCATCCAACCAAATTCGCTGCATGAGGATTTATGCTGTCACCAGGATCGAAGAGTTGGCTATAGTTGACAAGACTTCCGGCTCGAAGGACCAATGTTTTTTCCGGCGGGAAAATGCGAGGGGAAATTTAAACTTTAAAACTTTCAAAAAAAACTTCGAAAAATCTTACTAACTAGAATGAACACAGCTGTGCGAGCACAGGGTGTTCATTGCTGGTGTCAACACTGGGTGAAATTAATAGCAACTACAACGCCGTTTCAAACTATATCTAACACTATTACAGATTATTTTTTTAAACATAAAGCGAGAAACACATAAAAAGTATGCATGCATCAAGAATTGTCAAATTGAAGTCAAATACATGTCTGCTTATGAGAGCGCTCAGATAGAAAGCATGCTTCGAGCATACTTACATGCATACTTTTTATGTGTTTCTCGCTTAAGAACTTCGCATTTGAACATTGAGATATATAGTTGTAAAAACCCAACATAGTCATTTGGTCACTGGTCGCTCGTATATGATTGTGCACTAGACCTATCGTTAAAATTAAAAATGTAAAAAAAACCTTGCTTCCAGGGGCTTAAAAGTTTCCTATTGGTGTAAGTATCAAGCATAAAAATGTTGGTCCTGATTGAAAAATATTTGACCGTGCCGCAAGGCCGTTGAAGGTCGGAAAAACGCTATTTATATGGAAAAATATGGCTTTAATCGCAAGAATCAGTCCTACCTTTCAAACTATTTGATATAAGTGAATGAAATTCGGTGTGTGTACAATGCTTGAGCAAATCGCATCCAATAAATAAATGCGCGGTGCAACGCCCGCTCGACCCAAAATTCTTGTATCTCTGAAAATATTGAACTCAGGGGAATGAAATTCGGTACATATGTAATTGGCACTGGGAAAAGAAAAATTTATAAAAAATGGGCAGGGTCACGCACCCTCCTTCTAAAAAAATCAAATTTTTCATATCTCTGAAACTATTCGGCACATATGAATAAGATTTGATATCAGGTAAAGTGAAGCGAACGGGATATGGCACTGTAAAAATGTTAAACCAATTTAAGTTACTCAGTTGATATAGAAGCAGTATTTTTTTCTGTTCTTATTTTGGTCTCCTAGGTATAGACACCAAACAAAAGAAATTTGGTCCAGATCGAAACATATTTGACCGTTCCCGCAGGCCGTTAAAGGTCGGAAAACGCTATTTATATGAAAATAAGGATACAATCAACCCTATCTTTGAAATTATTTGGCGAAGGAAGATGAGACTTAGTACATATATGAACAATACTTGAGTTAATAGTATCCAATAAAAAAATGGGCAGCGCCTCGCCCTCTTCACCCGAAATTTGTCGTGTCTCTGAAAATATTTGACTCAGGTTAATGAGGTTTGATACATATCTAATTGGCACTGGGAAAAAAATTTTCAACAAAAACGGGCTGGGCCACGCCCCCTTATTTTAGAAAAAACAAATTTGTTATCTCTCTGAAACTATTTGGCACAGGTGGATAAGATTTGATTTCGGATAAAGTGATGCGAACACCTGTGCCAAATAGTTTCAGAGATATGACAAATTTGGTTTTTTTAGAATGAAAGGGCATGGCCCAAGCCATTTTTATAAAAAAAATTTTTCCCAGTGCCAATTAGATATGTACCAAACCTCATTAACCTGAGTCAAATATTTTCAGAGATACGACAAATTTCGGGTGAAGAGGGCGTGGCACTGCCCATTTTTTTTATTGAATACTATTAACTCAAGTATTGTTCATATATGTACTAAATCTCATTCTCCTATGTCAAATATTTTCAAAGATAGGATTGATTGTATCGTTATTTTCATATAAATAGCGTTTTCCGACCTTTAACGGCTTGCGGCCACAGTCAAATATGTTTCGATCTAGACCAATTCATTTGCTTGGTGTCTATACCTTGGAGACCAAAATAAGAACAGAAAAAAATATTGCTTCTATATAAACTAAGTACCTTAAATTGGCTTAACATTTTTACAGCGCCATATCCTGTTCGCTTCACTTTACATGAAATCAAATCTTATTCATATGTGCCGAATAGTTTCAGAGGTATGACAAATTTGATTTTTTTAGAAGGAGATGGTGTGACCCCGCCAATTTTTTATAAAAAGTTTTTTTCCCAGTGCCAATTACATATGTACCGAATATCATTCCCCTGAGTCCAATATTTCCAGAGATACAAGAATTTTGGGTCGACGGGGCGTGGCACCGTGCATTTTTTTATTGGATGCAGTTTACTCAAGCATTGTTCATACACACATCAAATTTCATTCACTTATGTCAAATAGTTTCAAAGATAGGACTGATTCTAGCGATTAAAGCCATGTTTTTCCATATAAATAGGGTTTTCCGAACTTCAACGGCCTTGCGGCACGGTCAAATATTTTTCAATCAGGACCAAAATTTGTATGCTTGATACTTACACCAATAGGAAACTTTTTAGCTCCTGGGAGCAAGGTTTTTTTACATTTTTGATTTTAACGATAAGTCTATTGTGCACCGATGAAACCAAAAGCTTTTGGTTTCATCCATGCACAATCATATACGACTGACCAGTGACCAAATGACTATATTGGGTTTTTACAACTATATATCTCAATGTTCAAATGCGAAGTTCTTATGTTTAAAAAAATAATCTGTAATAGTGTTAGATATAGTTTGAAACAGCGTTGTATTTGCTGTTAATTTCACCCAGATTGATGCGTTCAGTCTGATTATATTGGAAATTCCATTCATTTCTCACGAAATCTCCTCCAGCATAATTTTAACAGTGCTCTGTTAATGTTCTGTTAACGCTCTGTTAAGTCGTGTGGTTTGTGTCTATGCTAAGATCGCGATGGAATTTAACTTCACGCTCTTGGAAAATTGAGCAAAAATATGTTGACATTTGGGCAATAGAGCATGGCATTTCTCATACAAGCACAAAATATAAAATATGCTATATTGCTGTATCAGCAAAATTTCGATATTTTTTATAGAAAACTTTGTAGAGAATTAAATTTGCCATTGAAATAGTTTGTTCAAAAAATTTTGCAAAAAAAAATTGCTTATACTAAAAATGTTGAAACCAAAAAAAAAAAAGCAAAAATGTCGAATTCTAAAGTTTTTGTTACTGTTTTACCTATAACTTATTTAGAGTCAGAAAACATATAAGAATATAAAAAAAAGTTAATAGAATTTCCTTTAAAACGATTCATTAATAGCACAAGAAAATAAGAATGTTTCTGCGAAATAATTCCAAGTGAATTTTTTTCACCGGAATGGGCGTGATAACAAATTTTTGAAACTGCGTTTTTTGTTTACATACCCGTCGTCTATTTCTGGAAAAAACTATTTTTTTGCAATAAATTAATGTTAAATAGCAATTTTTTGCATTTATTTACTTACTTTGAAGTTTGAGCCAAAAACGCTGTCAAATATAGTTATGTTACCGTTGCCAGATTAGGGATTTGAAACCTACATTAAGGGACATTTTCTGCTGTAGAACACAAATATTTTATTTTTTATTCTCTGTTTAAGTTAATTTGAAACACACTAATTTAGTATTGTTTCTTTCGTGTTTTTTTTTGTTTTTTAATTATTGATTTTGAATTTTGAATTCAATTTGGAAAGAAATTTGTACATATTTTTTTTTTTTTTTGCAACTGAGACACTGCAAGACAAATGTCAATTCGAAATGAAAACAAACCGCTGTCAACGCGTTGAGGCTAAATAAAAGTGAATTTTCGGCGGCTATAAGCTATTTTGTCTAATTTTCGTGATAAAAATGAATTCCAAAGTTTTTTATGATGGCCGTGAAGACCTAAATAAAAATAGGACTTTTGTAAGTTCAATTGGACTTATTATTATAGATTAATAAAGTACTTACAATGAAGTTCTTACATTCCGAAATTCTGCTGAGCAAAAATCTTTGTTTGATGCGAGAAACTCTCCTAGCATCATCAAATCAATTTTAGGCAAATTGGAGCTGTTTGCCTTGCTGAATCCTTGTTCCATTGTTGAGCACATAGTCGATTAAATAAAACGTTTTGAAATTTAAATTAGAATTTAACATTCGCGTTGGTGGCTATCAAATTTCGAAAAACAACTGTCACGGATTTTTCGACTTGGCATTTTTGTCGTGTGTATCCATTTAAATATTTTGACACAAAAACAAGTTAAGATATTTATGTACACATATTTTTTTTCAAATAAATACAGGATTGCGTTTTTTGTAAAACTTTTCAGGGATAAGCGATGTCAGAAGTAAAGAAAAAAATACAATGATCTGGTAACACAGCATTATGTCATCGTCAGCCAATCAAAATCGTGTAAAACTAAAAATTTATCTGATTGGTGTTTGACTCAATATGGCGGATGTGCATATTTTAGTGTTTTATTTTATTGAATATCTTATTAATCTCAATAAAAATATAAAAACTGACAAGCTTTTTAGAATCCTGTGAACCTTCTTTACTATCTAAAACCATTATATCCGAGATTCTTTGATAGTGCATGATAAATAAAGTGTGAAAAGTCCATTGCAAAGTCGTGTGCGCATATAGAGTTATTAAGGCTCAAAGGTCGCTAAAATCAGTTTTTTGCAAATATCTCCATCTTTGTAGTACAGGAATTTCCTACAAAAGTACGTTAAAAATTTTTTCGTACTACTTATGGATTAGAAGATCACCCAAATTTAAAAGTTGTTAACAGTTTTACAGTCGTACAAACAAAATTGGAATTCCGTTTAAAAAATAATTTAATTTTCTATACACTGAACAAAATTTTTTTTTCGAACGGCTCATGACCTTAAAAATATTCTTGAAAAATCGTTAAGATTTCAAAAATTTTGGTTTTTTAAGAATATCTCCGAATTGGTAAGTACAACGATAAAAAGTGAAAGGACCAATTTTGTAGAGGACTACGAAATCTACAAAATGTAAGCAATATGTGTACACATATATATTCCAAAAAACCCTTAAAATGCCAAAAAACCGGTTTTTATTGAATATCTTCTATACGGTTACTTCTATGTGTACACATATTGCTTACAAAATTGGTCCGCTCACTTTTTATCGTAGTACTTACCAATTCGGAGATATCCTTAAAAAACCAGAATTTTCGAAATCTTAACGGTTTTTCAAGAATATTTTTAAGGTCATTAGCCGTTCGAAAAAAAAAATTTTGTTCGGTATATAGAAAATTAAATTATCTTTTAAACGGTATTTTAATTTTGCTTGCATGGCTCCTTATTGATGAGTTATCGCAGTTTAAAGAGTAAGATATTTAAAATATGAACTTATACGCAGCATTTCGTATCATAACTGTTCACAACTTTTTAAATTGGGTGATCTCCTAAACTATAAGTCGTACGAAAACATTTTTGACGTACTTTTGCAGGAAATTTCCTGTGCTACAATATTGGAGACCAAAATTTTTCTGTAAAAATTAGCATTAGCGAGATATTTGCATAAAACTGATTTTAGCGGCCCTTGAGCCCGAATAACTTTTCATGCGCACACGACTTTGCAATGGACTTTTCACATTTTATTTATCATGCATAAATACTTAATGACAATTGCGGTGAAAAAATCCACTTGGAATTATTTCGCACAGCAGCTCTTTTTTCGTCTTATTTTTCTGGGCTATAAAACATTTCTTAGAATAAAAATTTTGCTTATATGGTCCGAAAAACTTTTTTTACTCAAATCCAAGGCATATTACAAAAAAATTTAATTCTCTACAACACGATGCTCTTGAATAGTCGATAGGTTTTTTGGCTATGTGGAGAAAATCTGTGAATGGGGTTTCATTTGTATTAGTTTAGTGGTCTGAAAAATGCAAACCCCGAAATCGCAGCTGATCATCCCCGTGAAATATCGCAAAAATACATATCCCATATAAAAAGAAAAAAAATCGGAAAAAAAAACGCAACAAACAAATATAAAAATAGTTATATATAATTTATTTTGCAATGCTGAATCTGAATCCGGCCTTTAAATTGCTATATCTCATACGGTTTTTGAGATAACTTAGCCTAAACATGGAAAAAATACCGTTTTTGCTATATTTTGAAGCTATATAGCTAGAATATAGAACATTCATACGCAAAATTCGATACATTACCTGAAAGCTCTAATTTTTTTCTTTAAGACTGCATTTAAATTATGTAAATAGCTTAATTTGTCTCCGAAATATCGTAGTCTGAAATAATGACAAAACACGTTTTTTGCACTTTTTTAACTTTTTAGGTTAGGATATCTCCGAGAAACATAAAGATATTGGCATTATTTGAATTAGGTTTAGAAAATTGATTAGAGCTTTCCATTTCTGCATAAGAATTTACGGATAAACGTCCTGTTATATAGCTCCAAAACACAGCAAAAAACATAGCATAAACGGTCTTTTTTCCTTGTTTAGGCTAAGATATCTCAAAAACTGTATGAGATATAGCAATTTTAAGGCCGGATTCAGATTCAGCATTGCAAAATACATTATATATAACTATTTTCATATTTGTTTGTTGCGTTTTTTTTTCCGATTTTTTTTTTTTTTTATATGGGATATCTATTTTTGCGATATTTCGCGGGGATGATCAGCTACGATTTCGGGGCTTGCATTTTTTAGACCACTAAACTAGTACAAATGAAACCCCATTCACAGATTTTCTCCACATAGCCAAAAAACCTATCGAATGTTTAAGAGCACCGTGACAAAAAGTTTGCTACAAAAAATATCGAAATTTTTCTTTGTTTGCTAGATATATTGAAAAAACTGCAAAGGGTTCATTTACCCCCCTCCCTCCGAATTCCACTCTCTAATTTTATAGCACTTCGCGGTTTATTCTTCTTAAATGACCCATTTACCGATTTCTGTAATAAAAACCTGTAAATGTCTTAGTTCCTTTTTTTTGACATAATCAATAGACTATTACTCAAATACCAGAAATAGCTCTTGAGATGATGTTGGTCACAACACACACAATTTCTTGGTCTGCAAATCTTAAAAACTAAAAAAAGGCCGGCTAGATTCGATTTGATTTCACGCTATTTTTTTTAAATTCTATTTTATTATTTTCTTTTGTTTGAACTAATTTCATTTTATTTTACACAAAATATTATTTTGGATCATATTAAGTGAAATACTTTGGTCAGATGTTAGTTCTTAAACTAAATTAATAATACAATTTATTTAACTTATATTAAATACAAAAATATATCTAAACTAATTCTAATACTTATTTTCAGTTAATATCATCAATTTCCATTCCATAAATCGATGGCGCTAAAAAAATTGGAATATCAGCACATTTTTTTTTGTCTGTTTTTATTTTGTTTTTGCCTATACGCTATTTTTGCAATATTCATCTGTCCAATCGCAAATATCTAAACAGTCGTTCCAATAAAGTGGAAAACTACATCGCATTTCTACTGGCAAACGATCAATGCATTGTATATAATTTCTGCAATTACTTGGATGTGGCAAAAACTTAGCACCATTATCACAAGTTAAATTTCTAGGCTTAGGCACGCACTTTTTACCATTGCTTGGAGATATACCCCTCCGATTGAACTTTTGGCTTGGTTTAGGTCTTAATGTAGTCTTTCTGAATAACTCTTCTGGTGATTTTTTATGGCAGTACTTATCCGTGTAATCACAACTATTTGAGCATTTGTTCCAATATAATGGGAAAGCACATTGCATTTCTACTTCCTTGCCATTAACACATTGAATGAAATATCTACAATTTGTTGGATGTGGTAAAAATTCTGCCCCAGCCGCACAAGTGTTAGGTCCTTGAGCACAGTTTCCATCCAGCTCATTAGCAGTTTCAACTGGACTCGAAATTTCGTTGCAACATTTATCTGTCCAATCGCACTTATTCGAGCAGGGATTCCAATAGAGGGGAAAAGCACATTGCATTTCGACCTCCTTTTTATTAACACATTGTATGAAATATCTGCAATTTGTTGGATGTGGCAAAAATTGAGCACCAGATTCACAACTCTTTTTACCCATATGGCAACAATTGCCACTATTTTGTTTGCCAACAGGTCTTGCTTTGGATGTTAATTTACTTAATTGAGATCCTGATGATATAGCTGCCCTCTTGTTTTCTTCAGAAGTGGTAGGCAATTCTACAGTTGTTGAGCTTGATTCACTAGTAGATTGTGATGGTGTTGTCGTGCTTTCTTCAGAAGTGGTAGGCAATTCTACAGTTGTTGAGCTTGATTCACTAGTAGATTGTGATGGTGTTGTCGTGCTTTCTTCAGAAGTGGTAGGCAATTCTACAGTTGTTGAGCTTGATTCACTAGTAGATTGTGATGGTGTTGTCGTGCTTTCTTCAGAAGTGGTAGGCAATTCTACAGTTGTTGAGCTTGATTCACTAGTAGATTGTGATGGTGTTGTCGTACTTTCTTCAGAAGTGGTAGGCAATTCTACAGTTGTTGAGCTTGATTCACTAGTAGATTGTGATGGTGTTGTCGTGCTTTCTTCAGAAGTGGTAGGCAATTCTACAGTTGTTGAGCTTGATTCACTAGTAGATTGTGATGGTGTTGTCGTGCTTTCTTCAGAAGTGGTAGGCAATTCTACAGTTGTTGAGCTTGATTCACTAGTAGATTGTGATGGTGTTGTCGTGCTTTCTTCAGAAGTGGTAGGCAATTCTACAGTTGTTGAGCTTGATTCACTAGTAGATTGTGATGGTGTTGTCGTGCTTTCTTCAGAAGTGGTAGGCAATTCTACAGTTGTTGAGCTTGATTCACTAGTAGATTGTGATGGTGTTGTCGTGCTTTCTTCAGAAGTGGTAGGCAATTCTACAGTTGTTGAGCTTGATTCACTAGTAGATTGTGATGGTGTTGTCGTGCTTTCTTCAGAAGTGGTAGGCAATTCTACAGTTGTTGAGCTTGATTCACTAGTAGATTGTGATGGTGTTGTCGTGCTTTCTTCAGAAGTGGTAGGCAATTCTACAGTTGTTGAGCTTGATTCACTAGTAGATTGTGATGGTGTTGTCGTGCTTTCTTCAGAAGTGGTAGGCAATTCTACAGTTGTTGAGCTTGATTCACTAGTAGATTGTGATGGTGTTGTCGTGCTTTCTTCAGAAGTGGTAGGCAATTCTACAGTTGTTGAGCTTGATTCACTAGTGGATTGTGATGGTGTTGTCGTGCTTTCTTCAGAAGTGGTGGGCAATTCTACAGTTGTTGAGCTTGATTCACTAGTAGATTGTGATGGTGTTGTCGTGCTTTCTTCAGAAGTGGTAGGCAATTCTACAGTTGTTGAGCTTGATTCACTAGTAGATTGTGATGGTGTTGTCGTGCTTTCTTCAGAAGTGGTAGGCAATTCTACAGTTGTTGAGCTTGATTCACTAGTAGATTGTGATGGTGTTGTCGTGCTTTCTTCAGAAGTGGTAGGCAATTCTACAGTTGTTGAGCTTGATTCACTAGTAGATTGTGATGGTGTTGTCGTGCTTTCTTCAGAAGTGGTAGGCAATTCTACAGTTGTTGAGCTTGATTCACTAGTAGATTGTGATGGTGTTGTCGTGCTTTCTTCAGAAGTGGTAGGCAATTCTACAGTTGTTGAGCTTGATTCACTAGTAGATTGTGATGGTGTTGTCGTGCTTTCTTCAGAAGTGGTAGGCAATTCTACAGTTGTTGAGCTTGATTCACTAGTAGATTGTGATGGTGTTGTCGTGCTTTCTTCAGAAGTGGTAGGCAATTCTACAGTTGTTGAGCTTGATTCACTAGTAGATTGTGATGGTGTTGTCGTGCTTTCTTCAGAAGTGGTAGGCAATTCTACAGTTGTTGAGCTTGATTCACTAGTAGATTGTGATGGTGTTGTCGTGCTTTCTTCAGAAGTGGTAGGCAATTCTACAGTTGTTGAGCTTGATTCACTAGTAGATTGTGATGGTGTTGTCGTGCTTTCTTCAGAAGTGGTAGGCAATTCTACAGTTGTTGAGCTTGATTCACTAGTAGATTGTGATGGTGTTGTCGTGCTTTCTTCAGAAGTGGTAGGCAATTCTACAGTTGTTGAGCTTGATTCACTAGTAGATTGTGATGGTGTTGTCGTGCTTTCTTCAGAAGTGGTAGGCAATTCTACAGTTGTTGAGCTTGATTCACTAGTAGATTGTGATGGTGTTGTCGTGCTTTCTTCAGAAGTGGTAGGCAATTCTACAGTTGTTGAGCTTGATTCACTAGTAGATTGTGATGGTGTTGTCGTGCTTTCTTCAGAAGTGGTAGGCAATTCTACAGTTGTTGAGCTTGATTCACTAGTAGATTGTGATGGTGTTGTCGTGCTTTCTTCAGAAGTGGTAGGCAATTCTACAGTTGTTGAGCTTGATTCACTAGTAGATTGTGATGGTGTTGTCGTGCTTTCTTCAGAAGTGGTAGGCAATTCTACAGTTGTTGAGCTTGATTCACTAGTAGATTGTGATGGTGTTGTCGTGCTTTCTTCAGAAGTGGTAGGCAATTCTACAGTTGTTGAGCTTGATTCGCTAGTAGATTGTGATGGTGTTGTCGTGCTTTCTTCAGAAGTGGTAGGCAATTCTACAGTTGTTGAGCTTGATTCACTAGTAGATTGTGATGGTGTTGTCGTGCTTTCTTCAGAAGTGGTAGGCAATTCTACAGTTGTTGAGCTTGATTCACTAGTAGATTGTGATGGTGTTGTCGTGCTTTCTTCAGAAGTGGTAGGCAATTCTACAGTTGTTGAGCTTGATTCACTAGTAGATTGTGATGGTGTTGTCGTGCTTTCTTCAGAAGTGGTAGGCAATTCTACAGTTGTTGAGCTTGATTCACTAGTAGATTGTGATGGTGTTGTCGTGCTTTCTTCAGAAGTGGTAGGCAATTCTACAGTTGTTGAGCTTGATTCACTAGTAGATTGTGATGGTGTTGTCGTGCTTTCTTCAGAAGTGGTAGGCAATTCTACAGTTGTTGAGCTTGATTCACTAGTAGATTGTGATGGTGTTGTCGTGCTTTCTTCAGAAGTGGTAGGCAATTCTACAGTTGTTGAGCTTGATTCACTAGTAGATTGTGATGGTGTTGTCGTGCTTTCTTCAGAAGTGGTAGGCAATTCTACAGTTGTTGAGCTTGATTCACTAGTAGATTGTGATGGTGTTGTCGTGCTTTCTTCAGAAGTGGTAGGCAATTCTACAGTTGTTGAGCTTGATTCACTAGTAGATTGTGATGGTGTTGTCGTGCTTTCTTCAGAAGTGGTAGGCAATTCTACAGTTGTTGAGCTTGATTCACTAGTAGATTGTGATGGTGTTGTCGTGCTTTCTTCAGAAGTGGTAGGCAATTCTACAGTTGTTGAGCTTGATTCACTAGTAGATTGTGATGGTTTTGTCGTGCTTTCTTCAGAAGTGGTAGGCAATTCTACAGTTGTTGAGCTTGATTCACTAGTAGATTGTGATGGTGTTGTCGTGCTTTCTTCAGAAGTGGTAGGCAATTCTACAGTTGTTGAGCTTGATTCACTAGTAGATTGTGATGGTGTTGTCGTGCTTTCTTCAGAAGTGGTAGGCAGTTCTACAGTTGTTGAGCTTGATTCACTAGTGGATTGTGATGGTGTTGTCGTGCTTTCTTCAGAAGTGGTAGGCAATTCTACAGTTGTTGAGCTTGATTCACTAGTGGATTGTGATGGTGTTGTCGTGCTTTCTTCAGAAGTGGTAGGCAATTCTACAGTTGTTGAGCTTGATTCACTAGTAGATTGTGATGGTGTTGTCGTGCTTTCTTCAGAAGTGGTAGGCAATTCTACAGTTGTTGAGCTTGATTCACTAGTAGATTGTGATGGTGTTGTCGTGCTTTCTTCAGAAGTGGTAGGCAATTCTACAGTTGTTGAGCTTGATTCACTAGTAGATTGTGATGGTGTTGTCGTACTTTCTTCAGAAGTGGTAGGGCAATTCTACAGTTGTTGAGCTTGATTCACTAGTAGATTGTGATGGTGTTGTCGTGCTTTCTTCAGAAGTGGTAGGCAATTCTACAGTTGTTGAGCTTGATTCACTAGTAGATTGTGATGGTGTTGTCGTGCTTTCTTCAGAAGTGGTAGGCAATTCTACAGTTGTTGAGCTTGATTCACTAGTAGATTGTGATGGTGTTGTCGTGCTTTCTTCAGAAGTGGTAGGCAATTCTACAGTTGTTGAGCTTGATTCACTAGTAGATTGTGATGGTGTTGTCGTGCTTTCTTCAGAAGTGGTAGGCAATTCTACAGTTGTTGAGCTTGATTCACTAGTAGATTGTGATGGTGTTGTCGTGCTTTCTTCAGAAGTGGTAGGCAATTTCTACAGTTGTTGAGCTTGATTCACTAGTAGATTGTGATGGTGTTGTCGTGCTTTCTTCAGAAGTGGGTAGGCAATTCTACAGTTGTTGAGCTTGATTCACTAGTAGATTGTGATGGTGTTGTCGTGCTTTCTTCAGAAGTGGTAGTCAATTCTACAGTTGTTGAGCTTGATTCACTAGTAGATTGTGATGGTGTTGTCGTGCTTTCTTCAGAAGTGGTAGGCAATTCTACAGTTGTTGAGCTTGATTCACTAGTAGATTGTGATGGTGTTGTCGTGTTTTCTTCAGAAGTGGTAGGCAATTCTACAGTTGTTGAGCTTGATTCACTAGTAGATTGTGATGGTGTTGTCGTGCTTTCCTTCAGAAGTGGTAGGCAATTCTACAGTTGTTGAGCTTGATTCACTAGTAGATTGTGATGGTGTTGTCGTGCTTTCTTCAGAAGTGGTAGGCAATTCTACAGTTGTTGAGCTTGATTCACTAGTAGATTGTGATGGTGTTGTCGTGCTTTCTTCAGAAGTGGTAGGCAATTCTACAGTTGTTGACGCTTGATTCACTAGTAGATTGTGATGGTGTTGTCGTGCTTTCTTCAGAAGTGGTAGGCAATTCTACAGTTGTTGAGCTTGATTCACTAGTAGATTGTGATGGTGTTGTCGTGCTTTCTTCAGAAGTGGTAGGCAATTCTACAGTTGTTGAGCTTGATTCACTAGTAGATTGTGATGGTGTTGTCGTGCTTTCTTCAGAAGTGGTAGGCAATTCTACAGTTGTTGAGCTTGATTCACTAGTAGATTGTGATGGTGTTGTCGTGCTTTCTTCAGAAGTGGTAGGCAATTCTACAGTTGTTGAGCTTGATTCACTAGTGGATTGTGATGGTGTTGTCGTGCTTTCTTCAGAAGTGGTAGGCAATTCTACAGTTGTTGAGCTTGATTCACTAGTAGATTGTGATGGTGTTTGTCGTGCTTTCTTCAGAAGTGGTAGGCAATTCTACAGTTGTTGAGCTTGATTCACTAGTAGATTGTGATGGTGTTGTCGTGCTTTCTTCAGAAGTGGTAGGCAATTCTACAGTTGTTGAGCTTGATTCACTAGTAGATTGTGATGGTGTTGTCGTGCTTTCTTCAGAAGTGGTAGGCAATTCTACAGTTGTTGAGCTTGATTCACTAGTAGATTGTGATGGTGTTGTCGTGCTTTCTTCAGAAGTGGTAGGCAATTCTACAGTTGTTGAGCTTGATTCACTAGTAGATTGTGATGGTGTTGTCGTGCTTTCTTCAGAAGTGGTAGGCAATTCTACAGTTGTTGAGCTTGATTCACTAGTAGATTGTGATGGTGTTGTCGTGCTTTCTTCAGAAGTGGTAGGCAATTCTACAGTTGTTGAGCTTGATTCACTAGTAGATTGTGATGGTGTTGTCGGGCTTTCTTCAGAAGTGGTAGGCAATTCTACAGTTGTTGAGCTTGATTCACTAGTAGATTGTGATGGTGTTGTCGTGCTTTCTTCAGAAGTGGTAGGCAATTCTACAGTTGTTGAGCTTGATTCACTAGTAGATTGTGATGGTGTTGTCGTGCCTTCTTCAGAAGTGGTAGGCAATTCTACAGTTGTTGAGCTTGATTCACTAGTAGATTGTGATGGTGTTGTCGTGCTTTCCTTCAGAAGTGGTAGGCAATTCTACAGTTGTTGAGCTTGATTCACTAGTGGATTGTGATGGTGTTGTCGTGCCTTCTTCAGAAGTGGTAGGCAATTCTACAGTTGTTGAGCTTGATTCACTAGTAGATTGTGATGGTGTTGTCGTGCTTTCTTCAGAAGTGGTAGGCAATTCTACAGTTGTTGAGCTTGATTCACTAGTAGATTGTGATGGTGTTGTCGTGCTTTCTTCAGAAGTGGTAGGCAATTCTACAGTTGTTGAGCTTGATTCACTAGTAGATTGTGATGGTGTTGTCGTGCTTAAGTGGTAGGCAATTCTACAGTTGTTGAGCTTGATTCACTAGTAGATTGTGATGGTGTTGTCGTGCTTTCTTCAGAAGTGGTAGGCAATTCTACAGTTGTTGAGCTTGATTCACTAGTAGATTGTGATGGTGTTGTCGTGCTTTCTTCAGAAGTGGTAGGCAATTCTACAGTTGTTGAGCTTGAATCACTAGTAGATTGTGATGGTGTTGTCGTGCTTTCTTCAGAAGTGGTAGGCAATTCTACAGTTGTTGAGCTTGATTCACTAGTAGATTGTGATGGTGTTGTCGTGCTTTCTTCAGAAGTGGTAGGCAATTCTACAGTTGTTGAGCTTGATTCACTAGTAGATTGTGATGGTGTTGTCGTGCTTTCTTCAGAAGTGGTAGGCAATTCTACAGTTGTTGAGCTTGATTCACTAGTAGATTGTGATGGTGTTGTCGTGCTTTCTTCAGAAGTGGTAGGCAATTCTACAGTTGTTGAGCTTGATTCACTAGTAGATTGTGATGGTGTTGTCGTGCTTTCTTCAGAAGTGGTAGGCAATTCTACAGTTGTTGAGCTTGATTCACTAGTAGATTGTGATGGTGTTGTCGTGCTTTCTTCAGAAGTGGTAGGCAATTCTACAGTTGTTGAGCTTGATTCACTAGTAGATTGTGATGGTGTTGTCGTGCTTTCTTCAGAAGTGGTAGGCAATTCTACAGTTGTTGAGCTTGATTCACTAGTAGATTGTGATGGTGTTGTCGTGCTTTCTTCAGAAGTGGTAGGCAATTCTACAGTTGTTGAGCTTGATTCACTAGTAGATTGTGATGGTGTTGTCGTGCTTTCTTCAGAAGTGGTAGGCAATTCTACAGTTGTTGAGCTTGATTCACTAGTAGATTGTGATGGTGTTGTCGTGCTTTCTTCAGAAGTGGTAGGCAATTCTACAGTTGTTGAGCTTGATTCACTAGTAGATTGTGATGGTGTTGTCGTGCTTTCTTCAGAAGTGGTAGGCAATTCTACAGTTGTTGAGCTTGATTCACTAGTAGATTGTGATGGTGTTGTCGTGCTTTCTTCAGAAGTGGTAGGCAATTCTACAGTTGTTGAGCTTGATTCACTAGTAGATTGTGATGGTGTTGTCGTGCTTTCTTCAGAAGTGGTAGGCAATTCTACAGTTGTTGAGCTTGATTCACTAGTAGATTGTGATGGTGTTGTCGTGCTTTCTTCAGAAGTGGTAGGCAATTCTACAGTTGTTGAGCTTGATTCACTAGTAGATTGTGATGGTGTTGTCGTGCTTTCTTCAGAAGTGGTAGGCAATTCTACAGTTGTTGAGCTTGATTCACTAGTAGATTGTGATGGTGTTGTCGTGCTTTCTTCAGAAGTGGTAGGCAATTCTACAGTTGTTGAGCTTGATTCACTAGTAGATTGTGATGGTGTTGTCGTGCTTTCTTCAGAAGTGGTGGGCAATTCTACAGTTGTTGAGCTTGATTCACTAGTAGATTGTGATGGTGTTGTCGTGCTTTCTTCAGAAGTGGTAGGCAATTCTACAGTTGTTGAGCTTGATTCGCTAGTAGATTGTGATGGTGTTGTCGTGCTTTCTTCAGAAGTGGTAGGCAATTCTACAGTTGTTGAGCTTGATTCACTAGTAGATTGTGATGGTGTTGTCGTGCTTTCTTCAGAAGTGGTAGGCAATTCTACAGTTGTTGAGCTTGATTCACTAGTAGATTGTGATGGTGTTGTCGTGCTTTCTTCAGAAGTGGTAGGCAATTCTACAGTTGTTGAGCTTGATTCACTAGTAGATTGTGATGGTGTTGTCGTGCTTTCTTCAGAAGTGGTAGGCAATTCTACAGTTGTTGAGCTTGATTCACTAGTAGATTGTGATGGTGTTGTCGTGCTTTCTTCAGAAGTGGTAGGCAATTCTACAGTTGTTGAGCTTGATTCACTAGTAGATTGTGATGGTGTTGTCGTGCTTTCTTCAGAAGTGGTAGGCAATTCTACAGTTGTTGAGCTTGATTCACTAGTAGATTGTGATGGTGTTGTCGTGCTTTCTTCAGAAGTGGTAGGCAATTCTACAGTTGTTGAGCTTGATTCACTAGTAGATTGTGATGGTGTTGTCGTGCTTTCTTCAGAAGTGGTAGGCAATTCTACAGTTGTTGAGCTTGATTCACTAGTAGATTGTGATTGTGTTGTCGTGCTTTCTTCAGAAGTGGTAGGCAATTCTACAGTTGTTGAGCTTGATTCACTAGTAGATTGTGATGGTGTTGTCGTGCTTTCTTCAGAAGTGGTAGGCAATTCTACAGTTGTTGAGCTTGATTCACTAGTAGATTGTGATGGTGTTGTCGTGCTTTCTTCAGAAGTGGTAGGCAATTCTACAGTTGAAGAGCTTGATTCACTAGTAGATTGTGATGGTGTTGTCGTGCTTTCTTCAGAAGTGGTAGGCAATTCTACAGTTGTTGAGCTTGATTCACTAGTAGATTGTGATGGTGTTGTCGTGCTTTCTTCAGAAGTGGTAGGCAATTCTACAGTTGTTGAGCTTGATTCACTAGTAGATTGTGATGGTGTTGTCGTGCTTTCTTCTACAGTTGTTGAGCTTGATTCACTAGTAGATTGTGATGGTGTTGTCGTGCTTTCTTCAGAAGTGGTAGGCAATTCTACAGTTGTTGAGCTTGATTCACTAGTAGATTGTGATGGTGTTGTCGTGCTTTCTTCAGAAGTGGTAGGCAATTCTACAGTTGTTGAGCTTGATTCACTAGTAGATTGTGATGGTGTTGTCGTGCTTTCTTCAGAAGTGGTAGGCAATTCTACAGTTGTTGAGCTTGATTCACTAGTGGATTGTGATGGTGTTGTCGTGCTTTCTTCAGAAGTGGTAGGCAATTCTACAGTTGTTGAGCTTGATTCACTAGTAGATTGTGATGGTGTTGTCGTGCATTGTGATGGTGTTGTCGTGCTTTCTTCAGAAGTGGTAGGCAATTCTACAGTTGTTGAGCTTGATTCACTAGTAGATTGTGATGGTGTTGTCGTGCTTTCTTCAGAAGTGGTAGGCAATTCTACAGTTGTTGAGCTTGATTCACTAGTAGATTGTGATGGTGTTGTCGTGCTTTCTTCAGAAGTGGTAGGCAATTCTACAGTTGTTGAGCTTGATTCACTAGTAGATTGTGATGGTGTTGTCGTGCTATCTTCAGAAGTGGTAGGCAATTCTACAGTTGTTGAGCTTGATTCACTAGTAGATTGTGATGGTGTTGTCGTGCTTTCTTCAGAAGTGGTAGGCAATTCTACAGTTGTTGAGCTTGATTCACTAGTAGATTGTGATGGTGTTGTCGTGCTTTCTTCAGAAGTGGTAGGCAATTCTACAGTTGTTGAGCTTGATTCACTAGTAGATTGTGATGGTGTTGTCGTGCTTTCTTCAGAAGTGGTAGGCAATTCTACAGTTGTTGAGCTTGATTCACTAGTAGATTGTGATGGTGTTGTCGTGCTTTCTTCAGAAGTGGTAGGCAATTCTACAGTTGTTGAGCTTGATTCACTAGTAGATTGTGATGGTGTTGTCGTGCTTTCTTCAGAAGTGGTAGGCAATTCTACAGTTGTTGAGCTTGATTCACTAGTAGATTGTGATGGTGTTGTCGTGCTTTCTTCAGAAGTGGTAGGCAATTCTACAGTTGTTGAGCTTGATTCACTAGTAGATTGTGATGGTGTTGTCGTGCTTTCTTCAGAAGTGGTAGGCAATTCTACAGTTGTTGAGCTTGATTCACTAGTAGATTGTGATGGTGTTGTCGTGCTTTCTTCAGAAGTGGTAGGCAATTCTACAGTTGTTGAGCTTGATTCACTAGTAGATTGTGATGGTGTTGTCGTGCTTTCTTCAGAAGTGGTAGGCAATTCTACAGTTGTTGAGCTTGATTCACTAGTAGATTGTGATGGTGTTGTCGTGCTTTCTTCAGAAGTGGTAGGCAATTCTACAGTTGTTGAGCTTGATTCACTAGTAGATTGTGATGGTGTTGTCGTGCTTTCTTCAGAAGTGGTAGGCAATTCTACAGTTGTTGAGCTTGATTCACTAGTAGATTGTGATGGTGTTGTCGTGCTTTCTTCAGAAGTGGTAGGCAATTCTACAGTTGTTGAGCTTGATTCACTAGTAGATTGTGATGGTGTTGTCGTGCTTTCTTCAGAAGTGGTAGGCAATTCTACAGTTGTTGAGCTTGATTCACTAGTAGATTGTGATGGTGTTGTCGTGCTTTCTTCAGAAGTGGTAGGCAATTCTACAGTTGTTGAGCTTGATTCACTAGTAGATTGTGATGGTGTTGTCGTGCTTTCTTCAGAAGTGGTAGGCAATTCTACAGTTGTTGAGCTTGATTCACTAGTAGATTGTGATGGTGTTGTCGTGCTTTCTTCAGAAGTGGTAGGCAATTCTACAGTTGTTGAGCTTGATTCACTAGTAGATTGTGATGGTGTTGTCGTGCTTTCTTCAGAAGTGGTAGGCAATTCCACAGTTGTTTGAGCTTGATTCACTAGTAGATTGTGATGGTGTTGTCGTGCTTTCTTCAGAAGTGGTAGGCAATTCTACAGTTGTTGAGCTTGATTCACTAGTAGATTGTGATGGTGTTCGTCGTGCTTTCTCAGAAGTGGTAGGCAATTCTACAGTTGTTGAGCTTGATTCACTAGTAGATTGTGATGGTGTTGTCGTGCTTTCTTCAGAACTGGTAGGCAATTCTACAGTTGTTGAGCTTGATTCACTAGTAGATTGTGATGGTGTTGTCGTGCTTTCTTCAGAAGTGGTAAGGCAATTCTACAGTTGTTGAGCTTGATTCACTAGTAGATTGTGATGGTGTTGTCGTGCTTTCTTCAGAAGTGGTAGGCAATTCTACAGTTGTTGAGCTTGATTCACTAGTAGATTGTGATGGTGTTGTCGTGCTTTCTTCAGAAGTGGTAGGCAATTCTACAGTTGTTGAGCTTGATTCACTAGCAGATTGTGATGGTGTTGTCGTGCTTTCTTCAGAAGTGGTAGGCAATTCTACAGTTGTTGAGCTTGATTCACTAGTAGATTGTGATGGTGTTGTCGTGCTTTCTTCAGAAGTGGTAGGCAATTCTACAGTTGTTGAGCTTGATTCACTAGTAGATTGTGATGGTGTTGTCGTGCTTTCTTCAGAAGTGGTAGGCAATTCTACAGTTGTTGAGCTTGATTCACTAGTAGATTGTGATGGTGTTGTCGTGCTTTCTTCAGAAGTGGTAGGCAATTCTACAGTTGTTGAGCTTGATTCACTAGTAGATTGTGATGGTGTTGTCGTGCTTTCTTCAGAAGTGGTAGGCAATTCTACAGTTGTTGAGCTTGATGCACTAGTAGATTGTGATGGTGTTGTCGTGCTTTCTTCAGAAGTGGTAGGCAATTCTACAGTTGTTGAGCTTGATTCACTAGTAGATTGTGATGGTGTTGTCGTGCTTTCTTCAGAAGTGGTAGGCAATTCTACAGTTGTTGAGCTTGATTCACTAGTAGATTGTGATGGTGTTGTCGTGCTTTCTTCAGAAGTGGTAGGCAATTCTACAGTTGTTGAGCTTGATTCACTAGTAGATTGTGATGGTGTTGTCGTGCTTTCTTCAGAAGTGGTAGGCAATTCTACAGTTGTTGAGCTTGATTCACTAGTAGATTGTGATGGTGTTGTCGTGCTTTCTTCAGAAGTGGTAGGCAATTCTACAGTTGTTGAGCTTGATTCACTAGTAGATTGTGATGGTGTTGTCGGGCTTTCTTCAGAAGTGGTAGGCAATTCTACAGTTGTTGAGCTTGATTCACTAGTAGATTGTGATGGTGTTGTCGTGCTTTCTTCAGAAGTGGTAGGCAATTCTACAGTTGTTGAGCTTGATTCACTAGTAGATTGTGATGGTGTTGTCGTGCTTTCTTCAGAAGTGGTAGGCAATTCTACAGTTGTTGAGCTTGATTTACTAGTAGATTGTGATGGTGTTGTCGTGCTTTCTTCAGAAGTGGTAGGCAATTCTACAGTTGTTGAGCTTGATTCACTAGTAGATTGTGATGGTGTTGTCGTGCTTTCTTCAGAAGTGCTAGGCAATTCTACAGTTGTTGAGCTTGATTCACTAGTAGATTGTGATGGTGTTGTCGTGCTTTCTTCAGAAGTGGTAGGCAATTCTACAGTTGTTGAGCTTGATTCACTAGTAGATTGTGATGGTGTTGTCGTGCTTTCTTCAGAAGTGGTAGGCAATTCTACAGTTGTTGAGCTTAATTCACTAGTAGATTGTGATGGTGTTGTCGTGCTTTCTTCAGAAGTGGTAGGCAATTCTACAGTTGTTGAGCTTGATTCACTAGTAGATTGTGATGGTGTTGTGCTTTCTTCAGAAGTGGTAGGCAATTCTACAGTTGTTGAGCTTGATTCACTAGTAGATTGTGATGGTGTTGTCGTGCTTTCTTCAGAAGTGGTAGGCAATTCTACAGTTGTTGAGCTTGATTCTCTTGTCTTGTTTGTTGCTGGGGCAGTGTGTTTGTATCTTTTAGGTGATCCATGACAACAGCATTGTTTGTCATTGTTATCGCATTTTTTTAAACACTCGTTCCAATATAATGGAAAATCGCATTCCATTACTACAGGTTTTCTTTTTACACATTCGATATAATATCTGCAATTTTTTGTATGTGGTAAGTATTTAGCACCAGATTCGCATGTCGTAGGTCCAAGTATGCACCTATCTGGGATTCGCATATTTGGTTTAGACTTGACGATAGCTGTTGATTTATCTTGTTTTCCTCTTTCAGTGGTTGTATCGATTGGGATTTGAATTTTGCTCTTGCACATTGTTATGAAAGGGTAGTCACATGACTTAACTTTTTCGCTCCAAACAAGACCCGCTGGGCAGTTGATGATATACGCACGGCCAACAGCGCACATATAAAATTTTGTACAATCTGGTGGATATGCAAGAAGTGTTGGATGATCGGATGGATCGTCAATTGTTGGACACTCTGGGTGATAAACGCCCGTATCTGGTGGCCAAGGATCCTCATCTTTACATTTAGCATACCTTTGGGGTATCCACTTTTTTACCGTGGCATTCCAAAATAGTCCAAATCCACACTGAATTTCTTTCGGTTTACCATCTACTATTTGATATGATTTTTTACAATCATCTACTTTAGAATAGCAATTTGAGGTATTGTTACCACAGTAAGTGGTGGAATTGGAATTTGTCGAATTATTTTTAACAGCTGTTAATAATATACATGGAGTAAAAGCTAAAATACCAAAAAGTACTGGAAAAAAAAATTCATTTATGAGTTAAATTTAATCAATGACAGAGAGCTATTTATCAAATTTTTTCCCTTACCTTTAAACTTTAACATATTATCGGCATAGACTTTCCGACTTTACCTTCCAAACAATTGCTCTGGACTGATATTGATTTAAGTGTAACAAGGTACTTATTATAAGGGGGAAAAAAAATAAATGGACTTTTTCCGCTATAATTTGTACACTTTAATTTACATGTAATTAATTTGTTCCAATTTTAAAGTGCATCATGTGTGCATGTGTTCTTTTTCATATCATTTCATTTGTTGTATGAAATCTTCACTTTTTTTTTTAACTTTGAAAATGTTGTAACGCTTTAATTTATGAAGTTAATAAGCAATTCATTCAAATCAATAGAAATTGTGTAGTTAAATTGCTTTCAGTTGTTGTTAAGCCAAGATCCTTCTTGATTTTGATTAGCATCATAATAATCGTCAACATATGCTTTGTCGTTATTTGAGGAAAGAGAAAAAATCTGCTTTGATTCTACCAGAGTCGTCGTAGTGCTTCTAAATTTTGTATTTTTCGGATAAGTATTCTTCTTACTGTTCGGTTGTCAGCTCCTTTGTTTTTGGATACGGCTTCTTCTAAAAATCTGAGAATTATATTGCATAATTAATTTTTCAGTTTCAAATAAATGTTTTGTGAAATTCATACAGTTGGGGACGAAATCAATTTCAATATTTACCCCACTACCTTTGTGTACACTTGATTTCATTATTCGTTTATCGCGGATGTTAAAAAACATGTTTCAAGTCTCATTTTGCATCATTTTGAAAATTTGTATATTTTCTTGTTCATGGTATTTTTCTTATCACATTAGAGAAAAAATTAAGAAAATCCGTCGGGCGCTTTTTTGATAAATCGAATTTTCCGTTTTTGGCAAAATTGAGTATGCAACATGAGAGTTGAAACATGTGCCGAAAGCAAGCTTTAACACTCTGTCAAGCCACAAGGCGGTAATTTACTTTTTGTGGTCTTACAGATCAAATGCTATCTATTTGCAGGTGTTTTTTTTTTAAGGTTACGAACCTTTTGAGTGGTCATTAGTTATGTCCCGGGCTCCCGGATATTCCAGGATTTTTGAAATGAATAAATTTTGCTAGTTTAGAGCTTTTGCGTTTTGTCAAGCATTGTGCCTTAATGTTATCTTGAATTTGAATCGATTGGAAATCTTTTTGTCCAGGTTATTGGAGGAAGAGTCTTATTCTAAATGTGACGGAAAAGTGAACAATAAATAAGTTGCAGAAGAACCAAATAATTTGAAAGAAAACTTGCAAAGAGTTTTTGCAAATCTTACCCAAAGCGCGAATAGAAAAACTTATATGTGGCACGACTGAGATTTAAATTAAGGGGGTGGACTTATTTTCTAATGGAAGAGATCGAAGCTATTATTGTCTATAAAAAACTTTTAATTTCTTTTCATGATTCAAACTAAGATATCATTTTAAGAAAAAATCTAAAAATTAAAGGCGAAATACATATATTTTAATATGACTTTAATTAAAGTCATTGAAAATTGACATCCCTAGTGGTCATAGAGGAGGCCTAAAATGTAACCCAGAAAAGCTTTCTAAGAGTGCATTTGGCTTATAGGGTGTGAAAGGATTTCGCAAAGTTGTGGACATTGAAAGTTGATATTTTTAATTTTTTTCCTCAAAAAATTGGTATGATAAATGCAGAACCAAATTTAAGAAAATTTAACAAAAATTCCAAAAAAAATTATAAACGCGCATGTTAATCGGACACTTTTCATACCAAACAGGCTTAAAAGTTCGAAAAGTAGGAAACAAATTTAAAATATCAAGTTTAAAGGTCTAGAACTTTGCGAAATCCTTTAAATCTTAAATCCTTCAAACTTTATAAACCAAATACACTCTTAGAAAGCTGATACAATTAGCTAAAAGTTTCCAAGAGAAAAGCTTTTTCTAAAACATTAGGGTGACGCAAGAAAATCTTTTTGTAAAACAAGCCAGTTTTTTTCCTATTACTTACAATCATCCAAAGGATAAGTGTGAATTTTTTCAGAATTTTTGGAACTTTTGAAATTTTTCAAAAAATTCACACGTATTACTTGGACGATTCCAAACATTCTTTTTTTTTTTGCCGTATACACATTTTTCGTAAGATATCTTGCTTTTGAGTAAAAATGCCCTTTTCCGACGGCTAAGTTGAAAAATGTAAAAAAATCGATTTTTGGAACCTACTACAAAAAAAAAAAAATTCATGATTTTTGCAACGTCCTTATTTTTGATGCAAATGTGGGCAAATGTGAAAAAAAAATTATGAGCACTCATTAGTTAGGATATCTCTTTAACTAAAAGTAGTACGGAAGCAGTTCTCCCATTTTTTGACAGGTAATTTTCCGAGTTACGAAAATGTTTTTTCTATCGAAGTAACCGTTAACAAAATATTTGCCAAAAACTGATTTTCGCAACATTTGACTTTGAATAACTTTCTATGCGAACACAATTTCGCAATGGACTTTTAACACTTTATTTTGCGTGCATTAAAAGAGGTTATTCCGGTAAAAAAATTGTCTTTAAATGGTCATAACTTTGTAAGAAAAAATCATAGATAACCACTCAATAGCTAATATTGCAGACAGGGAACAGTACTAAACGTATATGATGCAGTTTTTAAAAAAGATCAGAAGAATTTCGTTTGTTTTGTGCATAACCTGGTGTTTCTTTTTAACTATTCAAAAACCATATGCAATAAAACAATTTTGATTTCAGATTCGGAATTAGCACAAAAAAATACGTTGGAATACATAGGTTTGGTCAAAAGAACCGAACTTTTATATTTGCTTGAGTGCTACTGAAAGACCAACATTTCAAAATTCGAAAAAAAATCAAATAAAAAACGAAGTGCTCCAAGGATTTTGAAATTTTTTGTTGAAAACATGTCCAAACACGATGTTGAACAAAATCACAAAAATAAATTTAGGGTACTCGAAACTTTTTTTTAAATCGCCAAAAGGCTGGCGTGTATATGCAGTAAGAGCAGCGTTGGAAGCAGCTTCTTGTTTCTCTAAATGCGCATCGGAAGTCGTTTCAACGCGCTTCCGTTTCCCGTTGGGAATATATAAAAAGTACACCTACGCATGCACGAAGTTTCATTACAATAATATACTTCCGCGTATATAGCATTTCGAGTATTTTTTTGTATATGGGGTACAAAGTTGCTCTATCACTTCTGTATTTTGAGGTTTCCTTTTCCAAAATTTTAAAAAATATAATTTTTTCAATATTTTTAAGAATATAATACAAGAAAATGGTATTTGTTAGCCGTAAAATTTAGTACGGTAATTGAAAGTACTAGTCTTTTCTTTCAAAATTTTCAAAACTCACTTCGAAATATCCTAACCTAAAAATTTTAAAAAAGCAACCCTTTTCCTTCCTCTCTATCAAATTAACGATCCGAGATATCGTTGCTCTTTTCAAGCATATCCAACTGAATTCATTTCTATCAAAATATCAGCCAATTCACATTGTAGTATTACTTTTGTCCCTTCATGAACTTACTCCAATAACTCCTCCGTTGGTTTTGCGAATTCCGAAAAATGTTACTAAGAAAAGTTGTTTAGAATAGTTCCAGAAATTTTACATTTTCCGGTGTTCTACCGATTTCCAACCACCCTGCTTATGGCGCTAATTCAGAAAATAATGTTATTCATTTTTGCCAACAGAAACGAATAGAAGTAATCATTACCTTTTGAACTTTCCACTTCTAAATCACTATTTTTCAAGATATGAGCAAAGATGACATCAATTTCGCTTAAGGAACTAAATTATATGAACTTGAAATAGCTGATAACTCGAAAAGTAAGGAGGATCTAATTGAAAAACTTTAAAAGTAATGTTTAGTGAGGAAGATTATCCGATAACATATTGGCACATTATTTCCAGGATGAGCGCCATATGCTTTAAAAGAGAAAAACTATATTGGTAGATTCGAAGTCATCAATCCAAAAGAAGCTGTTGGTTGCGCCGCAATAACCAAATTTAGCAAACGCCATCAAGTTAGTACATTTAATTAGTAGAACCATACTCTCTGTGGGCATATAAATACGTAACAAATTACATATAAAAAACGTTTAATCAATTATTAACTGAATGTGTAACCACAATTACTGCACGTTATAATTATCGGAAGGGAGTTTTTTTTAATGAGTTACTTAAAATATCGCAAAAGCAATTTTTTCCAGACAAAAACAAAAAAATAAAAAAAAAAAAATATTTTTAATTAAGCAATTTCCAGTTCATTGCAAAGTCACATGAGCATAAAAAGTTATTCATGTTCAAAGGTCGCAAAAGTCGGTTTTTTGCAAATACCTCGCTAACAGTTTCCTATAAAAGGGTGTTGGGATTGTTTTCGGACAGCTTGTAGTTTAAGAGTGTTGAAAATTTGTGGAGAGTTAATGCTACACAGTAAAAATTTTAGTTTAATTAAGATGACTTTTGCGACCTCTTCGAAATATGAATAAAGTTTTTGCAGGCCTTAGGTCAAAAATAAAAAAATATTATTTAAAAAAAATACAACAAATTTTTTATTTTACACCTAAAGTATGCAAAAATATTATTAATTTTAGTTTAATTTTAATACCAAAAAGTAATTAAATAGAATAATGACAAAAAAGTATTAAGTTTAAACTATTTGGTATAAATTTTAAACTTTTCTGGAATAAATTTTGAATTTAATACCAAAATAGCTTAAAATCCATACTACATAAAGGGAATCAAAAGCAACAAAAGTAAACTATCATTTTTTATTGTGTACGCACAGGTGCGTAACAATATTTTGCACTTCTTAAGTTATAATTACTCTTGAATGAGAGATAATTAAAATAAGTAAAAATACCTTTTTTATAGAAACTTATAATCTCTAAAAACTGTTTTTTGTTTGTTTTTTTCGTGCAAGTCATGGTTTAGAAGATATTTATAATAAAGCGCAAAAATTTCAAAATTTTTTTCGTGCAAGTCATGGTTTAGAAGATATTTATAATAAAGCGCAAAAATTTCAAAAACACTGGTTTTTATAACGAGACAAAAGCTGTGTTTTAGACCAAGGGTGTTAGCGTAGAACAAAAGTGAGCCAATTTTGGCTCGCCTACAAAAACAAGAATATTTCAATAATTTTTTAAATTTCTGAGAACTACAACACACACGAAAAATGTTTGTTGTTTTTTTTTTTAAGAGCTCTATAAAATTCGCGGAATTGAAATATTTATGAAAAATTTTTTGTTGTTTCGCATAAAAAAAACAACAAACATTTTTCGTGTGTGTTGTAGTCCTCAGAAATTTAAAAAATTATTGAAATATTGTTGTTGTTGCAAACGAGCTACCAAAAAAACAACAAAAAATAGGTTTTGTGATTGTTGTAGTTCGAAGAATTTGAAGTTGTTGTAAAAGCGAACATTTTGGGCTGACTGCGCTTGGCTCAGTGATTTGAAAACGCTGACACCCTTGTTTTAGACAGCAGCGTGTTCACACTTAGTTAACACTGTTCTTCTAAAACGAATTTGTGTGCTATCTCTTCTTATTTTATTTTACTTTATTCTGCTTTTCGTTTCCGCACCACCAAGAGATTTGATAAAAATTTGGTGCCACTATGTTAAAATCCTATTAAACACAGCTAACATTGAGTGGCAACATTGACAGATCTACTTCGTACTAAAAATTTCAGCACTGAAGTTTATCTGTGCTGAAGTCAACACTTTAGTTGTTGCTTTCCCATGCGTTTCGCAGACAGTGCTGAAACTAGCATTGAAATCTGACGTCTAAGACCCAGTTAAAATAAATTTCAATATATCTGCAACTTTTTACGTCTGTGAAATGTCCTAAACTAAAAAACACTGTTTTTGGCTATTTTTGAGGTTATGTACAGAACGAACAAAATTTTTCTGCTCTTTTCTATAAAATTTTGTATATTTTCTTGTTCAGGGCATTTTTTTGCTCGGTTTTTTTTTTTAAATCGAATTTTCCGTTTTTAACAAAATCGAGTTAATTCAACAGTAATATGCACAAATTAAAATCAATTAAAAGAAACACGAAAAGTCA